>JAHSPW020000003.1:1210000-1592500 GCA_019985065.2 Arctostaphylos glauca
TTTCTCTATTACAAATACAAAAAAAAAAAATCAGAAGCTAAAATGACATAATTCAGCATAAAAACAACAAAAAGGTTAGATACTAAATTGCTGTAAACTCTGCCTTTCCTATATGCAGATAAATTATCAATTCCATTTCCAACATATAGTGCTTGGACGGCTCACAAGAAGCATTCACTTTTCCCTCATTTTTACTTTTCAAATCGATGAAATCACCAACTTTGATGCTCATTTTGAGATGATTCTTCAGAGGCAACTACCATATATAAGTTTCATGATCCAAAAGAAAAATCATGAAGAGATTCAGAAAATTACTTCATAGTGATGCTTGTGTCAATACAAAGTATGCCAATCATGGTTTGAGATTCACATACCTGAACTTGGAGGAGCTGGTCTTAGGTTGTCTCTCTAACTGGAAATCAGTGTATCGTCATGTGGCAACAAATAGAAGACCAAAGTAGAGATCATCAAACAAAAAAGAACTGGATTTAGTAGAAAGAGAACGACCAAACTCTCTATTTCTCGATACGAGTGGAATAACATAAGAAAATGTGTAGGTTCGCAGCGGATTTAAAGTCCTTGAATGGATTGGGGAAAGCCTGAATTGAAAAGGGTTGCTTTCCTTTACCAGCTGGGCAAGTCATGAAATTGAAGGCGTGACCCGCTCTCATAACAAGACTATTCGAGCTAAAAACTAGAAACTGCTTTACTCGCTTTTCGAGACAGGATCCTATTCTTTCCTATCTTCCTATCTGCTCTCCTCGCGGCGAGATCAATCAAACTAAATAGGCTCAAGAGAAGAACATGTTTTATTCTTCTTATATATCCCATCGCCTCCAAATCGTTAACTCCATGATTTTCCCTTATTTGTATGAGTAGAATTGTGTGGTTTGCATTAAATTCACATATACTCATCAACATATGTTACAACACAAGATCTTAACTATCAATAAATGTCTAAAACAGGCACAGTGCAATCCAAATCCAAGATTTAGCCCACATGGTTTTAGATTAAAAGGGAAAATAACAATTTTATAAGGAGTAAACATTGATCATTGTCGGAAGAAAATAAACTATTAGTAGAGGATTATTAGATTGCTAAACACCGACTAATTTAAAAGCTTAACCCGTTAGAGAGAGGCATAGCTGTATTAAATATATTCCAAACACGCCTCTCATATGTAGCAAGGCTCTCCTCTATAGGACAGCTAAACACGTATAAATACTTCATGAGCAACAAAAGGAAGGCGAGATAAGCATAATGACACCTGTGAGCAAAGTTAGCCACAGATAGCTTGATTACAGGATGAAACCGAAAAGGTGGGAAATACCATGGATTCACGCACTGAAGTTTATCGTAATTATTGCTCATTCAAACTCCTTCCAGTAATAAGAAATAGCAAAACGAAATTTACCTGAATCAGTTCCTCGCCCGGAAATGCACAAGCCGGAATCTGATCACTGGGTAAAACCCTAATTCGAGCGCCAGTGTCATGCCTTATCCTTTCCACAACCATTCCTCCTCTCCCAAGCACACACCCCACCTGACTACTCGGCGCCAGCAACCTACACACAACCGCTCCACCGCCACCTATATTACCTCCTCCTTCCCTTTCTTCACCTTTCTCGCCCTCCGTAGAAACCCCACTTCGTTCTTCCTCCGCCTTCACAATCCTCTCGAAAACTCTAACTAGAGCCTGCTGCGCTTGCGATCCCTCGTCTTCAGTGATCATCGAATCTTCGCCGCTTGCGTCAACATTGTCAGAAGTACTCTCTTTCGTGGTTGAATCAGAAACGATAAGAATCACGCGCTCTTCGCATCCCGGAACGAAATCATCCACGCGAATCCTCGCCCCGGTCTCTTCGCTGACCTGGCGTATGATAGCACCGCCCTTACCGATTATGCCACCGGTCTTGGTGGCCGGGCAGAGGACACGGAAAACGGTTTCTCCCTCGGAGAAATTGATAGACGGAGGTGGTGGCCTGAATGTCATGGAGGAAGGAGTGGCGGAGGAGGCCGGCGGCTGGTGGAGGCGTCGCTTTGGGACAAACGAACCGTCCATTAGCTTGCAGTAGAGCAAAGCAAGTGCTGTGAAAAGTGCGTTTTACAGAGCCCGCGCGTGGGAGAGAGAGAGAGAGAGAGAGCGCGCGCGCAATGGTTTCGTCGGTTTACGGGCTTGTGGGCTCCCGCTTTGTCTTTTACTCAGTGGGCTTCGTCAGTGATGGGCCCTGATGGGCTCATTTGGGGCTCAGTTATTTAATATCCGGTCATTCAATACTCATCCACTCAGTATTTACCTGTTCGGTAGATAGACGCTCAGTTTTTTAGATGCTCGGCACAATATTTCTAGCAGACACTCTGCCTTCCGGGACTCATGTCGCTCGACAAAGAAAACCAATTCACATGACCCATTCAACAAGATCTTGTAAATGGTGCCTTAGAGTTCTCAAAATCTGAGAGAATAAGCCCTCAGTAAATTAGCAGCTCCTTCTAAAGAGAAAGAGGAGCGTGATCGGCAGCCATCTGCTTGCCTGAAATTTCACCGTCTTCCACCCTATAAATAGAGCTACAATGCCAAAGTGTATGGATGAAATTGATTTGGTTCGGTTTAGGTCGGTTTTTCCGTCCATAACAGACTGATTCGATCGGTTCGGAGTGAAAAAGTGATGTCTGATTTCGACTGAAATTATAAGTAAATTGAAATTCGTTTAGGGTGCTTCAGTAGGGTTGGTTTTTTTGGGGATTTTGGTTTGGGCTAATTGCTTCAGGTTAGTTCGATTTTGGTGGACTTCGGAATCATTTCAAAATCGATTCAATTTTTTACATATTCTGATTCAATTTAATTTAGATCGGTTCGGTATTCTAAATCAGTTCAGTTTGGACTGGACCGAAGATAGTTAGTGAGAATTGAGAACGAACCAAAAATTGATTTTTTTCAAAAAAAATAAACCGACTAAATAGGCTCATGAACTTACTGCGGACCGAATATTCCGGCCAGTTTTTTTATCACTCCTACCAAAGAGAATGTACATTTTCACATTCAGTCTCTCTTTATTGATTACTGATTTAATCGTCGGAGGATTATAGGCCGAAGATTACTCCTGTTTCATAACTATTGGAAAATATTATGCAACAAATTCAAAAGAGACAATCGAGAATCCAGAAACTATACATCTATTTTGTTAATCATCAAACCAACAAAAAATTACAGAATTAAAACTATAATACAATACAGGATTTGAAATATGAAAATAAATATAATGTTATAGAATCGAGTCCTTTGTCTAACACAATTCTCTTAAGATTAAATTGTTGCCTCACCGTGGGTATTGGAAGATATTTTTGGCGTCGTCTCTTAGGATAAAACCCCTCTACGAATTAGGCAACACCTAATCTCGTTCGCCTGTTAAACTTCTTTGTGTCTGCCTCTCTCTCTCTCTTAAGAATTATAACTATTAGAATGAAATATTATAGATTGAGATTTTCGGGATGTCCTAAAAAACGTGAAAGCAACATATAAATAAATTGGGGGAGGGAACTTTGGTATCCTACAACCCCCAAGACCCTTGGATTGTAGTATATGAATGAGACCCTTGGATAGTAGTACATGAATAAGACATCACGGAGCATTATGGTGACTCTTGGAGTGTAAAATGAACGAGACTTTTCGATTGCCCCGAGACCTTCAAGTGTCCCTTTCATTCAAACCTTTTGAATTTCTAACAATAGCTTGTGTACAAGAATCAACACAGGAGAACATAGACAATTATCTCATTTTCAACATCATCATTTAATATAATTTTTTCTACACAATTTTGTGATGGGAAGCGCCTACTATTAAATGGAAAATATGTATTTGAAGAAATAATAACCTGAGAGTAGAGCGTTGTCCAATTATTGCTGTGATCAATCACTGACCCCTTTTATACATACTTTTTAGTTTCTTGACCCCGACTATTTTCCAGCCACCACTCCATCCAGTGGGCTGTTATGGACATTCTTATCGATCTCTATTAGCACTGAGTCGCCTTTTTTAAAGGATTTGCGAAAACTGCTTCATTGGATGTTATTTTGGAAGCCAAAACGGCACTATTTTGGCACGTAGCAAACTCTATCGTGCACCGAATACGACAAAGTCCCTGTCACTGTTTCCGAAAATAGTGAGGCACGATAAATGAGATAGTACCAATGACAGTCTCGATAACCGATTTAACAATTAAAAAATGACCACGCGCTTTAGAATTAGCTTGCAGGATAACTGAAAATAGCTATTGGAAAGAACAAGAACATGATAATGGAGCATCGTCGTACTTTATATCTTTCTTTTTCATGTGTGCGCGCGTGTGTGGGTATATATATCGCAGACGGCTTTCAAAATTTCTCAATGTTTATATGGTGTCACGGCATTGATTAGGCTTTAGCTTCTTTTCAACAACAAGCTTAGAGAAAAAAGTTAGAAGTTTCAATCCATAAAACCCATGATTTATTGAATTGATATTACCCCAACCCGAACAATTATGACTCTAACCAATCACTTCTATATCCTCGTTTGTTCATCGACCCGAGCACCATTTTCTCGGCACTACCCCATTAGGCGGGTGGTTAAGAATATTCGAATTGGTCTTGACAATACCAGGTCATCTTCTTTAAAAGAGTTTGTAAAAACTACCTCATTTGAATCCTTTTGGTGGCCAAAATGACTCATTTTTTACGCGTAACACACGCTGTTGTGCACCAAATATTACAGAGTCTCCGTGTACGAAGAGAGTGAGACAAGATAAAGGAGATAATTGCAAAGACAATCTCAAATAACCATTTTTTACAATAAAAAAATAAACACGTTTTAGAATTGGGTTACAACATATAATACAAATATTAACTGAATAGCTATTTGAAAGAACAATAACACTATAACATAGCGTCACCAATCGTACTTTATATCTCTCTTTGTCGTACATATATATACCCATGGACGAATTTCAAAACTTCCCAAATGTTTATACAGTGTCGTGGCATTGATTAGGCCTTAGCTTCCTTTCAACAACAACCTTGGAGAAAAAACTCCCAAGCTTCAACCCATAACACCCAGGTTTTATCGAATTGATATCACCCCAACTTGAACAATTATACTTCTGACCAATCACTTCCCTCTCATCTATATCCTCTTTTGTTTCCGAACACCATTTTCCCGGCACAACCCCATCAGGCGGGCGATTAAGAACATTCGAGTCGATCTCTAATAGTACCGGATCGTCTTCTTTAAAAGGGTTTGCGAAAAATGCCCCATTGGTTGCCATTTTCTCATAGTGTGAGATGTTGAACTCCAATGCTTTACCAAGAGATTTATCATCCCTTATGGTGTGCCTCACATTGGTGTCTGCTGTGGTGTTTTGGAAGGCAGGGGAGTTGCAAAGGACTGTTTGGAAGTATAATTCTATAGGAAACACCATATTGGTCAAGTACATTAGGAGTTTTCTAGGGAAGTTGTCCCATCCTTTTACACAGTACTCCATGAAGGCCCTGCTTAGAATTACCCAAGGTGAACCTGTTTGGTTAAACAAAACAAAAAAATTCAAATTTTGATCAAATGAGATTAATTTCACCTTCATATGTTTGGATTTTGAGGCTTCTATAGTGCGCGTGTAGTGCAAGTAAAATAACGTAGTTTAGCATTCGAACCTACGTCGTTCTGACCCCATACAGTTTGCTAACAATTCGAGGGGCAAGTCAGAACAAAGTAGTTTCAAGGGTAAAACAGGTAAAAGTACGTATTTTTGTCCGCACTATACGTGCATGAACCTAAAGTTACCCATCTCGTACCGACAAGTATACGGTTTTTTTTACTAGTATGGTACGCACAGTGCATTCCGGAGTACCATTCAGATTTATCTATACGGCATAATATATACATATCAAATAATGGGGTTCATCACAAAATCATATTAGATATAAATCCGAGTGAATCACATCCATTGATTTTGAATTCGAAAATGTTTTCGGAAAAATTTTCTGGGGATCGTAGCATTGCTCTATTAAAAATGCTACTAAATAGCTCATTTTCAGAATAATTATAACAAAATAATTTGATATTATTAAAAAGTAAACGAATTCGTACCGGCCAGAATTTAGAAAATACCCGGAACGTTCAGTACACCCGATATTTAGAACGGTACGATGCACAATGACAGTGTTTTATTTTGTATCAGGTACGGTACATAACGTCCGGCATCTACTCGGTCCCAGATGGTACGGTACAAGATTCATGGATTAGTGTCCCGTTTTGTATCTAGCTAATACAATACATAATACCCGGTACTCACTCAGTACCAACTAGTACGGTACGGGATTCATAACATGCAACTAATTTCACTGACCTCCAAAAATCTTGAAAACATCTGGTGGAGCTCTGGTTTCATAAGCATAGAAAACTGGAGTGTTCTTTTCAAAGTATAGATTAGGGTCTACAATTATCCGATTAATCATCTGCCTCCTGCTCCAAATCATTTGATTGATTAAATTGAAGCCAAATGTTAATTAAATTAATGGGGAAATGAAATTAGGATGAAATGATTAATTTGGTCTTACTCCTTCCACCCAGTTTTGTTGTAGTTGATGAAGTTGAGATCCCTTGGCAAAAAGCTGAAAGCATGGAGGAGATCTGCAGGCATATAAAATTAGCAAAAGATATTAATTTCCACCATTTTTCATTACTGAAACCAGAGCATAAAATGTGCTTCACTTTAATACTACACAAAGGACAAGTCCGTGGTAGAAAAAATTGTAGCAAGCCGAAGAGATGGGCCGGCGAAACCAAAGACTTGACATAGCCCGTAGATCTTAATCCAAGTTGGGTTGGGCCAATAATTCAGCTTGAATGGAGACAATGTATAAAATGTGCTTCCACTTTAATACTATATGTAGTAGGTTGTTCTTGCTATCTGGAAACACAAATGACATGTCCGTGACAGAAAAAATTGGACCGAATCAAAGAGATGGGTCGGTGAGGCTGGAGGCTCAACATAACCCACATACCTTAATACAAATCCAGATATCGGGTTGGATTGGAAATTTGACCTAGATGGAGACCCGGCCGATGGAGCTTTTGACAAAAGATATGATGCAAAATCCTAAAAAGGTAGTCTTTAACTGAAAAGTGTAAATACTCTCGTCGTGCTTCTTTCTATTCAATCTGATGTATGACTTAAACATTGGATAACTTTACGGTTACTATCAGTCGGGTGGCAGTAACGAATTGTTTCTGTCATGGGCTAGTAGGATTGAAACGGATCAAAGATAAAATATCGAATCAGATTGACGAATTTAGCAAAGCTACACTAGTATTTTTGCATACTCAAAATTTAAAGTTATTTCAGACATACCCTCCCCAAAATGATCATATTTTTGCTGTGCTTTTAACCTCAAGTGAGGAATCAAGCACGAGGAGGAAATAGTTCAATAAGGAAGACCACAAAGCTGACTAATTGTGAAGCAAAAAATAGTGGTAATTAGGAAAAGAGACCTCGAGACCCTGAGCAGCAGGATGTGATGCGCAATAAAATAATATTGTTTTCGATCATTTCGTTCGGACTCCGATGACTTTTTGAGATATAAAACGACACCCTTTTATGCGCAACACATCCTGCTACGCACAACCATCACTCCCGAGTCCTAGGAAAAGTATGAGTATTAATTACCATCCTGAGCCACAAGGGGATAATCATCAGCACTCAAAGTGACAAACCAGTCCCAATCTGCACTAACTTTCAGAAGCAATGCAGCAGCATGGAGTGTAGCAGCAACAGCAGAAACACCCATGGGATCCAAAGCATGACCTCTGCCCACAACATGAACATTCCCAAAAGCCTTAAACACCCTCTCAGATTGAACCCAGATGGCCAATTCCCTCCTCTCGTGATCCGACGACCCGGCATCGAGCTGCAGCAGGTACTGGTTTCTAGGGTGATATATTGCTTTCACCAGCCTCATCATCTTCTTACCATCTCCGTGAGAACCAGAGATCCAGTACGCGAGGACTGGAGGGTCGGTTGGCCCTTTCGAGGGGGTTCTCATCGAAATCGGAAGCTCATCAAAACTCGCAGTATCGAAAAACTTGTCTCCAAAGTATGGTCTGATTGAAAAGGCTATCAAGAACACTGTGGTTGTGGAAATGCCCAGAATCCAAAGGCAATAAAATCTGGACATCTTCACCCTGCAGATACCAAAATCTTGACTCGAATTTACGATGCCGATAATGATTTTATTAATTTCCAAGGGAATAATCGATGGAAGAAGTGAATTCACTTATTTCAGCAAAGACCACGCAACGTCCTCTAGGTGAGAATCTTGCCGGAATACTTCAAATGATGAAAATCTTCTCGATATAGAAGAAGCATAGACTCTCCAATTTCTCTGACTTAGTGAATTCACTGCTTTTGGCAGAGGTCACGCTACGATCTCCGGGTGAGAATCTCGCCGAAGACTTCAAATGATGGGAATCTTCTCGATAAAGAAGAAGCACACTCTCCTCATTTCTTTGTCTTGGTGAATTCAGAAGGTCACACAAAGTCCTTCGGATGAGAATCTCGCCAAATACTTCAAACGGTGGGAATCCTCTCGATAAATAACAAGCATAGATTCCCCATTTCTTTACCTTATTAGCGTAGGTGTTCGTCAACAACGAAAGCGGCTGAGATTAGTACTTAGAAAAACTGATCACTTTTGGGTAATTGGGTTTGCAAGCAATCTGAAGATGATGATAAATATAAATTAATTTGGGTATGAGGTTAGGGATGATGAGAGGGGGAATGAGTTTGGAGAGAGAAAGGTCATGAAGGTTGTTGGGTGGTTAATTAGTAGTACAGATGTTAGCTGATAAGACGAGGAAACAACCAAAAAGAAAAACAAATAATTAAACATATTTGGTAGGAGAGGAGAAATCTTTGGGTATAAGCAACCAGGAAAAATATTCTACGAATACAATTATTTGTGTATAAATTTAGATACATATGCATTTAGAATCGTCGAGCACACTTAAAATTCTTCATAATCATGTAAATTATACGTGCATCTGATAATTTCGAACACAACTCTGTTTGGATGTGTACGAATTGTTGTGTTCATAGATTCGTTCAAACCAAAAAGGTTTGATTTTTCAAATTAGATCTGTTCAACAAGAAGTTTTTTTTAAAGACAAGTTCCTCCAATGGCTGCATTCCGCCTGCATTGCGAATGTCACATTCGGGACACCTATATTTGTATTGATTGGATAGGGATAGAGAGAGAGAGAGAGAATTGTTTAAGGGGAGACTTTACATAAAAAAAATTAATAACACATCTTTGAAAGCAGGATTCGTTCGAATCATTTTACATGTCCAATTGTTTTTTTACGTTTTTGTCTTTTTTGTATTCTCGTATGAGTTCTTTTTGTCTGTAGATTACTTTTCTTTTTTCTGTTGTATATAATATATATTGTTCTCGGTATCAAGGCATCTATATTGCAATATACAATAGTGTGAGACCTTGAAAATATACTTTCACTATAATGGCTGAGATTATTTTGATTTAATGATTGAGATTCACTAAAAAAAAAATTTATACAATAATCTTAAGCTATTGGTCCCGTAACTTTTAAAAAAATAACCAAAAAATACATTAATGCTCGTCACACCCCTCTCTCTCTCTCTCTCTTTTCCATTTTGAAGACTTTATTTTTCTAAGTTTATTAATTTCAAGGAACAATTACTTTTCAATACACAATAGTGTGGAGTTATTTTTTCTTTTATCTAATGGTTGAGGTTCACTATAAAAAAATTACACAATACAGCGTGTCAATAACATGTAATAGCTGAATTAAAATCACAGCGTAAATTTAATGTTGTTGGTAATGACATCGGCACGAATAATGCACTAGTGTAAAACAATTGATCACTAACATAAAGTCTCCATTGTGAAAGACATTTTTAACCTCCCGTCTCATTCCTTAAAAATGCTCTCCATCATCCCTCGCATACTAACACACCACCACCGTCTATTTTGTTCTCTTTTTGACTCTCCCATTCTCCGACTTCCTCTCTTTATACATATCTCTTTTGCCTTCTTGTCCGCTCTCCTTGTTGGTACGCAGACTTGCTCCATATCCTTGTAAGCAAGATAATAGCACAAACAAAGAAAAAATCAATAACTCTTTACAATAACAGTACTTACTCTTAACAGCTGAAGGACTTTCACTAAAAGGACATTAACAATTTTCACATCACATAAAAATAAACTCGTTCTTTCAAAGTAAGATACCGACACCAACAACCAACAATAAATAATGACTTGCTCCACATAATAAATTGACTTGCTTTTGGAAAGAGTTGTGACCCTAGGGAAAAATGTGGGGGACGTACAATGGCTTTCTCTATTTGATTAGGAGACTTGCTCCATACTAAAAGCCTACTATATTATTGGTTCCTAATGGCAAAATGGCTTGCTCTTATTAAATAACTAACTTGAACTTGATAATATACTGAGTTACTCTATTTCACAAGGATACTTGCAGAAATAAGATGCAGATCTAGCTTCTTTTTATAACATTATTTGCACCTAAAACTTAAATGTGTAGGCACCAAGTTGAATAATATTCTTGTTGGAGAACCAAAGGAAGAGAGAGTGACAATTGGATGAAAGAGAACGAAATGAGTGAGGGAGAATGGTTCAAGAGATAGAGAGATTCAGAGGGGGGTGGAACGAGAGAGCCTGCTGCACAACAGACGTGTTGTATAGCAAACAACATCATTTTGACGAAAAAATACTGTATGAAAACTTTCCACCAAACACTATCAAACTAACCAAAAGCTATTTTGTATCATTTTGACGCACAACACGTCAGGTTGTACATTATGCACATAAGGGCTCCCAAGTCCAGAGAGAGATTGAGAGAAAGAAGACCAAAGAGGTCTTCGTTATGTACAAAACAAAGGGAGGAGGATTGGTGGAGGGTGAGAGCATAAGTGAGAGAGAAAGGCCAGTTAGGACACAAAAGATATTGAGATTTTGGATTTCGATTGGAAGGGTAGAATGCTCTTCAAACGATAATATTTCCATGTTTGTAGTATCGTTTGTCACATTACAATTTTACTGTCTATGTTATTTCAGTGCTATTGCTTGATCATTCCATATTTTTGAGATATTCTCATTTCTTAAGAAAAAATTTACTAATACATTCATCTGTGCACTGATTCAGACACAAATATGTCCCTGACGAGTGTAAAATGCTACTAAGAAATACGTAAGTTCTCCCTCGGGTAATCGATTTAGTTCGGCGAAGAACTATAAATATATCAGGGTACATATTCCGATCACGTGAGGGTATGACCGACTTAAGAAAAGTTATCCATACCATATTTGAGGCGAGAAAGTCAAGTATATAACTAGCCGATTTGAGAAAGATGGCTTGGTAAGCAGCCGACCCGAGACAAGTGGCTCAATGTCTTTCCGACCTGAGAATGACAATCTGAGATACCATTGACCCGAGAAAGGCGATGGATAATTGTCAATCCGAGATAAGATATACTTTTAAGTAAGTCAGGATAGAGTTCTCAACAGATATGGATAAGAAATCCAGCCAATTCAATTAATATGAGAAGTATTTATTGAATAAAACTATAATGGTAGAAGATAACTTATTGGATGAAAACCAAATGAGAGTTATCTCATTAGTAGCCAATCAAAAGGTAATTCTACTCCACTCTGATGAGGAATCAATGTCCTAAGAGAATTAGGAAGGTTAAGTTACAAATACTATAAATAAAGATTCAGATTCATGAAGAAATGTAGCTATAACACATTGATTTATTAGCTAATAAAGAATATTAGCTCGATCTCATTTATCCTTGTGAATTTTGCGTAACTTAATTATCAGAGTGTCTTTCTACCGCCGTGGCAGAGGATTTCTTAATGGATTATTATTTTGCAGATCATAGGTCCACCATATTGAGAGAGCATTATTTCAACTGGAAAGTGAGTTTCTAGTCTTTCATTCTGATTGAGAAAATCAACCCCTCCACAGTCCCGAATGATTCGATACAAATAAAATTCTCCAAAATAATATGAGTTATATATGAATCAGATGGTCTGAAATCTGAATACACATGTGCATCGGTGCGAACAAAGGAGTGTTGCTTGGACTGAACTACATTTGGTCCCAACAGGTCCAAAGTAAAAGCCCAAACAATCTGAGAAGGAGCCCAGCCCGCTACAAGTAAATCACAGTCCACTGGGCCCATAGGAAAATTTGACAGAATCCCTCTGCTTCAGTCACCTTCCTCCCCACCGAAAGCTATTGCCCTCTCTCTCTATCCCTCGCGCTCTCGGAAGCTGATGCTGTGATGCAGAACCCCAAAGCTGCAGCTATGGTTTCAGAAACCCTCGTTTCGATTCACTGACCTAAACTTCTGTACTCTGGGGGTTTTAGTCCTCTACCTTTCCCCCCCGACTCTCTGTATATTTATTTTATGTATATTGGCATGGAAGCTCTATCAAGCTCAGTTTTCGTCTCCAAATTCCCAGAGACAATTCCAGTTCTCTTTCCACCTCACTCTTCGATCAGATCACCAGTTAAGCTTACCGGATCGCTGAAAATTAAAGAAAAAGGTCCACATACGGCGACGTGGGCTTGTGGGTATCGTGTTCGTGCGCTTCCTCGGGAAGTACCGGACGGAGGCGAAGAAAAGATACGGTTTGAGGATAATGGGTCAGCTTTAATTTCTGGAGAGAGTACATATTTGTCTCAGGTACTTTATCGAAAGCATTCAATTCAGAACATTCACTTCCTTCCGGCATGCTCTGTTCGGTTCTTGGAAAATCTAGGAAACGAAAGAGATTGAATTTCTGTAGGAATATAGCTAATGTTTGAATTCACCTCAACTAAGATTTATAGAGTTATTTGTGTCTGGTAAGTCATTGTTTTGTTGTTGGCTGCTAAAGTTGCGAAAAATATGTGGTTTAGCAGGAAGCTGTTTGTTTTGAGTCCTTCGGTTCTCTTTCAAGAGAATCAAGACAAGGGTCAAGGATTTTACCGTTGTCATTGTGTTTGAGAACATTCTAAGCACTTTAAGTACTTGTGTATTTGTCTCAGCAGAATTAACTAAGATAAAAAAGTGCTAGTGACTTAATCTCAAGGGTTGGCCTAATTGTCAAGGCTTGGGACTTAGGAGTTTGCTCCTCTTAAGGCTTAGATTCAAAACCTTATTGGTGCTATCAATGGCGCCAACCAGGTCATACATGGCTTTGCTATGGTTTTAATTGGTCCCCATTAGTGGTCGGTGAGATGGGGCCATAGAGATTAGTCGAGGGTATCTGTAAGCTGGTTTGGATACCCTTGAGCTATGAAAAAAAGTGCTTGTGATTTTAACGGTAGTTCTCCTTTTATATATGATCTCTAATGTAGCACAGCACGCATGTTTTACATAGTTGGTTATATTTAAATAACCAATTTGCCCCAGTGTCATAGTCTTATAATATACTATGTAAATCTATAATTCAAATGGCTACTTTGGCTTTTTTTGTGATGGCCTTTCCATTATTGTGAAGGGTGATTCGAACTACCATCAAGAGGGTGAAAAGGATGAACACGAGACACAAAAGTTGGAGACACCTTATATTGTCACATCTGGAAGTGGAACAGGGGGAGGCACGAGGGCCGGGCTTTTCAGAACTCCCATATCTGGTGGAGTCCAGAGTGCTACATCAGCTCATGGTTTACCTCGACCTGCCTTAGCTGTGCGCAATCTGATGGAGCAGGTAAAGGGGTTTAGGCGCTTTAGGGTTTTATCCCACTAATTACCTAGTTCATGTAAAGAGTACTGGTTCTTGTCAGTATACTTATATAATTACTGCCAATTTGATTTCATTATCGATCTTGATAATGAAGATTTATTTTTCATGTGTTAGAAGACCTGTTTGTAATGGGCTATAACTAAACTGAGTTGACAAAGGTTAACCATTTATGCATGCATCTTTTGCAATATGGAAATCTATTGTCGAAGCATTCAAAATGTTCCAAACACTTGAAAGCCTCTCGTGTCTTTTTTAGGGATGGACCAGCAAATGTTGTTCGCTCTATATTTTGTTTGGCATTGAAATGTTCATGCTTTCATAGGCTATATGTGTTCATTAATTTTGCCTTTGTGCCCCTGCCTTGTCAAAGGCACACTGCTATACATGGCTTTGAGATTTTGTCTAGCCTTAACTTCAATGGTGTTAGACTTTGACGAGAGCTTATGAGATACAGAATTAATGTTCTTCTCACCTTCAACCTAAGTGGGGCCTGTTTTGGAAGCAATTAGCTTCGGGAGGCCACCTTAATGTGTTGCATGAATGGTGTACCCTTTACAATGGAATGCATATATATGTGCTGAAGTTTCCATTTTTTTGTTTGTGGGGGAAGGATATGGTCCATAATGTTGATAATTGTTTTTTTCTCTTACTGTCCTTTTACATTTTTTTGATGTTTATGTTCTTATTTTTGTTGTAATCAAAGGCTAGATTTGCTCATTTGTGTACGGTAATGTCTCGAATGCACCATCGAAGAGAAGGATACCCATTTGGTTCGCTGGTAGATTTTGCACCAGATTCGATGGGACGTAAGTCATTTTAGTTTCAACATTTGTTGGCCATTTTGTCCTTTTTATTCTATGGGTAAATAGAAGATGGACACTAGATTCTATTTGTCTCAACCTACAGAGCTATTCTGAACAATGCAGTACTTTTTTCCCACAACCATGATTATACTCTTTTTTGTATCTTAAAATCACAATGATTCTATTGATATCGCTTTGTGGGTATAATTTAGCCTGTTGTTCTATTCATGGGTACTTCTGTGTTCGAGCTTGGCTTGACTGCTCAGTAAATTTGCTTCAGCCTTGGCTCGAGTTCATAGATATAAGTTTCATGTTTAAGCTCAACTTGATGTATAAGGCGAGCATTTCTCCTACTCCGCTGGCTATACTTTTATTATCCTTTTTTTTTTTTTTTGCATCTTTCGTCAAAAAGTCCTTTCAATCCTTGTTTCTCTGAGGAAAATACTCAAGTTGTCGGCCTCTTTTTTAAATGAGAAAGGACGTGAGTAAAGTATTTGACCATGATATAAACCCGAGGAATCATTTCATGCTTGTGTTCTCTCACGGTTAACTTGTGACACAGTATATTATTTAAGCAAAGCTGTTACCCATAGAGTGCTCTGTGCAACCTTGTCAAAGCTCATGATTTGATTATCCAAGCAAGCGTTTTTCAGACATGGCTCCATTTCATTTTGACTTTTGAGCCCAAAATATTGTTTGACTTTGGCCCTAAGCTGGATGAGCCGAAAACTGAGTCAAGTTATCAGCATTTTTACAGCCCCAACGGAGCAGTTGCTCCCTCTTTTTTCACACACGACAAGAAAGTCATAAGTTTGTGCCAAAAAGAACTCACTTTACTCTTCATTTGTCTGTGATATAATTTAGTGTGATAATTGCTTTCAGATCCAATATTTTCATTTTCACCGTTGGCTATCCACACTCGAAATTTGTTGGCGGACCCGAGATGCACACTCGTCGTCCAGGTTAGTGCTCGTAATTTCAATCACCTTAACAATATTTGTTAGCTGTTCTCCATTTATGGATTTTATTGACTGCTAGGCCTTGTAGATACCTGGATGGAGTGGTTTGTCAAATGCGAGGGTGACCATATTTGGTGACGTCTTCCCCCTTCCAGAACATCAGCAGGTCTCTGCCTGACTCGACATACTTATTTCGTATTGTGGTTTTATTTTATATTAACTATGCATTGGCATTGCTGCTAAAAACAGGAAAGACGCATCTTCATTTTCCATTCTAGCTGTGCTTGACCATGTGACGTACTTAAATGCTTACGTGATCTGCTTAAAACTATAACGCGAAACTTGTTAAGTTCCTAAAAGGAGGAATGAATGTAACGAGAAAAGGAAATGCTATCAGGCCTTCGTATGAATTAACCTTATGGATAATGTTGCTGTCTAATGAAAGGTTTGGTTTTGTGTTTTGTTTTCCACATGGAATAATATGATGAATTTGAACACTGAAGAGATTACGGTCAGGTTCCTTTTTTGTAACTTGATGGTGTAAGATTCTTATGGGACGTATTGAACCATTGGACCACTCCTTAGCTCATATATTCATTGCAAGGCAGAAGAGTGAACACAAGAAGGATGAATATTTGTGTTGTCCGAATGCCTATATTTATTGCCATGCCATTGTTAATTTTTTTTTCCCATTGTTATTGGTTGTGATAGACTTCATATTGTCAGGAATGGGCTCACAAACAGTATATGGCTAAACATCAACAAGGGCCTTCTCAACAATGGGGGAACTTCTACTACTTCAGGATGCAGAACATAAGGTGTGGTTTCTAAAGTCTTCTTGAGTGCATCAAGTATTCTGGAGGATTTTGTTTTATAAGATGAGGAAGACTAGTTAACAACTCCTTTTTTCTTCTCCTCTTTGAAAACTCCTGAAAACCTTGGGATTACTGGCACCCTCCCAGTTTATTGGACTATGATAGTTACGCATAGAATATTTCTCTGCGCATACACACACACACACACACACACATATTTATGTGCATGGGTGGCTCCTGATATGCTCTCTACTTTTTTGTATACAGTAAATTTCTTTGTTCTGACTTAAATCAAGTGCTTAATATTGGAACTGCTGAAAGTGTTGGGATTACCGAGACCCTGCACAATTTATTTGAATTTGATAGTTATGCATAACGACTATCTGGTCCAGTTAAAAGAATGATCAGAGGCATATAAGCTGATGCAGAACATTACTCTGTGGTTACTTAGCTTCTCTGGTGTCTTAATCTATTAATCTCCTGGCTTAGTTGCTACTAGATTCAAAGGTTAAAACATGAACATTAGGTTGTATTCTTCCAATAACATAGTCAAGTTAGACACTCTTCAACTTACCAAAAAGATAGTGGATTCTAGTATTTTTTTTATGGGACCAGGTTTAGAAATAGAACATTGTGGACTGCCAGAGGAAAAAAGAGAATAAACAATAAACCATTTGTTAGCATGACGAACTTACATACTTTGTTTACTTTCTATTGGGTGGCATCAGTGATGTGTACTTCATTGGAGGCTTTGGCACTGTTGCTTGGGTTGATGTGAAGGAATATGAGACCATTCAGCCTGATAAGATCGCAGTGGATGGGGGTGAGCAGAACCTGAAGGTGGGCTTCTTTGATTCCAATTAAATATTATCTTGAGTGCAATAACCATAACTAAGGTGTTGAGCAGAATATGTGTTTGAAAGATAATAACATATGGAAGAAGACAACGCACACATACACGGGTAAATGTTGTTAGCTTTTTCACTCGGGATTTTGAATCTTCTCCGTTGTAGGAGCTCAATGCTATCTTTTCAAAACCCCTAAAAGAGGTTTTGTCCACTGAAATGGAAGTAGATGATGCTGCGGTCATATCAATAGACAGCAAGGGAGTTGATATTCGAGTTCGGCAAGGCGCACAAGTACTTCTCCTTCATAAATATTATTTCCATTTATTTTCAGTTTCTTGGCTACGGTTTCATAACTCGGTCGTTTTATTGTAGTTCAACATGCAGAGGTTATCATTTGAAGAGGGGCATGCAGTTGAAACTCCAGAGGAAGCTAAGGCGGCACTTTGGAAATTAATTGACAGAGGTCGAATTTACAATTTGCCAAAATAAGGAAAGTCCCATATCCAACCTTCTCTGAACTCTTCTCATCTCGCCGGCCTTCTCGCCCGAGCTCTTTTTTTTCTATAGGATCAAGGTGTTCTTAGATTTCAGTTTGCACGCGTTTGTACAAATATGTTAATTGATTTCTCTTCAGGAAAAACATTAGAACAATGAGGTCTCATAAGTTTCATTATCAGCCTTCTTATGTGAGGCATGCTGACAATCTTTCGTGAAGAGTTACCCCGCATATTTAATGGTCGCTGCAGTTTAGCGAAGCTGAGCTCATTTATGATCCGCTTTACAATTTGCTGATCATTGGTCTTACATCATATGTTTTTACTTATTTCTTATATACTTCCTCTTTTAGTTTTGACTTTATTTTTTCCCAATTAGTTCTTTTGGACAAGGTATCATAATAGCCCTTTGTACCCTGCAAAATTTATGGTAGTTATTAGTAGTATATGATGTTTGTCTTTTGTTTTGCAAGTGCTTTTTTGTTCTGTTTCACTTTACTCCATTTGGGTAGAGGCTCAAGGCTCAATGCTACAAATGCACCTTTAAAATACAGATTCGTACACAGAATGTGTGCGAAACTATATGATACACGTAGGGCTCTCTAAAACAATGTGGATTTCACGTATATAAGATGGTTCCAAACGCAGATATGTTTATTTATGTGTGTATATTTTCTGTTGTATATTTCTACGGAATGTGAACGTGAAAAACGGAGTTCAGCTATTTATGAGGAGAGAGAACTGGAGAAAGAGGAGAGAGAGAATCTGAATTGGGATATTTGAAAGAATTGGTCTCATGGAAGATGGTATTTTAAACAGTGAGGGGGACACATCTCGTGACCGATAATGCATATCTTTGGCAGCAACTTAGGATTGGTTGAGCATAATTGTCCACTGCTTTCTTTAGATACTTCTAGTTCTTGGCCCAGACTGCCTGCGAGTAATGGGTTGCACATTTTGTATGTTTCTGTACTAAAATGAGCTCAACACGTGTTTGGCTCGTTAAAAGTTACTTAGTGCTTATTTGGTCTGATCGTATTATCGAATTATAAAGTCTTTTGTAAAATTTAATCTAGTCTAGTTCTTTTGGACTAAATTAATTGAAGTGGGTTTTAACTGCAATAGATGCTTGTCTTGCTTTGATTTGGGAGAAAAAATCGGCTTGAAAAGACAATTATGCCCCTCAATGTGGATAATTATAAAATATTCGATGGATAATTCAAGGGCATTATCGTCATTTTACTACCTCTAATGATTAAGATCTACAGATCCATAAGTCTGGTCTGTGGTGATGTGGTTGTTCATTGAGATGAATAATTTAGGTCTAAATAATATGAATTATGAACCAATCTTCTAATTAATAAATTTAAGGAAAAATCTTTGACCAAATACAGCCTTAAATAACTTAACACTACTTGATCTTGTACATTTAAATTGTTTAGGAATTTCAGCTATTCAAGTTTGACCTGATTAAGAATTCGGCTCAACTCGTTTACATCATAGTAACAAGTCACTATAGCTAAAAGAGCAAAACTACACAATTTTAGTCTATAAATTTTGACACAATGCGTTATGAATTGTCCCATGTAAACAAGGTTTTTTATTTTTTGTGAACTTCACGTGCATCAACAATTTCAGATATATGTATTCACGAGTAATGCTAGTGTAACAACTTGCTCTCGCCGTGTACAATACTGTCCGATTTGGTTGCCTAAATCCTATGGACTTCCCAGTAGGTCACTCATCCTTGGATTTTGGCACGCTTAACCGTGAAGTTCCAATTAGTTTTGACACCCTCGCGATTTTTTTAAAAGGCCTTGTACAAAGAAAGTTCATGATCTTATAAATATCACCGAACTTACATCCACCAAGCGATGCGGCACAACTGACCACCCATCCGGACGTCCCACTGAGACACCATATCCCGGATGCCGGCTTCACAACTGGCACCACAGCTTGGTTGGGGTGTCACAGCTAGGATCACATATGTGTCTGGAATCGTTGGATGCACGCGGTACCTTCAATACTTTGTGAACCCTATCAACATCTAACGATTCCGGATATATTTGTATCCGGATATGTTCGAAACAACTGTGTTACTTTCTTATGGTAAAAACAACAGTTTTAGCTGATTTAACTAGAGGTAGCTGTCCCCAGACCAAATGGTGGCCCAGCCACTGATGCCAATTCCTGGATCAATGGTCCCCCAAGTAATATAATTCATCTGTCCCACTCCTCCCTAGACGTCTGGGTTGCCTCTCTGAGTGTCACCCCCCACCAAATAACGAGAGGTAGGAGGTAGTTTTCTGGTTTTCAGCCATAGTAGAATATGTAAAAAAAATCTCCTTTCCCGGTAGAATCTACAGAAAAGAAGAAGAAATGATAATAACAAATCAAAATATTGGAATGTGAGACCGCGTGTGAGATGAAAAAGTGAAAAGTCGATCTATTATTGTATTTCATGACTTCTTTTGAAGCGAGCAACGATTCGAAATCGAGAACAAGAAATAGTAAAAATGATTTTAGTAATTCTCAAAACCTAGATAGAAAAATTTTAAGTTAAAATGCTACTGCTCTGAACAAAGAAAAAAGTACAATAAATTAGAGATGGATGATCTTTCTTTTTGCTTCATCTTTGTAAATTTGTATACTAGTAGCAGTTAAGTTTTTTCTTCAAAAAAATTTTCAAAAAAATATACTTTTTTCTTTCTGTTCTGAATTTGAATTAGCCAAAATTATAAAGAAAACTGTCATTTGCCATTTTCGTGGGCTTTTGTTCCTTTACCATATTTGGTTTCATCTTCCGGTCTTGTTTTGTCTTGATTTCAAAACCTGAATGATAATACATGCATATTTTAGCAAGTTTTTCAATTATCCAGTCTTTCATTATTGTCACCTCATTACCTTTCTCGACGAGTGAAAAAATATGATATGTACAAACAGATTATGAATTTGAAGGCCACAATGGACCGGATAACACGAAATGCAGTGATTGGAAAGATAAACATCCATTTCTACGAGTCCTATTGAACATGTTTCATATCTATTTTCATAATACAGGCCAGAAAAACAAAAATTAATGCATAAGAAGGCCTTTTGTGTCATTTTCATTAAGTTCTGCCAAATCCTTGAACTTGACAGTTTTGTTTGTCTTCGTTAGAATGGATAGAAATTGGAAAAGCAAGCCAGTGGAAAATTGGTAAAACGTATCATTGTTTTTACAGTACTTCCACTAGCAAAAAAAAGTTGTGACGAAGGGACAAAAAAATAACTTTTGACCCAAAAGTTTTTTCAGAAAGCAACAAAGAGCTGTGAAGAAGAAAAGAAATGGGGATGAAAATGGAGAAAGGGGCTGCTCCGCCCTCAGAACCAGACCCCGAAGTTTCATCTGTAACAGCAGCGATAAAGAAGACCAAGAAACAGACAGCTTCCATGGCAGAGAGCAGCAGCAGCAGCAACTATGGATCTTGGTCACCAATAACCCACCTAGCCCAAGACCACCTCTTCTCGATCCTCCTACTCCTACCCATAGACTCAATCCTCTCTTTCGCCATGACTTGCAAGAGATTCAAGTCCATCACATACTCTGACACCCTTTGGGAATCCATCTGCAGGAGGGACTGGGGTCCCACCTCTGTTGATGCCATCAAATCTTCGGCTGCTACTGATTCCAGACACCACCACCTCCATCAGATCCCATGGATGGAGCTCTATCGCCAGGTCTATAAGCTGGACTCTGTCTCTTGCCATAGACTCTCTGAACCAGATGCCCATGAGGACTTCCCAGGTCCCAGAGCTTCTCATTCCCTCAATTTTGTTTCTGGGTGCTTGGTTTTGTTTGGTGGGGGTTGTGAAGGAGGTCAGTTCTTTCTATTGAATACTTTCAGTTTTTCAAAATTCACTTGTCACTCTTTCTATGATTGATAGTTTTATGACATGGATTATTGCTTTTGTAATGATCTTTCTTTCAGTGTTTTCCCTATTCGCGCTTAAATTAGTAATAAAAGTGTTTTGTGTTACTAGGTGGGCTCCATGCAAGCTATTTACAGAACTTCTGAAGTATCATGCCTCAACTGGACCTCAAACGATCTTTCTGCTTAGCTTTTGCATCCTAATCTTTCTTTCTTACCTTAGCTCAGTCAAGCTTCCCCTTCATCTTCATCTCCCTATCTAAGTACCTTGCTAGTTTTACAGCGCTTTCAGAGTCCCCAGGTTGTTCCATTAGTCTCTTGTTCAAAAAGGGATTACTTTCTACCTATTAGTACATGGCTAGCGAAAGTCTCACTGGTTGCGGTTGATTTGGAAAGCAGCTTGGTAGTATTTCATCCAGTTTTATTTAATATGTCAGCTTTCAAGCGTATTTAGGCATCTCCGAATTCCTTTGTTTAGGGATTTGAGTTAATACCCTTTATGGGTAATCTTAACTTAGTCTAAGTTGCAGGTTTAGGACCTTGTAATTACTCCTTGATGACTTTTGCATACTCTTGTTTGACATGAGTCAGGTTCTGTACTTGGTGACCATTGCTATATAGGGTGACCCTTTGATTTTGGTGCTTGCACTTATTCAACTTGGTTTTTGAAGATGCTGAAAATGAGATGGTTGCTTCTGTGCTACTGCGGTAGTCCCTGCGCACAAGTCTTGGGACCAAGGTGGTTTTCGGTCAAGGACACTCCGACGATCAAGTCAGTAGTCAATAGAGAGAGGTTGTATGCAAGAGAGGGTGTATAGTGTGTGAGAAAACGTACCTTATCTTTGGTCTTGTAGCCCCTTTTATAAGGTCAAAGACAGAGGGATTCTAGGCGGGTTGATGGCCGCCGATCATGCTCCTCTTTTTTTGTTGGGAGGAAAGGTCATTTATTGAGGGCTCCGTCTCCGGGCTTTTGAGCGCAATAAGGCGCCATTTGGGTATCTTGCTGAGCGGGATCCCTTGATTGGTTGAGTGCCTACATGTAGTATTCTGTTGAGCATCTGGAAACTGGGTGGCTATTTACTGAGTGGGTGAATACTTAGTGGATGAGTTTTGAATGACTAGGTATTAAGTAACCGAGCGCTGAGAGACCGAGCACTGAGCTGAGTCAATCCAGACTCGTCAGTTTCCTATGATGTTCTTCCTTTGGCTCTCAATGTGTGTGCATCCTTTCTGTTTTTTGTATTTGGTTTTCTCCTCTGCTTACAAATCACTGTTTGAACAAGTTCTTTTTTCTGAAAGGCACTTTCTGAACAAGTATGAGGGCATATTTAGTCACTTTCCATCTGTCTGTATCAAATGAGCAGCAATCAAAGATTTATACACTGATTGAAAGATTGACAACAACAAGGATTCTAATAGTCAAAACTCTTATGACTTTCTGTCACTCGTATATAAGCCAATTTATACTGAATTTTTGGGTGAACGAACAAATGGTGTTGAACTAACGAAGAGACACCTCGAGTTAATATCCTTCCTTCCTTTTACGCATTTGAGATCTGCACAATAGGGATCCTTTAAGTGGCTCCGGTGAGTAGTGAGTTCAGAAGTAGTTTCCAAGGATTGCGATTGGGTTTTCAAAAGGGACTCTCTTTTTGAGAGATACTTGAGGCATTTAGTTCGCAGAGTTGCTGTGTCTGTGTTCTACTTAGAAAGCCACTTTTCTGGATTAGTAATAGCATCACCCTTATGCCGGGAGAGCACAAGTTAGTTCGATCGAGGATTGGAGAGGAGAGAAGGCTCGGGCCTTCATCTTGAGCTTCATTTGATATTTAGTTCAGACACATGAACTTCCTCTTGCTGACATCCCATTTTTTTACAGTGAAAGCTCAATTTTAAGGTCTTAACTTTCCACTTCTTTTGTTGGGCGGTTGTTTTGTTTAACACTTGCTCCGTCACCATGCTGCTCCTACTTTCATCACGTTGCATTACCACCAGAGCTTTGCTACTGCTTCCCCCCAATATCCTACGCCTACCACGAACTTGAACCATCATGTGGCTGCTAAAGCAAGCTAAGCTTCACAAGGCTTTGAAGAAGACAAAACACCCCCTCACGGTCAAAAGCTGTGCAACACGTTAGAGAGCTTTTAGATTCCGACCGAAAATGCCGAGACTATTTTGTAATCTAATTTTTGAGGTGAAAGCATGGGCGTAGGAATCCTTGGAAGTAGAAGAGAAGCTCTCCCTTTTGGTTCTCCATGTCAGGAATCTCAGCTTCCATGTAGGGCTTTTGGTTTAGAAATGAATTTTTTACCTTACCAGTCAAAACTCTCCTCTATGGTGGAAGTTCAAACAACCCTAAATTTGTTTGATGAGGTTGAGAGAATCAGATTCCTTTCCTGCCTGCCCGTGAGAATTAACCTTTTTATGTTGCTTAAGATAGTATTTCGTCTTTTACTTATAAAATGATTGTTGCAACAAACTTCACAATACTCCAATGGTAACTAACTTGTAACTAGACTTTATATTGTTCTACGGTGAATGTTCATTGTCTAGGGTGATTGTTGTCCCTTGATTCAGGATGTAACAGTTTCCGTTCTCTTGGTTTTTAGGGCGCCATCTCGATGACACGTGGGTGGCGTACATTGGTAATGACTTCAAGAAGACATTGAATTGGCAGAAAATAAATTCAGGTATTCCGAGTGGTCGCTTTGGGCACTCATGTGTAGTTGTTGGTGATTCTATGGTCCTCTTTGGTGGGATCAATGACCACGGTATCCGCCAAAACGATACATGGGTAGCTCAGGTGGCCTTAAATGAAACCTTTAATGTTACATTGTCTTGGAGGCTACTAGACGTCGGTTCCACCGCGCCTCCACCACGTGGGGCCCACGCAGGATGCTCTATCGATAACAAAAGGATGCTTATCCATGGAGGGATTGGGTTATCCGGACTTAGAGTTGGAGACACTTGGGTTTTAGATCTCTCAGAAGATTTCCTTTTCGGAACTTGGCAAGAAGTTGTGAATCATCCATCGCCTACGCCTCGCTCAGGACACACTTTAACCTACATTGGCAAAAACCAGACAGTTTTATTCGGAGGGAGGGGTTTGGGTTATGAAGTGCTGAATGATGTTTGGCTGTTTGATTCAACTGAGGGTCACTTGAGATGGCTGCAACTGTTATATGAACTACGAAACATACCGGGAGGACTATCCCTCCCACGAGTCGGCCACTCAGCCACCCTTATCTTGGGAGGTAGGCTGCTGATTTACGGAGGGGAAGATTCACACAGACGAAGGAAAGATGATTTCTGGTCACTAGATATCAGTTCAATTTCCTGTGTTGAAATGCAGCCCATTACTCGGGAAATGTTAGGCAACAGGTGGAAAAGACTCAAGTCCAGGGCTTATAAACCTAACTGCAGGTCTTTTCACCGGGCATGCGCAGACCATTCGGGGCGATATATGTATGTGTATGGAGGAATGGTGGATGGATCAATACAACCTGCGGAACCATCGGGTCTGAGATTCGACAGCGAGCTTTTTCTTGTGGAACTTATGCTGCAGCTCTAGGGAAACTATATGTATACTTTGTTTTTTGTTGTGGAATTTGAGGCATGGTATCTTTCTTCTTATTGCATAAGTCTCCTGTAAATACTAGCTTTATGATGTAACTTGAACTTTGTTGGTTATGTAGATCGAGTTGATTACTAGAGACTAATTTTTACCATGTTTTTCCCGCATCCGGAAATCCGGCTCTGCGCTGTGCATAGCAGGGTTTCTACGCGTCTCCGGTGTTGGTTTTTCCCCCCTTCATATCAAACTGATGTTTTTTGAGTGGCACAAGCATGGGTGAGTGTCCACTTCACTTGCACCCTAAACTATGTTAGTATTACTCATGTATTAGCTTATGACAAGTAAAAGAGTCCATGAACAAAATTACTTATGCACAGATAAGTCTGGAACCGTACGATGCACATTAAGTTCTCCAAGATAATGTGAACTTCACGTGTATTAGATAATTTTGGATTGATGTGTATATAGACTTGTTCAAAGTAAAAGACCAACCTGACTAATCATCCAAAAGATCAACTATGATAGCAACCCTAGAGAGAGAGAGAGAGAGAGAGAGAGTGACAGAGAGAGAGAGAGAGAGTTTATAATTAATGATCAAACACATGGACTATCGATCAAACATCTCAAGAGTTCAATTACTTAAACCCAATAAGTAATGAACTCGGCATAACTCAAGCCAGAGGATGAAGAACAAAGCAACCGAAAAACACAAATAACCTGCAAACATGATCAGAGAAAAGGACAGTGTTTGCAATTTGAGAGAGAGAGAGAGAGAGTAATTTCAACACACCTTTAAAAATGATTGTGGGTGGCAAATTTCATACGTTGATATCACCGTAGCAATAGACGAGACATGGTTATACAAATTTAGGACCGGTAGCAACCTAAGAAACAATTAATGATAATCTCTCAGGTCCATCATCTCCCTCACTCCTCCTCCAATATAAAAACAAAAGGGGAGACATAAGCAATGTTGGAAGTGGGAAGAGACAAGCAAATGTACAACAAACAAACGAACGAAAAAATTGAATTGGTGAAGAGCTAATACTCGATTAGACTGGCAAAATTTTGGTTCATAAATGCAATTTAGTCCTCCACAACTCTCCGATGACCTTCTTTGGTGCTGGATCAGCTGGTCCTCTGTCTCGTTGGCCAGATGTGAAATACAACCATCCATTCCAAATCCCGACTAGCGTTGTTTTCACCCGATAAGGAAGTTTTCCAACCACTGACCATTTCTGAACAATTCAAAAACCAGAACAAATATTGAGGATCCACAAAGAATAAGCAACATGTGCAATGGCAAAGGAATACAAACAATACGATGTAAAAAAATTGCTAAAAAGAGAGTGCAATGATCACGAAAACTAAAAATAGCAACTGAACACTGAGAAGGTAAACCCAGAAAAAAGCAGCAGTAGGGGGCTAGTCACTGCTCAAGAACTTCATCAATTAATGCATTCCATCATCCAGCTTACCAGCTATAAGGAGGGACATAAAAAATTAAGCCGACAAGGTTCCCTCTAGCCCATTTTCCATTATTCAAACAAAGCATTGTTAGTTGTTTTCTCATGCTCATTATGATAGGTTCAGGGCTCAGATACCGTGTGAGGTATTTTGTGATGCCATAGGACCCCAAAAACAATCTGGCACTGATGGCTTAGACATTGAAGACTCAATATCTCTTTACTAACTCTGCAGGTAAGGACCTAACCCATCTAAAAGGTGCAAGTCCAGTTGAAATCCTTGCACCCACAGAATCAGTGATGCACATAAAGAGACCTTTAATCAGTGCAAATGCAAAACTAAGTTAAAGACATTTAGTATCCACAAAAGCATTCCATAAAGAGATGCGAGCAGCTTTCATCAGTTCGACAGAATTAAAATCCCAGTCTGTTTAAGTATATCAAGATTTCTCCATCCCAAATATAACATGAGTATAGTTTTCTTCTGCACGGGAGAATATCTAATTATCATAGGTTGAGATGTACAGAGATAGACCCAAGTAGGATAAGGTAGAAGGAGAATTGAAAGCTCTCTTGAATGTATGTTCCGAAATGGGAGGGAAGGAGGGAGCCCAGCAGCATATTTTGCAGGTATCACAACAATGTTGCACTTAGCAAACATACGTAAGAGCATATAAGCTTAAAGAGTGCCCTGGATGTCAAGATAGTTCTTTGTGTTGATTATAGCTCCGGCCATTTTAAAATAACTAGTAGTTCAAAAGAGACACAGAATCCCATCAGCTGAAACATATCCTATTTTGTTTTGCATAAGGAAGTTCAAGTAAAAAGGAAAAGAAGACCACGAATGTTTGCATGCAGCAGGCTTTGGAACTTATAAGGCCCAATTAGAAGCTAGCATATTCAAATTCAGCGGTTTGAACAAGTTAGGAAAGGCAGCTAAAGCAACAAGGTAGCAGCCAAAGAATTAAAAGTAAGAGCACATAACTTCTCGTTGTCCGTGAGTGCATTGTGGAGGAGCATATTCAACCAAGGTCCTAAGCACAATATTCAAAATGCATAGATGATAAAGAAACGGTACCAGTGTATCTAAATCAAATTGCATCATTTCTCCAACCAAAGTCATCTTTTTGGTCAATGGGTGCTTCTCTGTTGTGCCTCCAACAATAACAATAGAATTATTAACAACTACCCAAGCAAACTCAATATGGGAGTCAGGCTTTGGCATCGGAGGTAACACTTTCCACTTCATCTCATCATCTAGCATATATACATCGCCATATACAACCTGTAACAGTCAATAACCTGTAGTCAGCATGAAGTCTGCACGTAATCCTGCCAGAAGTCTATTTCCTTGGGACAGTGGGGGAATGGCCAAAGCATATGTCGTACACGCACATTGTCCATAAAAGCACCATCTTTTATTACAATAATCATCTTTTAATACTCAAATTTTCAATAGCATTTGAAAGCTTTAAATAGATACTACAAAACAAAAAGAGATTAAAACGGGGAATCAACTTGATTTTGCATTTATACCTAATCTTACGATCTTCCTGGTCATTCAGCACATTGTGCTTCTATCCTAGTATAATAGCACAACCAGACAATGCTGACATAGCACCGTAAATGAACTAGTGCTGTTTAGTAGGAATAAGTACATCCAGAAAAAGTCAAAAAGAACTTCCGTGTGATATAGTCCAACTTACATCATGGCAAGTGCGGAAAGATGAAAAAAGAATGCCGAAGCACGCTTCGAAAGTCATATATATTTAAAAACCCAATACTCGAAGACAATCAGAATACCTCATTCCTTCGAGAGCACTTGAAAATAGGTGAGCCAGGTTTGGCCATGAAATCACCCTCTTGTCCACCAATAACATACAATCGATCATCTACCACCACACAAGCCCTACACGAAAGTAAATATTCAATTAAACGTACTCAAGTCCCTAGATTCCTTCAAAAAACAAGGTTTGCAAGACACGTGCAACGCAAACAAACCATTTTAGACCTCTGTTTCAATATTTCCTGTAACCCATGTCGAGTATGTTACTTCAAGTGCAAAAACTACTTGAGAGATCACGACGAATGATAATAAAAAATTTATTACAACAGTTAGGCAGTCCCAGATATTAGGTTTTTTAACCACACGAAATGAAAGAATCAGCAGCTCATTTTTTTTAAGAAAATAAGCTTAATAAGTTCTGAAGGAGTCCAGAAGAAGATCCATCAGTAGCTTCAATTCAGGTACAAGGTAAAAACGAGAAACTGAAAGGAGAGGAAAACGTGAATGTTGAAATTAAGAATTTATGAATGAGTCCAAAACTCTGAAGTTGCGGACTGCAGACAATAGAATTAAATAAGCCGGTGACAACCTTTTCTTTCAGAAGTACAGAAAATTGGTGGGCAACTGAGCTGGATATGGATGAAAACCTTAACTGCATAACCGTTTGAGGTAAATAATCCTGTAAGAATACACGGATTTCCACTCCTGAAGAAATATTGTACGAAAATTGCTGACACAGAATTGCCTCATTATCATTAAAGCGAATGATAAAGCAAATCACAGTGGGTAAAAGACTTTTTCCATTTATTTTCCATACGTATTGGTAGGTAAGTATTTGATTTTCCGTAGTCACTCATTCCATCTGATCAATTGCATCACCCTATAACTTTCCTCTTAGGGCCATTAACTTAATTCATGCTTCACAATTCATTGAATATAATTCTTTCAATTTTTTATAAGGTAATTAGTGCTTGCAAGATGACAGCAAACAAACCTATGGGGTCCACCACGAGGTATGGGTATTTCACTGCGCCACACTTTTTCTAAAGCTTTGCCATCCTTCACCGCAAGGCTCCAGTGCTCTAACCCTGGTGTGTGTCGATTCTCTTTGCTCCCACCCATCACATGTAGTCTACCTTTCCAAAGTTGGGTAGCTGGTGCATACCTGTATCACCAAGTCAACCTTTTGTTCTAGTAGTAACTAAATAAATTTATAAAAAAAGGCGATAGAACTTATATAAAATTAAGCTAAATCATTCCATTGTCTTTTTTGTTTTCCAGAAAAACAGAGGGGCTATCGTGTAAGTTCTATCTACATCCAGCAATACCATGACCTAATGGCTCTGCAAATAATACGATAAACTTCTTACCATGACCAAATAAGAAATAACAAGAGTAATAAAAGATATACCAAGTAGGAAGACAATCCTACAAAACATCCACACAAAAAAAATGATCAAACACCACAAAACAAATATCTCCCTACGAGGCACAGAAAGGCCATAAGAAACATGGTACAACAGCGAATATCCCCTCGCAACAATCAGTGCTGATAGAAAAGCCTTGTAAATAAACACACACAGAAAATCAACTTAACAAGGAAATAAAATTAACCAAAATGCAATCACACACACAGACACAGACGCGCACACACATGCACACAGAGATGGGCATGCCAGTAACAGCAAATTAACCTAGAAACTACCACTATGTTACTTCTTTGCTTGTCTCTTCGTTTACCTCTTTGTTTAAGACCAGAGATCATAAGTCATTTGTGTGCATGAATTATAGATATTTGCTCATACAATGAAACTGAAGTCACTTGCTTTACATTTGAAGAGATCATTACAAGAATCCAGGCAAAAGGCCTACAGGGTGAAACCATATATAAATTTTTAGTACTAAAGTACTTAAACTATGTAAAAATAACTCAAAAGAATGTGAATTTGTACCATATATTTGAAAGTATGTTAAAGAATATGATGGGATAAGAAAAGGAGCAAACATGATTTTGTACAAAGTTACAACATATTAAATGAACATCAATGAAATCAAAATGGCCGTGGAATAAAGAAAGCACATGAGAACTTTCATTCTTGTCTGGATTATGACACACACCTAGGCACTGGTAAGGTGGGCATATCTTCCCATTTTTTTGTCTCAGTGTCCAGCACAAAGGTACGTGCTGTCGGCCCTCTACATTGCGGCCCATATTGTCCGGTGACCACATAAATATATCTCCCATCTGTTGCCATTCCCAGATGTGAATGCGCCATTTCTTTTGGCATATCAAACCTTCCTCCCCATGTATTGGCCGTAAAATTGTAGATATCAACATGAGAATGTACCTATATAGACATAAGAACAATGAGAAACGGTTGATAACAGAAAATTTATATGACTTGTCACCCAATCAGTTGGAAGATAGCTCCAATCGTTCAATGATCTATTTTTTATCCTGTTACTTATGCATGGGCCACTATAACGTAACTGAAGTCGCACCTCCCATAACTAGAAGTCTAGTCTCTCTCAGTTTCGATCTCGAACTAACTTATACTAAAAAACATCTTCACATTCCTAGATTTCATTCAAACATTCCTAGGGACAAAGTTACATGATAAAGCATGTAATGCATATGGTCAAGTAACTCTTGATGTCATAATATTGATCAATGAAAAGTTTTGTTTATATAATTAACAGTAAAAACTAAACAATAGGTAAGAATAACTTGAAAAAAGAGCAGTGTTGAGTAAAATGCAGCGTGTTTGAATTCTGATTGCTTTTATGCGAGACACGGGGACCACTCTCTAAGCCTAAGTATTCCTCAAAGACCAATGGCATACAAGTGCCGTAAGAGAAAGGTGAAGAGAACCCTATTTAGGGGAAGGCAGAAGGCAATTTACAAAGACATACAGCCCGGACTCATCCATTCAGAAAACAAACGAGAGGACCCTGGTCTAGAATCTCACGTAATCAATGGTTCCATATCCAGCAAACACGTAGAGAAGATCCTTGATCTGAATTGCCGCCCCGTCAAGACGCGGCACTGGTGCTGTTGCCATCTCCTCCCATTGTAATTCCGGGCCCGGTAAATCAGCAAAAGTTGCTGATAACACTCTCTGAGGCACAGCTTTATCTTTCTTATCCTGAGCAGTTTTTCCTCCCTGTGATGTAGAATTCGGTTTTTAGTGCTGAGACTGCAATCAAAGTGACCGCTATAAAACCAAATTTGCATTGAACCCAATTCATATATTTTTTGCAACAACCATAAATCATCGATCTTTCACGCAAAAACAGTGAAAAATAAAAATGCCTTCTTGTGTCTTCAAATATTAACGATAAGAAACAAAAACATCACTTTTAAGGGCGATTAAAGATAGGGAGGAAAAGGGTAGACGTTGCACAAGCACAAACACAGTCTGCTCGAACTGAAAAGAGAAGTGAGAGGTACTGCACCTTTGTCCCGGTGTGATTCTGGAGATGGGGTGAGATTAAGCTGCGGGATTCTTGGACAGAAGGCCAATAAGATGATACATAGAGGTAGGAAGATGAAGAGTTGATTGAAGAAGAAGATTCCCAAAGCAGATCTGCGATTAGAGCAACTCCGAAAAGGACGATGCCTATCAACACGAACATGGTTGATTTGTTTTTGATGACTGTTGCTCTTGCCATCTCAATGATCTCATCGGGCCCCCAGATATGTATCAGTATCACTGTAATGTGTGTGTGTACGTGTGTGTACAAATGTAGAGAGGGAGAGCGAGGCAGATAGGTAATCACTACGTCGGCGATCGCGCAGCTGTCTCGGAGAAGAAAAGAATTTCGCGGGAGGCCCGGCCCGACTGCTTATTTTTCTGTGTCTGTAGTTGTCGGTTAGCGCTTATTTAGGCCCAATTGATCTATTTTATGGAATAAGCTCAACTCGGTTTGAAAAAATTCAAACTAAATTGGTGTGTTCAGTTTAGAAGCATAGAAATCAAAACAGAACCGAGCTAATCCGGACCAGATTTGGCGTCAGTTTGCTGTGTTCCGATTTGATTTGAAAGAAAAATTTGAACTGAACCGATATGTTCAATTTAGAAGTTAAGAAATCAAAACAAAACCGAGCTAATCGGGACCGATTTGGTTTCTGTTTGCTGCGTTTCGATCTGACTTGAAGGAAAAACTTTAACTAAACAAAAAAGTTTAATTTAGAAGTTTAGAAATCGAAACAGAACCAAGCTAATCCGAACCGTTTTGGCCTTGGTTTCCGGCGTTTCGGTCCAGTTTCACGAAAAAACTTGAATTGAACAGATGTGTTCGATTTAAAATTTTAAAAATTGAAACCGAACCAAGCCAATCCGGTCTGATTTAATTTTGATTTGTTTCGTTTTGATCTGATATTTGGTTTATTAGTTTGATTGGGTCACAAATGGATTAAGTTCAATATAACAAAAATAAACTTTTACAAAAAGTAGCTGTCGACCACGGCCAATGTAGAAAAATATATATATAACTTAGTATACAAGTGCCCACAATCTAAATTCACCAAATAATAACCTTACTCATCAATACAATTAAAAAGTATAAAAACAAATCTTGCAAGTGTTTCAATTCAGTGTTTAAGATCATAAATCTTAAATCGAAATCAAACCAAATCAGATTGGACCGAATCGAACTAATTGAAGTTGGAAACAAATTGATTCTAATCCCTATTTTGATCAGTCAAATTATCTTGACTAACTAACACGCACATCGATTGATTTATGAAGAATCAATCGCAACATCTACTAGCAAAGAGTCCAATTAAACCAGAACAAACCTTATGTAGACTAACCACATAACAATTAATAACACTCAAAAGATTTCGAACCGAAACCTTGACGTCCACCGAAACAGTCACAAAACTTATTCATCATTATTGTTCTGCACTAAGAATTTGAGATCTGTAAACTTAAAGTTTCAAAAACTAAAGAAAAGTTTTTCACAACTGGAGTAAATCAGCAGAAATTTTTTGCAAGAAATCTGTTGAAGTTTTGGAGCATTTATAACATCTAATCCATGAGGGATCTGGGGCTGTTACAGCGCCCGATCCCGATTCAAGAGGGGCTGGAGTCCCTTACCATTAAGTTGAGCAAAATACCAGAAGCTCTCCCTTTCACCTCTTAAAAATATTGCTACAATCACAACCATCCCCATTACAAAACCTTCCAAGCTCCAAGGAACACAATAATGAAACATATCCTAATACCTATGCACAAAAAATGTGAAAACAATTAATCCCGCCACAATAATTGCTACCGATCATCATCATCATCGTTCTACTTCAACCACCGATACTGGGAAGAGTATAAACTGGTATTTTACTGTGGAAAGCACACACTAATTACACTGGTATAACATCAATCTTTGATGCATCCTCACATCTCAATACAACACCGTCGAGGCTAGCAGGAAGGATACATTTGGTCCATTGGCATCCTGTGGTCAATGGCTCCGGCGGAGGGACAATCATAAGCACGTTATCGTTCCTTTGAACAACTCCCATAACGCTAACCGTACTTCCTTCTTTGATGTACCTATCAAGGCACAAATAGCAATTCACAAGATCAAGATCAACACTACACGAAAACTTGAATGCACGCAACTGCAAAGTGTCATCCGGTTACTCGGTTATCTGCAGTTATGTGGCCTTGGACTACAACTATCCTATTACAGAACAGAATTCCACATGAATGAATTTGCAAGTTTAAATTTTTTCCAGTAAAACCAATGATTTCTGGTGAAACATGAAAAGGTTCAGAAAAAATGATTTCTTCATCAACCACTTTGAAGAAGCATCACTGTGGTTCATTGCAAACAGAAAATTTACCCTTCTTTTAATCGCATCACTCGATCATCACTCGAAAGATTTCTCTCTGCCAACCACCTCATGAATTCTGGTGATAAATCTTTGTTCAAAGGGTTGACATCAACAACAACAGATTCCTCCACATAAGGCGTCACCCTTGCACCATAGCCAGTTTTAACCAATGCTCTCAGCCCAGACTGGAAGTCGGAGATATAGAAGTCAACCACGTGACTCTGCCAGGAAACATAAACAGAAATCCATATCAAAACTGTCTAACAAAACATATATAGCTGCTAACTGACAATGTTCACGACACCCTAAACTTGGAAGTACTCGAGAGTAACCGTGTTTATGCATTCACACTCAACCAATATGAATGAAGCAATATACCTGTGTCACGAGCATTTGACTCAGAATAAATACAATTGCTTGATTAGCTCTATAGTATAAGAGCCCTTACTTTTTGTTATAGACCAAGAAGGAATTATGAAAGAATGAGTTGAGCAAATATTCAAATACTGACTTCTAATGATCTAAGCCCCCATGTGAAACGCCGATGAGTAGGGTTGGCAGCTTTTGAATCCCATCCTCGATACTCATATAAACTTGTAGAAGTATAGACACATCTAGGAACTTTTTGGAAGGATGATTCGAGGGGCATATTTCCACACGTCACCACCTACAAGAATAAAATATCCATCAATTATATGAAAGAAACCAATATACACATTGTCCAGAACATTAAGATCAATTCAAAACCCGCACAAATTTTGACGTACAATCAACCAGATAGCACGGAATGAGTTTTGGTAAATATTACACTTGTGAAAATAGTCTGCAGAGTACACACATCACAAACTAAAAATCTCATCATCACAATTCCAATCTCGCTCAGAAATGGTTTTTCATTTTTTCTTTTTATGGGTAAGTAACTTCCATGGAAAATAGTTCCAGTCCATTCTTGGTTTTAAATAGTATTTGCAGAAATGTCGTAAAATCTCTACCCATAATATGGAAAAGTGAAAACATAATGTTAAGAGTCCTGGAAAACAAACTATGGCAATAACAACACTAGAGGGCTCAATAGCTAGTTTATGCGACACCGGAAGAAAACTGAGGGTGAAAAAACCAACGTCTAGGCACTATCAAGAAAATACGTACCCCAGAGACCTTCACATATTCCCCATTTTTTGCACTTCTAAGCTCAGCATCTGGGTAACGACCAATGAAACCTGTGATAGCATTTCTTCCCCAACAAGAATTCCAAGTGAATAATGCACCCACAATTGCAAATAGGACAACAACTACAATTAGGAGTGTAGCATTGTGGACTGCACCAAGAATGAATCCACCAGCAATGAACCCCATGACAAATAGGAGAATCATTACCCAGAGGATTGGCTTGGGGAAGTTCCTTCTAAAGGAATAATCATCATCTTGGCTAAGAGTAGTTACAGCCTGGTTGTGTGCAACAGAGGAACCATGTACTTTGACATTGCCAAATGAGTCCAAATGACCAGAAACCTTCCTTGCGAGCCCAGAAGAATTTATTGGCCCAGAAGTGATGGGACCAGATGTAATGAGACCGGTAGCAGGGAGAACTGGAGGTAAAGGGCCTGAGTTTTGGCGGCTTGCTACTGTTGCTCCACCAGACTGAGGACCAGAAGACTTCTTCATGGGTTCACCATGCTTATTCAGAGGTCCAGAATTTGGCTTCTTTATAGAAGATGAACCAGAAAGGCCAGCAGATGATACTGGACCTGATGTGGTATAGCTAGCCCTAGCTGCAGCATTAGAGATTGGTCCAGATTGTGAAGCAGCACCTGTAAAAGATCCAGTCCTTGAAGGAGGACCAGTCATAGGTCCGGATTTCCTTGACTTGGATCCTTCCATAGGGATAAACATTTTCCCAAGTTCTCCAGACTTCTTGATGTCACCTCCAGTGTAAGGCATGGCAGTTGAGCTCATTGTTGGAGCCCTTTCTTTTGGTTGCTCCGGCTTTCCTGATACATAAAGGCCACTGCCGAGCTTATGAGATGGGAATCTGGACCCCATCAGGATTCTTCACAGTGAGACAGTTCAATTCCTCTTATAGTATGTGTCGTACAACTTAAGAACCTTGCACAAACGAAACGAATAGTCAATGGACAAAATTTTCCACGGCAAAAGAAAAAACTTCACCACAAATCTTAAAATATACATTTCTACACAAAAAAAGCCGCACCAGACTGGTATAGATACTGAAGGCTCCGCAAAATCCACACCAATCTCATTATCAGCTTTTCAAACTGAACCTAGCCCCACTAACAGTATCAAGACACAAAAGAAGCACATAACGAAAGAGAAACGTGAAGAATAATAACAGCTTATAGGGAAAAATAAGAAAAACTTGCGGCGAAATTTTCTGCAAAAATGTAGAATGCAACTCACCATAAATAGACATCAAAAACATATATACTTTTGATGTAAATTGGGCTGATATAAAACTTAAAACACATGAAGCACATAATCTGGTGGGCTCTTAATTGATAACATAAATAATCGGATTCGATGTAACTGTAAATCTTGGAAGGACAGAACTTTTTGGACCAAGTATCAAAAAGTAAATATGATATGGAAAGGGAAAATTGAAAACAAAATACAATGAGATTATGGCCACACGGTTGGAAGTAGAGATGCTTATTGTAGAATATGAAAGATCAAATCATGTACCTGACAGGCAGACCCTATGGCCACACGGTTGGAAGTAGAGATGTTTATTGTAGTCAGATTACTAAGGACCCAGAGTCAATCAGTGCAATGAAATTAGACTCGATCCCAGATTTACAAACACACGGAACTTATACTGACAAACACACATCCGCACAAGGAGACAGAACTAAACACACAAATGCAGATATGGGTACAAATTAGTAAAGATCAGAATATTAACTAACTCCTAAGACCTGTAAACGAGCTAATAACCAAACAAAGCCTACCAATTACCAAATCTCCATCAAAATAAAATCTGAAACCAAACATTTTCCAGAACCCACCTAAACCCAATTTGTTCACGAAAATGGTACCAGATTTCATCTCGTGTACTACACAAAGACCCCAACTTTTGGACGAGTTTCCAAAAAAAAAAATCCTGACAGAACTTTTACAGACGCGCAATTCAAAAGCACCTAACTTGCACATCCCAAATCAAAGAGACAAATGATACCCATTTCACCAATTTGAACAAAGAATCCCAAATCAAAGAGACGAATGATACACATTTCACCATTTTGAACAAAGACTATAATAGTGATGAAGATAGTAGGAGTAAAAGCTTAGAAGAGATAATGATGGAAAGCCAAAATGGAAATAATGGAAGATTTTCTTTACAAGTACCTGAGGAAGAAGAAGAAGATACTAGGATCGAAATCTGACAGAGATTGGAGATATCATGTGGGTATGTAAGCGTGTTCGGTGTTGTCTGCAATTGTATGGATGGATGAAGTATACGTACGTTAGTTGAGAAAATGGCGTGATCCCGTCGCCATCTGCCTCTCTACTTCAGACAGCCGCAACAACGGGTGGGTTGTCTCGTCCGGCAAATGCCCTCCAAAGCCAGAGAGGAAGGAGAGAGAAAAAGGTTAAAAACGCACCTTCTACCTTCCAACTCATACACACTCTCTCTCTACTTCTCTTGCTGATTCAATGACAGTTCCAACCCTACTCTTCCAGCAAAATTCCAACTTGCCCCTACTGTAAAAAATTGACCAAACTCTAAGCTGTGTTTGGAATAGCCAAAAATTGGTTTCTTTGTCTTCTGAAATTTTATTGATGAAGATAAGGTAAAAAGGTTAAATTGTTTGGGTTATTCAAATTTTCAATTTTTGGGAAAAAGGGCCAACGAGTAACCAGGCTTGATATCTTCGGGGCTCCTCTCTCTTTATATGTCAGCATGCAGAGTTTGCATGTTCACTATATTTGCTACGCGCAGTTTGTCTCATAACTTGTTCGCCTGTCTTGCATGCCTTAGGCGGTATTGTTCTTTTTCCCGTGCATTGATCCCTCATATAGTTCAGCTAAAATTCGAATCTTAATCAACAAGGGTGAATTTTTATTCTTAAACTCACATTCTTGTAACTTCGTAGAATTTTTTCTAAGGCTATCGGTAGAAATGGCTACTTTTTTAGGTGATTTTTCAATTGAGTTATTTATTGTAAAGGGTTTTAATGAAATTGGTTTCTTTTTTTGTTTAACATTTTATTGCTAAAAAATTGTCCATGGCATTTCATGAAAAATTTGAAGGTCAAACTATTATATGAATCTTTAAATCCTATCAACAACCACTTTCTAGGCAATTGATGAAATACTTTACTCCTACAACATACACATCACCCCTCATGCATTCAATTATTCAATATCGTAGTTTATCTAGCTGTGTCGACGGGTCTAGTCCATAGTAATTCCCCCATCTTTGGTGATTGACCAAATAAATATGCTTAGATCCATCCCCCTTAATAAATTAAATGGTCCTTCGATTGCGACAAAATTTTATTATTTTTTAAATATCTGCTTATAGTTATTTAGAACAATGAATGTCATGGGACTTGACTTGAGAATACTCACCCCAAGTTGGTGTTCCCACTAATCACTTTAGTCCCCCCAAGTCTCCTTCATGGTTTTAGTCAATCTCAAAAGTGCAAGAAAAAGTTCACCTTGATATGTACATTCCTGATGAAAGATTCATGAAAATCAAAATAACAAAAGGTGATTGTGCCGTCTTTCTTGGGCATATCTTTTCCGTGCATCTTTCTAATGGTGAGGGCATATCCCTTCTGTGCGTCTTTCTCGTGTTGGGTAAAAATCTGGAAAGATGAAGGTAAAGGCGAAGAAGGCCCAATAAGAGAGGCAGTCGAGCGAGATTCCATAGCAAATCCAATAGGGGCGATCCCTCTTTTGTAACATTACAAGGAACTAGAAAGATTGTATTTAAGGCAAACCGAAACAAAGGGTAGGGTTCTTTTTCGATAAAAAGAGAGAGATTGAACACATAGAAAACAAAATATTATGCTACAAAATCCCGGCGAGACAAAAGCATTTGAGTTGATTATGAGGAAACAATCTTCCCATAAACAACAACTCCCTTGGAACAAACAGTTTCGGTGCGGGCCACGAGAGCTGTACAAAATCGAGGCAAACCCAATGCTAGATATGACCTATAAATAATAGGGGCCAAGATGTCCACTTGGCCAAATTCCTTGAGATGATTGTGACATAACTGGAAATGTGTTTTCATATCACAGTACAAGGAAAGGACTAGTTTCAAGTCTACAAGCAACCAAATCAACACAAAACTTGTTGAGGGTGTTGATATTTGACAAGTAACAACTAACAAAGGAGGACACCACAGATTGTCAAAACTTCTAGTAGAGAGTGAAGGGGATATACCATCCGACGCACAATACTTGGTAGGTCCGACTCTTGCACCAACCGAAGTGACTCTTACACCAACTGAAGTGGAAGAGACAAAAAAAAGAACCATAAAATATAGGCATTGTTTGTAGCGGTGGTGAATTTCCAGATAAAAATGCAGAAAAAATACAACTGCAGCTGAGGCGTTGAAAGTGCGCAGATTTATATACTGTCAACATAATCACAAAAAGAAGTTTTACAACCTTATTTTGTCACTCAATAGTCCTGCCACACACTACAACTCCAGTCTCTAATAAGAAAAAAACATACGACACCAACGTCTGTCCTTCACGAAATCAACCACTCCAACTTTGATGAAGCTGCAGCCAAAAGGAAAAGAAATACATTAAGACGTGATTCATCATTTTGTTAACGCCATGATGACAAGATATGTTATAGCTTGCATACCAGTGTTTCATCATTTTTCCTGAGCAGAATATGCGACTTTTTGAATAAACTATAAATTCAAAGATCCATACCATGTAAAGATGTTTCCACAAACAGGTTAATGGAAAAGAGGACAAACCTTTATAAACAAACACACGACGAACAAAGGCACAGGACCGGGTACATTCAATTCCACAAGAGAACAGAAAATGTAATATGCAGACACGCACGCACTAGGTCACTTTCTACAAGAACAAATACAAAAGCTTCTGGATATAGTGATCAATGTTACCATCAGAACAATAATTGGGTATTTTTCATCATTCTAATTCTATATTCGTGAATAATTCTTCTTCTATGAGTGCACAAATATGGTTGAAATCGCAGAACTATATTCTTTCCCCAACAAAACTGACCCAATATATCTTCAGACATCCATCTTCCCATATAATCTTTTCCAAACTTGCTTAATGGTTAAATTACTCGCTCACGTGGAGTCAGCCCAGGCCAGTCAGTTTGGGACTATCCAAGCCCAGCCTCAGCTGGACTGGGAATTGCCCGGGATCGAGCATAGAGTCCGAGCGGCCCAAACCAAGCACCAGCCTTTTCTCAACTCATTGAGCTTGGGTTAAGTTCAAATTACCCGACTTTCGCAATGTTCATCAACATCATAGCAATCACTACCTTTTGCGATTCTCAAGCATGAGTGCTGTCATCTATATTCATACAAACAATTAAAGTAAATACACCATAACAAAGTTTGCCCTATAGAATATGAGTAGTTTTATTAAGTGTTGTTAACGCAATCATTCAATCACACACAATATATCGAATACGAAACAGTAAAGAAATCAACACAAGATTTACGTGGTTCCCCAAAACCGGGTACGTCCACGGAAACGAAGCAAGATTTGTTATTTGATCTGATTCCTAGGATTATAAAATAAAGAGTATTTATAGATATACTCTATTCCAATCCTAATCAGATTCTAATTAGGTAAACTAACTCTAATTAGGTTGTACAGTCCAACTCTAACATAATTCGGTTGTACCCCTTCCATATGAGCCATAAGTTCCAACAAGTGCTTTAGTATTATGCTTTTACAAGTACGAGAGAAGCCACATTGTGCACTAACAATAACACCTGAATCCCTCCAGTCTACCCCCCAGTATCCATTTCATTAGTTAGAAAAGAACAGGCCAAGAAACTCCTAACCAAAAGAAGGCTGACAAAGTTAGCAATCACTCACGAATGCAAATGCCTGGCATAAAACTTTCGTTAATTGCTGAAGAGATTCATCTACTAGCAGGTGAAGGAAATGCATGTGTAAACTTAGGCTGTCATGTGTAAAATGTTAAGAAGGATATGACCCATAAAATCAATCAACAACGCATTAATTTCCTCCCACTTCGAGGAAAATTAAGCCAACATAATGACCCCTGAATAGAAGAGATTAAGTACTCTCTCATGAAAATATTCCCGAAATAAGACCTGACTACCACTAATATTATAAAGGAACCAAAGGTCTTTTGTGTTATGAAGATGAAAGCCTTAAGACCAAGACCATCTGAATCCTAATAGATTTATACCCAAGAAATTAATAGCATGGAAAGTAAGAAAAAAAACAAGATATAAAAAGAATACACATCAAAGATCTATGAAGGAACCCACGAAAAAAAAAAAAAAAAGAGTTTGGTATTTAATAAATTTGATGCAACATTATTGGTGCTTTTTATGAGCCAATAGCTAACTCCTTTTTCCATAAATTTTCTAGTAATCGATAGGTTTCCATTGTAACCACAAGCCCACACGTTCATCCAGCTGGAGAACAGTCAGAGGCAATAATCATGCGTCCAACTCAATCCATTATGGTCACCTCTTAGTATGAGAACATTGGTTGTCCACACTTCTAGAGTAAGGTTTATTCTTTTTACCTCATCTCCTATTTAATAACAAAGCATCATCAAAACATTGTCCAAAGCTTCAGATCTGGTTGACCTAGGTCTAGAGTCTCTACCGTCTTCTCTCGATTTCTGATCGACATCTTTTGGTTCTAGGTTCCATCTGAGAAACAACTCTAAGTCCTTATTCTGTTCTTCCATTTCCTTGTGGATTCGTGGTTTATGAAAGATAACACAAGCGGACGTACAACTTACGGACACATGAGGCATGCAAGGACCTCCTTTGAAATAAGATATATCCAATAACTAGAATGAGATACTACCACCATAGCAAAGAAACCCCATTACTTGATAGGTGACGCATGTTCTCTTATGCAGTATAGCATACGTGGAGATACAAACATACTCTCCATAAACCAACGAACAAAAGATATCTTTTATCTGTCAAAGGTGCCCATGAACTTTAATTAACTCGAACACCCTAGATTAGCAATCAAACCAAATGTTATTGTATTATGTGTGCCCAAATGAAGTCTTTACATAATTAGCCACAGTTCAACAACTTCCATATCCAACAAAATATAATGTAAAAATTCACCCTTTGTGAAACATTTCCAGCCAATAAACTCGTCTATTGTATGCAAGAAGGAAGACACTTCTTCAAAACTGTTTACGTTGCTGCCAAAGTCTTAACAGATTCGCCCAATTAAGCATTGGCACATAACTATACCGCGCTTAGTTTTTGTATAACAAAAGAAACACGTCAAACTGTCACGACCCAACCCGGAGTGTCAGAATCTCTGACGGGTCAGCGAGTATAAAATTTCATCAACCAAATCATATTTTACTCCTACGACGCGGGGGGTGGGGGGGTTGTTTGTTGCTGCACAAACCAACGCCATATTTGCCCATTGAAGAAATGTCGAAGGTAAACACAGGAAAAAACTTGATCCTCAAGACTGTAATCATCCGCGACCGCGAATCTTTGCTCAGGGAAAGCTTCCTAGATATTATAGTATCAGCACACATCAATCAACAAAAATTATAGTCCTTAGAGTTGGACACGTTTGGTAGTAATTTCTCAAAGGCAAGTTTTCAAAAAAATTGGCTTTCAGGAAATGTAACTGCTCGTGAAGCTTTCCACTTTCACATCTCGCAATGAAACCCGCGGTTCATGGTGAGGATAGGATACCTGTGGATAGGGAAGGAAAGACCGGAGGGTGAAGGAATCAGTGGCCACCGCCTTGTTCCTTGACGTGGTGCTGCTGATGCTCGAGGTGGCGACGCTCTTCGGGAAGAGCAACGAGGTAGGAGAAGATCATACCACCAAAGCAGACATGGTAGAGAGGTTGGATCGAACTGGTCTGGATGTACTTAGCATGGTAATTGTCCAAGCCCTTCTTGATCGCGTTCTTCACATAGTCGATGCTGAACATCGGCTTCAAGTGATTTGGTACCTCTTTCACCTTCAGCCCTCTGATCTCGTTGTAGAAGTTCCTCATCGCCATTTTCGTCACGGAGATGTTCTTGCAATCCCAGCCCTATCCTCGCTTTTCCCCTCTCTCTCTCTCTCTCTTATTTACCTTTTAATTTCAGTTAAATATTTTTTGATTAATTTTTTTAATTAATTTTTCTTCGAAAAAAAGTGTACAACGTGATGATTTTTTTTTTTGGAGGCTTTTCGTACTACTCGAGTTTGACATTTATTAAAAGTGTTTAATTCATTGCATACGCAATAATCCCAATGTTCTGAATACCGGATCGATTTTGGTATCAATTTTTTTACTGATACGGTACGTATCGGTACCGGTCATGTACGAGGTACCGTATCGGATTTTATCGTAATTATCAATATGTATATAAATCATAGAGAGAAAGTCAAAAAAAAATTTAATTTTTTTCGTAATTCTTAAAAAAAAAATATTCGGTACCGGCCGATATGCTCGGTATTAGCCGATACTCAGCCGGTATTGAAAGCGGTACGGTACTAGGAGTATTTGGTACCGTTTTTAGGTCAAAACGGTACGGCAATGACAACACTGGATAATTCTGAGAGGCTATTCGTACAACTCGAGCTTGACATTTCACATCGCAAAAGAAATGTGCAATACATAGCATCTGCGATGATCTTTTGAGGCTCTTTCAGACAACTCGAATTTGACATTTTCGTATCACATAAGAAGGTTGCAACACATAGCATCCGTAGTGATCTTTTGAGGCTCTTCATGTAACTCGAGCTTGACATTTTCATATCAAACTCAACGTAACTTCTATTTGTTTGTGGTTGAACTAGACCAACGAACAAAACTAATAAGGTTCTAATAAAACCTTCTAATGGTCGTATACATCTCCATAGGATTACCGACCTTCACCCGACACGTTAGGATCGACTCCTTTATCTACAATAATATCTCACAAATTTTACCGGACCAAATTGGACAAATTCTTAAACGATTCGATCTATTTCTTAAATTGTTCGAGCGACTACAGTTAGTAAATGGATCAACATCTTCGTTTTTATCTTCGATTGCACAATATCTGACCATCACTTGCCTCTGAGTAAATATTTGTTAGTGAGATTTTGTAGGACTCTTCTCCTAACTTATCTCGATGAGTTCTTCTTCCAAGACCGACAGGGAATTGGGGGGCCTGTAGTGAGCCCCCTCACTACATACGTGTAGTGAGCAGATCCGGCCGTCCATTTCGACAACGGACGGTTCAGATTTAAATCAGTATTTATTAATTATTTTTACAAATAAATATTAATTTGAATCTGAACCGTTCGTTGCCGAAATAGACGACCGGATCTGCTCACTACATGTATGTAGTGAGGGGCTCACTACAGGACCCCCGTGTCCCCAAGACAGGTGCTCGGATCCTCTTAGTTAACAATCTCTTTTGTTTTTGCTAAATTGGTTATGAATTAGTTTCGAACTAATTGTTAGTTTCGATGAGTTTCTCTTCCAAGACGGCGTGTTTTTACTCGGTTAAATACTTATAAACTGTCACTGTTAAATTTAAAGTTCTTAAATTATTTATTAAAGTTAATTTTTTTTTTTAAATTTAATTTAATTTCCCTTTGTTTTTTTCGATTTTGGCTTTTCCTTCTCCTATTATCAACAGGTGATTATAATTACTATTATTTTATTTATTTTTGATCTTCAATACCAACGACTGATAAGTCTCTCCGATTGCAGCTCACTGCGAATCACCCAGTCCCAACGATCGATTGACACAGGTGGAACTTCGTACTGGTCTCGATTATCGAGCATCATGGCCGCCATGGACGGCGTAGTGGGAGCTCTCGATCAGTCGCAGCCTCAACAAGCACCAGCCAAGGTTGTAGAGCGGTTGAATCAGGCGCTGCAGCAACAACTCAATCTCGATTCCGTCAAGACTCGAGCCATCAGTCTCTTCAAAGCCATCTCTCGCATCCTTGAAGATATTGACCTCATTGCCCGCTCCAATGCTGTCCCCAAATGGTTAGCTTACGCCTGCCTCTCTCTTTCTCTAGCTCTCTTGCATGCTCTGTTTGGTTACCTAAAAATGGCAGGTGACGAGCATAAAATTCAATTCCAGTGTTCTGATCAACAGCGTCGAGGATTAAGAGTTCGGAACGGGCTCAAATTTGTTTTTTTTTTTTTTGGTTAGCTGGATGTGATCAGTTGTGCTAACTTTTGGTCGTTAATTTTCAAATTTTCCAGTATTTTCTGCTTCCTTTCTTTATTCCTCAAAGTACGATGTACTTCTATCTTTCTTACGGCCACCGTATTCGAGTCTCCCCGTATGCGATATTGAGGATGTAAAATGCCGAACTGTAACATAAGAGCCGAAGTTCAGTTTGAGGACATGGCGAAATGGTAGGGGTATTTCATATAATTATCCTCAAAGTAATCAGCTTTTACGATCTCAAATGACAAGATGCTGGACCTTTGGGAATTCCCCAAGCTCTAGCTGATGGGACAAAATTGATTTTTAAAGAGAATCTTCATCCATCTAGAGGAGATACTAAGAAACCTATTGTGATTCCTAATGACGGAGTAAAAATAGGAACAAACATACATATGATCCCATAGACTTCTTTTTGAGTATTCCAATCTAGAAAAAGAACTGATAGCTTGTACTTCTGCTGTATTAATTATCATTTCAACCATCTGCTTTTCCAGTACCCAGTACAAAATGAAACTCAAAAAGAATGATAAAGTTACAAAGTTTTGGTGCGTGCGTTATTTTCTTACGGGGGGAAAAGTTAAACGAGTGCAAAAGTTTTGAACTTGATGTCTGATTATAGTGTAGGTATATTTGGAAACTTTTGTTGCATTGACATTTTTGTTTTGTTTTTGTTTTTGTCTCCCAGGCAAGATGTAATGAACCAATTTTCTATGGTGAATCTTGAGCTTTTTAACATTGTGGAGGACATTAAGAAGGTCTCCAAGGCTTTCGTTGTTCATCCAAAGAATGTTAATGCGGAGAATGCTACGAGTATGAGCTTATTTCTCCTCCACATTTATGTTGGCAGATAACCGCGACGTTTCTTTGATAAAAACATTATGGATGGATAGTCCAACTTGCTTGATGTGATGCCTATTGCATTCTATTCTGATGCTTCTTAGTAAAACTTACTGTATTGGACAAGCTGAAGTAACACTGATAATTTTCCTTTGTTATGCCTCTACTATGTGTTGTGTGCTCATGAGTTGTGACCAACTTTGGCCTGGACTGTTGAAATTTAATCCTCAGCCTCTCTTTTTCTTTCTTTCCTTCTTCTTTGGTAATACTGAAGCTTGGAAAGGATGCTTGAACTCAAAGGATATGTTTTGGTTGTATGTTTCTGTCCATCATACTTCCGACATCATTTTTTAGTATCCATGGCTGAAATACTGCACATTTGGCCGTTAGGATAAGATCAATGCTGGTGAAATTTGTCTTTGCAGAAGTTCACGAGACCTCTTCATACTAATATGCTGGCTGAGGATTTTTTAGTCTTTTTCATTAGCTTATTGGCCTGCTTCTAATTGGATAAGCATTTTGCTATCTTTATGATGTTTAGCATAAAGTAATGGGTTTCTGTGGATACAGTTCTGCCTGTTATGTTGTCTTCAAAGCTATTGCCTGAGATGGAAATGGATGACAATGCCAAGAGAGAGCAGTTGTTGCATGGAATGCAAAATCTGCCATTGTCCTCACAAATTGAAAAGTTAAAGGTGATTAAACGGGAATACAACTACTTACTTTCAGCTTTCTGTTAACTGTTTACTCAAGTGTGCACAATTCTACTTTTACAGACAAGGATTGATATGATTGGAGCAGCTTGTGAAAGTGCTGAGAAAGTTATAGCTGATACTCGTAAAGCCTATTTTGGCACTCGGCAGGGGCCTACAATTATTCCAACTTTAGACAAGGTTCAAGCTGCAAAGATTCAAGAGCAAGAGACTTCACTTCGGAATGCTGTAAATCATGGTGAAGGTGTGGTTCTCGACTACTGCTTTCATCATATGTTTTTCTGAACCTTCTTTACTTTTGTCATCTGAGTCTGTCTGCTTTTGTAAGTTCTAGTTGTGCTTAGGGGAACAAGCTTGAAGTAGCAACTGTCTAGGAGCGCTCATCGTTCTGTTACGGATTTAAGATTGGACAATTGACATCTAAGATGTCCATCACACTGCATCAAGCAGTAGTTCTTTATATCCCGGGGGGAAGTAAAGAAGCTTGGGATGTATACGTGCCTATTACCAAATGTCTGGAGAGTACTAAATCCTTTGACATCTAGACAAATGCGGGGCTAGTTCACATAACACAATGTGAAGTTGGAGCAAAGAGTGATACTAGTTGCATGGCATTAAGGAAGGGGGTTTTGTGAAAGTTTTTAAATAGGCATTTGCAGTATGAGACTGTATGGAAAAGTAGTTCTAGTAACCTTATTTTTTGAGACTGTATGGGAAAGTAGTTCTAGTAACCTTCTTTTTTGTTGATAGTGATCAATATTAGTTAAACGGATTGAGTTGCACTACAGTGAGTCAAAAATAAGTTTCCTGTATAGTTATGGATCCTCAAGAAGTCAGAGTTGTAAAGAACTTGCAGCAACTTTAATCATATTTACAAATTTCGTCCTCATACACTCTTCTAGTCTCAAATTGTGCTTTTGCTTGAATCTTGACTAAAATATCAAACAATTCTGTATGTTTGTAATGCATTGAGTTAAAGTTTGAGGAAAGTTCCCCAATCACTGTACTCATCTGACTAATTATTGTAGCTCAAGTTCTTGTGCCCTTGCTCGAACAATTGTTTTGCTAGTGAATTCCTGCTGTATTATACATTTTTGTGTTTTTTGGACATTGAGGTAGAGAATTTTAGGGAAAAAGAGAAGAGTTGAGGACACTCAAAACCTTCCGAACAAGGCAATGCTTGATTTTCTTGTAGTAATTGAGCGTTCATACTTTCAGAAGAAATTGTTACAAGCTTTCTTTTGACTTAGAACCCATGTAGTGACGACTCTTAGTCTCTGATGTTTATGGGCATTGGTAAAACCATCCTCGGGATGTATGTTACATGGACTCGGGTACGGGTATTGAGCGTGGGTATGTGTCTAAGGTTCCACTTCATCCAACTTCGATCTCAATGATTCGTGTATATGTTAGCATATTCAAATTTCTTTGTCTGCTTCTTTATTTTCTCGTATATATATTGTTTACAGAGTATCTTAGGGCATTTCATGCATAGCTTAGTTATGGTAAATTTGAATTGCAGAATAAGCTTGTCACCCTCATCCCAGTGTCAACTGTCCAACACGAGTATTTTGTACATTTAGGAGGACCCATGCAACATAGACTTGCGTCCATCTAATCCAACTATCCGCAATAAGCATTGTAGAGTTGTTTTTGACCTAAGCATGACGTGGACTCTTGGAGTGCTCCAGTAATTGAAATTTGTCTGCTTTGTCGGCCAGTCATTGAACTTTGACAAATAAGACTCGAAAATGTAATTGTAAAGATCTGACAGCTACCACAGACTCCTCCTGGAATGAAGGGAGTTTAATAGTGCAAAACCCCTATCTTTTGAACCAAGTCTGTTAGTTAGCCTCACCAATCTACGGCACAACATTAGTTCATCATTGCGGGTGTATATGACTATTTATTTTATTTCTTGCATACATATGTCATGTTTGCGCAGGTTTACGGATAACTGGAGACCAGAGGCAGATTACATCTACACTTCCATTGCATCTTGTAGATGTTCTCACTGTCAGTGATGGTGCACATACTTTTCCAGATGCATCTGGTAAGGTTTATCGTTTCTTTTAGGGCATGAGTATGATTTCTATTACAGAATTTTGTATTTAAATTGTTGTAAGGTGGCATTGGAACTGTTCCTTTCAGGCATGTATATGAAGAATACTCCTCCATTATCATCAAACGCCATTAACAACCAGGGTAATTTGTTACAGGTCAGCTTGTTAGTCCTCACCCTATAGATTCCTTCTTTTTTTCTGCTTCCTGTACCACATTCACATCAAACCTAAATATATACATTTTGTATTCGTCTGCATAGGGCTGCTGCCACTTTTTTGATGCTGATGAATCTAATTTTATATTCATTTGTGAATCTGATGAATGAAATTCTACTTTCAAAATAAAAAGAAGGATAGCAAATCTGCTTCAGCTCCTAATGGCATTTCTTATGCAGTTGCTATACACTCATGTATGCTGTTTTTCATCCAGTCTTGTATTGTGCATACTTGTTCTCTGCGATTAAGTATTTCATCTTCTTCGGGATGATTAAATTGGGTATGAGTTCAACCTTGAGAGAAGCGAATTCTCTCAAGACTATTTTCCCTAAAAAGTGGAGGAGGAGGAGGACAGGATTGCTACTGATGACTTTCATCTGTGCTTCATTGTCCTTTTTTTGAGTCAACCATTCCTTCATATGCCATTCTATATTTCTTCTTTGGCATTGTCCATGTCATTAATGAGAAGAAAATGGAGGTATGACCTTAAAGTTGTAGAATGGTGAGTGTTAAGGACTGTCTCTTCACTGTGGCTGCATATAGCCTGTGTAAATTTGTGAGGAGATGCGTGTGATGGTAGTCACTTTACCTTATAGGTTTGGAGCTTCCTAGGGGCTTGGCTTCATTGCCTTGAAACTTAATGTTTGTCTTTCTTTTAGCTTTGTGTCTTCAGTCCTCGCCATTTCCGTGTCTTTGTTGTTCCCTTAGTTAAGCTGGTTGTACCTAGTTCTTGTTTCCTTGTTTGCAATACCTTTTGTGGCTGATTGGTATATTTCTGCTCAATTTTTTTGAAAATTGTCTGTAATAGAGCATATTTCTGTTGCGCATCCCCGAAAATTTGAATTTAGGCTTCTGGAGCACAACTTATTGGAAGAGCAGCGGCTTCTCCTTCTGGTGCTACAGTAGGGACCCCATACGATAATACCACAGCATCTCCACTACCGTATGCCAACTCACCTAGGTCGGGCACTACTATGATGAATACACCTTCTCCTCAGCAACAATCACAACAGCAGCAGCAGCAGCAGCAGCAACAACAGCAGCAGCAGCAGCAACAACATCAGCAGCAGCAGCAGCAGCAACAACAGCAGCAGCTACAGCATCAGCAGCAGCAAAGGCAGAAAATGATGCAATTACCTCATCAGCAGCAACTCCTTGCTCAACAGCAATTTAGGCAGTCTTCACTGCCTGGGATGGGACAGGTACAAAATAAAACTCTTGAGAGATTTGGCATTTCTTAATGTTATTAACGATCTAGAATTGCAACACATAAGATCCTCTTCTCTTCCAACATCTACAGTCACCCCTACCATCTCCACCCACCCTTGCACTGACAATGCACGTTTCAATATTATTTTTTGTTTGGTAGTCTCTGACTTTTTTCGAGTTGTAATCCTCAACGATGTTTGAGCATAACAACTTTTTGAGGTTTGGAAATTATCAAACTTCGTCGAAGCGGTAAGGTGAGGGCTAGAAGTTCTGACTTTTCATATTTTTCATACAATTAATTATCATAAAGCTCTGAAGTCTCTCTCTCTGCCTCCCTCGGGGTCATCATTTAGTTTCAATTCCATACACTTAGAAAGACATCCAAACCATTCTTTCCAAAGTGCTGATGATTCTACTGTTGAACCATTTTTCTCCACTTTTTTTCATCTACCAAGCTTAAAATGTTCTGTTAATGCAGTTGTTTCTATTCCTTATGCTAGTGCTCAACTCTATCTTTGTTCTTTTACATTTATTTCCCAGATCTATTTTTCATGAAGCAATAGATAACCTAAAATAAGTTGCAACATTGTTTCTGTATAACCAGTTGACACAGTTGCAAGACTTGCAGGCGCAGACTCAACAGAAGTTTGAGTCGGTAACTTTGCTCTAGACTTCTGTGTCCTGTTTGTTATACTTTATAGATAGTTCTCTTAGGCATTTGTCTTGTATAGAAAATACAATTGGGCAGCACTTCTTGAATGCACATGGAAGGTTACATATTCTGTCTCATCCGTCAAATAATTGGCGTGACGTACAGTATTGATTTTAAATGTCATATATAGTCCACATGGTGTTTATTCAGCTGCCCCGGTGTTATTAGAATGCTCATATTCTACTATGGCTACTGTATGGGCACCATGACTGTGTTGGGGGTTTTTGTTAGCGGTTATCTTTTTGTATTTCCACTTGCACTGACCGTATCTTTGCTCCTCGATTTTTTCTTTGTTTCCAAGTGGAGAATGGAAACAACTGAATAGTTGCACATATATCAAAAGTGCTATTTTGGGGAGGACTTGATGTTAAAAGCAGAGTTACAGTGCTTTGATCCCCACTCCTTCTAGAAACGAGTATTTTGTAATGGGGTCAAACTATTGAAGTTGGAAGCTTGTTGATTGTATTGTTGTTCTAGGGTTTTGACCAGGCAGTGAAGAAAAGTGATAAACTTTGCATAGAGGTAAAGTTCCTACTAGAATAGGGGGAAGTGGTTCATGCACCAACTGGAAATGTTTTTTTCTTCTTCTTAACCTGCTACTCAAATGATTCCAGGTTTGATTATATGTGTAAATCCCAAGACTTAATCCAGTCTTTCTAATTCTCAACAGTTGGTTATCAGTCATGATTTGCTTCATGCATCATTTGGTCAATAGAATCAAATACTTAGGTTACCAAGTAGTTTTAGCTCCCTGATCCATGCATTCTGTACCTTTCAGTCATTGACATTTAAAATGCCGGTATTAAACTTGAGACATGTTATGTAAGTTACTTGGAATACAGGTGACTTATCTCGAAATTTGTGGATTGGTAGATGCAAGGGGGGCTAAAGTGTTTTTTTAATATCGGCAACCGCTCCAAATTAGGCACAGTTAAAGTAGAAGGCGGGATTCTAAATTATACAGCCTATGCGCCTCCTTCTGATGAGATAGAACAGCAAACACATATGACTCTGCCTACTTGTTGATCGATTAGTTTGTTGGAAAATCAGAATATCTGCTGACATTACTATACTGCACTTACTTTGTCCGAGTCTCTTAAACTCTGCTCTCTGCCAACAGCTGACTTGTGTGAAGTCTCTAATATAGGTCGGACTCCCTTGATTGTGTCAGATGGTCTTTACAAATGTGTAGTTCAAATGAATACTTATTCTCAGTTGTATTATTTGTATCCATGTGGTTTCATTAACAAGGTGTATTTCCTAGAGGCTTACAAAAGAAATTTCAGTTAGTGCTTGGTCACTTCTATCTGTTTAGCAGTTACATGCTCAGCATCAAATGCAATTCTCTCCGCCATTGGGTACCCAGCAATTTCAGGGTCGGCAGCTGCCTTCTGGACCCATTCAGCATGGCACTGGTCAAAGTCAACTCAACCAAGGGAATCAGCTGAATCGCCAGTTAAACCAGTTTTCTAGCCCTGCCAATACAGCTTTGTTTAATGCTGCTCAGGGTACTTCAAATCCCCAAATGGTCAGTTATGCACACGATTCATTTTATTGTTTTCTATTTCTTGTTCATTGAATTGCTGTGTCTTCACATTGTTTCTTTTTCCTGTTTTCACATGACATTATGCTTTGGTAAGGTATATATGCTGGTTAATTATTACATGAACTTGACAGGTTTAGTTAGTTGTCTTGTCACACTTTTTTCCCACATCTATTGGTTCCTTTCACTTTCTTTTTTCTTGTTGCTTTGCTGCCTTTGCTTGGAGAGGCTACTTTCTGTAAGAATTTTACAGCAATGTTCAAGAGACATTTTCTTGCTTTATATGTGGATTTCTATGATTGGTGCATTGTAGAGTTCCGTTCTTTTGTTGTTATTCTGGAGGGCAATATGTTATTCTTGGGTTGAACGTGTGTAATTCTTGCAATATGCCTGTCAGTTTGTAAGTCACTCCTATCTAATTTTGCTTTACTATTTCTTTATTTCACCATGCTGATCTACAAAAGTTTCCATGTGGCCTGGCAAGCAGTTGGTCTTAATGACTTTATAAACAGAACGTGGAAGAATGCTTTTTTTATTATAAGCTATGCCAATCACAAGTTAATGATCCCGGTGTTGTGATGTGTGTTGTCTTGTTATGGTGAATAATATCTCTACAAGTGTAAACTGTCACCCTTTTGTACTTGTTTGGTAGAAGTTTGAACGGTATGTTCTTTTTGGTTTTTGAAATCTTGTTCTGCTAGCGTATTTTGTTGTTGCTTTTTGTTTTTTTAACTTTTTCATCTAGTCCAAATGTTCGAAAAAGGTTTCTGTGCTCACTAGTAGCTTGGTGTTCCTAAACTGTCTACATACTAATACATGTGTCCATCTATGTACATATTAACTTTTAAGAATCCTTCTTTTGGAGCATGGTTAGTGTTTCATTGGTGGCTATAGGGTTTGTCCATTATAGGGCGATCGGTCTATCATGAATTCTTTTTTGTAGTGCCTAAATTTGTTCGTTTGCAGGGTCTGTTCCTAACTTTCTTTTCTTCAAGCTAATTTTTGAAACGAATCTGTGATAATCACGCACAGAAATCTCTGTTATTTGATGTTTCCTTTCATTATCGAGAAGAGTTCTGTATTGTGGCAATCTGATGCATATTTTTGTCAAACAGATCTCAAACATGTCAGCTACAATGCAATCACAATCAGTTCTACCAAGAATGCAGGTCACATTTTGATGAACTTTACCGCTCTCTCTTTTTTTGTTTCATACTTAATGCTTTAGCGACAAAAGCATCATATGACTGTAACATGGACCACGATGCAGTGCCATCCCCTAATTGGTAATAAGGTGCATTGAGGTTTTACTTTAGCCTAGATCAAAGGGAAAGAACAAATTCCATTTTATGGAAGTTGGTGGTGGTAAGTTGGTTTACATACTGACAGTTGTCAATAATATTATTGCAAGTCCAGGTAGCTTTTGCGTCATATCTGTTTGTTTTGATAAGATTATCTTGTGGAAATTACTGAAGGAAAGCATACAGGAATCAATAACCCCGATTTAATGCATAGTGAACTGCGTTGGTGTTTCAGAGTAGAATAAGGACAATTCATACGTAGAATTTTTGTGGTTAAGAACTCATGGAGACTTGAAACTGTCGTATGAACAACTCAGGGAGACCTAAAACAGTCGGGAGAAAGTATGTGTACTCCTTCCCACACCCACGTGCAAGTGAGGTTTGGGTGGTGACGTGATGTTCTTGAGTATTTACATTTCATCTTCTTTAGATACTTCTGTTAGAATAATGGAATATTCTGTTTAGTATTTATATGGAACGAAGCTCTCCAAATTCGCTGCGGATAGAAGATTACAGAAAGAGATCATCTGTTATTCGTTTGATGAATATTCGTAGGTAAATGCCCGTCTTGACGAACTTGAACAGTCAATGCCAATGGTCGACATAACACCGTACAGAAGATAAGAAACTAATTTAATGTAGCTACAGAGAGGCTATACCCCTGATTTATTCAAAGGAGTTGTGAATTTGTTATTTTGATTTATATTTTGATCAATGCCCTGATTTAATCTGTTTGACTTCTATCAGTATGGATTATCTGGCAGCAACCGGACTCATGCTTCCCAAGTTCTTAGTGATCAAAGTATGAACTTCATCTTTTTTGTGTCAACTGTCAACCTCTCTCTTTACCCCCTGTAACTGATTACGGATAAGTTCACGTGTTAGTGTCTTTTGAAAGAAGTGTGTAATTATCAGATGTGTCATGTGATCTCCCTTTATTCATCGCTAAATTACGAAAGTGAAGTTAGTTGATTAATGTGTTGAGGCTTCTCGTTGCAGTGTTCAACATGGGAGCAGGCAATTCCGGCACTATGATGCCCATGCAGCAGCAGCAGCAGCATGGTTCTCAAGGTGCATTTGGAAACATGGCGCAAAACGTTCAGAATCTTCAACCTAATATGGTTGCCCTCCAGAATGCACAACAGAACTTTCAGCAACAGAGACAGCAAAATCAACAGTAATGCAGTATGTATAGACCTGTTAGTGATGCTAAACTGGTTTGATGTAAATGATGGTCAAGGTTTCAATCTCTAATGCATTTTTTTTGCATTGCTCTAGTGATGCGTCTTTAGTGCCTCCCAGATAACTTCAAATTATTGATTGATGTTCCAAATCCGAGGCATCCAAGCAAGCACCTGTCTTCTTTTCTTTGATTGGGATTTCGATTGAAGATATGTTAGGCCGGTTCCTTATGTACCGAAGAAGCCGAGGCTATCTCGATTTGACAACAAGAGTTGGTTATGGAATGGTCTTCTGGTCGGCTTTCTTGTTCTTGAGGACTTTGGCTAGTAGGATTTATAACGGACCGGCCTTGCTGACAGGGAGCTATGAAATAGATAGTTGTGCTTGCCTTCACTTAAAAAGTCTTATTGTTGGAAATATCGAGGCCTTGGACTTGGTGATTAATCTTGGAGATTAGGTTAAAATCACATTACCTTGATAACTCTGATTTATTTAAATTCCATATTTATGTGTTAGTGCTTCTATTTAATTGTGCAATTCATTCATACTCTCTTCATATATGCCCCCTATTTGAGCAAGGCATGCTCTCGAATCAGATTCACTCGTTCTTGTCTCCGGCGGCTAACCTATTCCAGAGCAGCATGCAAAACCAACACTGGTTTCACATGCCGCAGTGTTTTCAAATCCTTGTACTCGGTCTATTCAGTTTCTGTTCATCGTCGTTGATGACGAATAATCTGCGTATATAAAGTCACGACGTCTCTCAATGCAAACATTTCAAGGTAGAAATAAATCGACTTTCATTCAATTGAATTGTATCAGTTACACTCTCCTAACTACTGGTACAAGATCAATAGATCGTTAATAATCCTATCATTTGATGCCAGTCTGTAACATGTCAGCAACACTTCCATGAAGTCAAATATCTGACAACCCAAAAACAAAAAATTTGATTTGCCCGACCAAAAAAGAAGTTAATGTCTGAAAACTGATGGAATTTGGAGCAGTTTTGGCTGCTTGTATATTACTGAATTTAGATGGAATTTTCAGGGAGACGCCACGCAGCAATTGCAGCATCTTGCTACCAGCCATTCTAACCTGCATTTCACAAAATGTAACTCAGAAAACATACTTGTGGTAGTTAAATAGTTTTGGCTGTTAGGTATATTGCTTTTTTTGACTGGTGGTTGAAATTTGAATTGAACACACACGTGTGCGCTTTGCGAGACGTGTGTGTGTATAAACATATATATGTATAGTTGTACACCTACCAGTCAATAAATATGAAGAAGGTGGTCTTTCTATCTGAAATCATGGGGGTTCAAGGCAGAGCAAAAGTGGAACTTGTTCATTTTGTTGGATGATGTAGAGTTGTTTGCCAATTCTAACGGTGGATGAAGTACATTTCTAATTGGTAAAGTTTTAACGCTCGGCGGCTTATGTGTGACCTGTGGCCAATGTCTACTATTTGTTTACGGCAGATGGTGTGAACTCTGACTCGATTTGGGTATTCAATCCCGTTGCTGAGATACTTAGTTGACTCCTTACCCGAACAGAAAGATGGGTTATTCACTAATTCCTATACAAGGGAAATAAGTCACCCGAAACTTCAGGACACATATGGATGGATACATCACTTGTTGAGCAAATTAAAAGATCAATAATCCAGTACTGGTTGAAATTTCACTAACAATTTTCCTGGGTTTCGATCATTGTCGTGCCCGCGCAAAGGAGAAAAATGAAACATCGGAGTTAGCAAACATACATACATAGAATAGAACTGTATATTTACACAAGGAATTTGTAAGTTTCTGCTGAAGGGCTGAAGTAGTTTATTGAGAGAGAGAGAGAGAGCTTACAAGTCTGTTAGGCATGAACTTTTGGAATCCGATTCATCGGGGCTTGGACGATCCAACGAAAACGAAGATGGCAGTACGCGTGGGGTGGACTTGTCGTCGTGTGTAGGTAGAAGTGGGATGTTCTCGGCAGATGTATGGGTAGAAGGAGGTGGAGAGAAGGGTGGAGATGGAGACGGAGATGAAGAGAAGAAGTAGCTTCTGTGGCCAGGACCTACACTAACTGGAAGAGGAGATGGTGGCGTGGGAGGAGATGATGATGGAGATGAATACCCATTCTTCATCCTTCACCCATACAGACTCTCTCTCTCTCTCTCTCTAGCATGTAAAGACATGGCATTTGTTTGCCCATGACTTTTTGAACCGTAGGTATTCACCTAATGGTCACTGGCCAACTCAGCTCTTAAATTGTGTTGATATACCCGTTATCCCCAACTACCAGTTCAGAGAGAAGTATTGACTATCAGTTTTGTCACTGACACTATCAACCTTCTTTTCTTCAGTCTCTCTCAATCCCAAAACCTATCGGTTTAGCCCAACTATTTCATTCAGCCCTCTCGCTATCGCTTAGCGGCTTCGTGTTTCCAATAGCCGGTGAAAGTGAAATATGAGACCTCAAACTGCCATAACTCACTAGATTCCCTTTTTGTTAAGAGGGAAAAACGAAAAACAAGAAATCTCTCTCTCCAGATTAGCATCACCAAGTAATAAGAAACCATTTGAAAGTCTTCTGTAAGTAAAGTACTATTATCCTCTACCATTGAACATCTGATCACAGCTAGGTAGGTATGCGAACCAGCCAATCAGTCCAGTCGATTTCGACACATACTTCTGTAAGGAATAAGCGGTCGAATTACAAATGCGACCATTTACATATGAAATACGTTTCGTTATGCCGTAGAACTAACAATCATCAGAAACAGAAGACAGAAACGAACAATATAATTGCATGTTTGATACTCAAAACTGTGAAGACCAGAATGCCTGTTGCATCACTGTTCAGATATTTCGTACTGCACAGGTGTGATACGCACAACGCCTAGTATCCATCGTCTATTACTAGGACTAAACGGTCTCCAATATCACTCGCTCCCCTAATTTTCGTCTCTCAATGTCAGTGTCAGTGTCGGCCCAACAAAGTGCTTTAGCCGTTGGTGTTACTTTCGATCTCTACGCACATCACCGCTCACCGAAAATTCCCGCCACCCTACCGTACTCCAGCCTGGTAAGTTCTACTATCTGTCCAGGGTTGAGCTCTGAGATTTGACAGCATAATTTTCTGAAATAATGGAGAGCTCGATCATGTTACTCTGTATGAAGGTCAATTGTGTACTGTTTGTCCTGAAAATGCACAGCAAAACTCATATCATGAACGTAAAAATGATTAATAAAGCATCTTTAAACGATGAAATCTCAAGGGGTAGCTGCTGGATCAGGCAATTGTTAATGGTTAACACCATCATTTGACCACTTGTAAGATTAAAAGAACTGAATGTAAGACTCAACTCGTAGCTAATTACCAGATAGCATGCACTAATTCACAATCTATCGCTTCAGCGCCAATGATGGTACAATCGACAATAGAAGAAAACTTCATAAACATCGAGGTCATTGTACAAAAAATGAAATCTAGATACCCAATATCAACATTGGTGTTACCTTTAAGGAGTCTGATCAAGCCAATATCATGCCCCATTCTGATGGCACGCAATGATGGGAAATTCCTTGTAAAGCAATCCATTGTCACTCTTGGAGAGCACATCTGCAAACGTTATCTTCTGATCAGGAGAGAACGTGAACGAAGTAGTCCTGGAGTTCACTGATGCTGTACTGGTCATGATCATTTTACGAACTTGAGAATTGTAGCTACACTATCTGCCCACCATTACCTCTCAACCCACTGAAGCAGCAATATCAGTATCAGCCATGGCCTCAGAGCTAGATGAGTACACTTCTAAAATATCCACCCAATTCCCTCTATCATTTACACCAATGGAATGTCCTTTGAGCAGGAGTGCCCCCATAGCCTTATCAAGCACCGACTCTGAACTGCACATCTCACTGAATAGATTGAAGGCCGAAGAAGAACACCTCAATTTCAAAAGGAGATTCTTTATCATATGAAATGAATTGTAGTCCATTTGAATACCCACATCACTCATTTCTTGTAGGATTTGTCTAACCCTATTTATATCTCTTCCCCTGCAGAAACCACAGAGGATTACATGATATGTATACGCAGTTGGCGTTACACCAATCTCCTTCATCTGCAAATACAAACTACAAGCCTCTCCAGTTCTACCACCTCTGAGAAGTCCACGGATGGCTACCGTGTATGAAACAACATCAAGTGGGTATTTCTCCAAAACGGCCTCCCTGAACAACCCGATGGCTCTCTGAAACTTACCAGACCCTATAAGCCCATCGATTATAATAGTATGAATGTGAGGGTCAATACAATACCGGTTTCTGACAATTGCACGGTATACATTAAGGGCATCACGAATCCTTCCCGTTCCACATAGTCCGCTTAGTAATCCCGCATAACTGTATCCATCAGGTTTAAAACCTCTATCTATCATGTCATTATAAAACTCAACAGCACCAGATGGATGACCAGCTCTACAAAAATAACTCAGAAGGTAGTTACAGACCACTGGGTCAGCTTGTATAGGAATTCCATCAATCAATAAGGGTAGAAGATCAAATTGTCTGGACTTACAAACGGCTGACATCACAGCACAGAGCGTATACGAGTCAGGTACAAGTTCTCGTTTTGGAAAACTAAAGAACACACCAAATGCATCGTCGTACCTCCCGATCTTAGATAGACAATCTATCAACGTGTTACAAAGGACCAAGTCAGCAGAACATCCCTTAGATTCCATGGTACTAAGGATGCTTAACGCGCTGCTGGGCATTTTGGATTTCATAAAACCTTTGATTAACGAGGTGCATGTTACAACATTCGGCGAACACCCAGACTCAACCATCTTCTCCAATAAATAACCTGCCATAACAAGTTTACCAGATTTGCAAAACCCATCAATCAGAATACTCCAAACGGTAACTGAGATAGGAATCCCCAGAGAAACCATCAGACCTAGTAGTTGCAATGCCTCTCCCAGCCTACCCACTTTGCAAAAACAGTTAACCACCATTGAAAAGGTCCCTGCATTAAGATAATACCCATTTGCCAACATTCTCCGGAGCACATCCCGGACCTTCATCAAATCTACGAGCTTGCATAGATTACAAATTGCAATGCTAAATGTCAAGAAATTTGGGTCCTTCATCTCCTTCAGCATTCTAAGCGCGAAATCAACACGTCCAACCTTGAACAACACATCCATGAATATATTTTGGGCATATGTATTAGGGGTGTAACCATAATTGGACATTACCTCAAATGCCTCAAAAACCAAGTTATGCATTCCTCCATTCCAGAAAATTCTCAACAAAAGCAAGAAAGTTTGTGGCTTTGTGACACATCCAACACCCTCTAGCTGCTTAATAACTTTTTCCACAGTCGGAAACTGTTCGACTACTCGAGAGACTACATCAACCATGTGATCAAACGAAGCTCGATCATGGAAATAATCAGGTTGACGAGCACACCAGAAGAAGAAGCTCAGAGCAACCAAATCAGAATGACAGTTATGAAGAGTGGATAGCACTAACTGAGGGTTAAGTATTGTTCTATAAGTATCCTGGATTTTGTGACAGTGTGCTGCTGTACAGAAGTTTTGGCGGCGCTTGTCAACAGCCCATCCAATTGGTGATAAAAGGTTGTCGATTGAAGCCAAAGACGAAGTTTTTATGGTTCGACGTGAAGCGGATTGTAAAAATTTCCAACTCAATCTCCATATCATTTCCAGTATACATTTACCCAATAGACACAAAACCCAGCATATGGCAAACTGCAGAGAGAGAGGTGTACACACGAAGAGAAAGGCAAAACTAGGAATTTGTTGGGTTGTCGTGAAACAAGCTCAGAATAGATTGTACTGCAAAAACCCTAGAGAGAGAGAGAGAGAGAGAAGATGATGTGACCCACCGGAATTGATGGCCGATCTTTCGCCGGCATCAGGTCCAGCTCTGTTCCAACGGATCCACTACAATTTTCTTTCGGGGCGAGATTTGAAGCTCCAGCCCAAAAGTCAAGGCTCGTGCACAGCCCATCCACAGTTGCACCAGGCCCAACCGCTATCCAACTCTCTCTCTCTCTCTCTCTCTCTCTCTCTCTCTCTCTATATATATATATATATATATATATATATATATATATATATAAGTTCTCTCTCTCGAACTAGTGTGATCCATTATAATATACTCTGATGGATTAGAATGATAATTTATATTGAATATAAATTAGATATTAAAACATTAATATACATATTATACAATTGGTTACCTTTTTTAAAAATATAATAGAATAATAAGAATATCTTTATTGGCTCTTCCAAAACAAATATTATGATTGGAGTTTTATGAAAATAAAAGTCAAAGTCCCTTTTCGAATTTGAACCGATGATTTACGTGTCGAGTCAAGTATCTTGGAGAGTACGTTCGCAATAATGAAAATTCAAAGGAATTGATGAAAAACCCACACAAGCGATAGGGCATGTAGTTTAATTCAATACAAAGAAAATAATCTTAATAGAGCTTGACATGCTGCGAATTCTCTCAAACACGAGTGGTGCATAATTGTCGTTAGCTCGTGTCGTAAGATGTTGAGTTAATTCCCGCAACAAAAGTAACTCTCCTATTTAGTTGCAATTGATAAGTTTGAAACCCTGAACAGATTGCCATTGATAAGTTAAAAGAAAATGAGAATGACGTCAAGTAATCCCTTATATCTTAGGCGACACACGTACTACAATGGCCAATACAAAAAATCGGAACACTGTCTCTCTATTTATAACTAATAGTGTAACAAGATTGGATTTGGACTAAGATTTTCGTTTTGATTACTTAATTCTTTCCCCATACAATCAATTAGGAGATTACTTATAACTAGCATAGTTATTGTCTTTCGATCATCTTTAGATTAGATTTTATCCAACATCTCCTTTGGTGGAACACCCCCTCCATTCTGGTGAAATCACACTGAATACCCTTGTATTTTTTGAAATCACACGAAATACTCCTACTTTTGTAATTTTTGTAACAATTAGATCCACTTGCATATTGATCGTACGAATAACATCTTGATTTTACCCTATCACTCATTTGAATTAACATCTTGAATTTGTGCATGCCTACAAGTTTATTTCTTATTAGAAAAAAATGTTACGTAATTTTAATTAAAATTTCGACCCCACCAACCTAGAAAACTGCGATTCTTTTGAAGATGCAGTTATAAGCCAGGAAATGGGAATTGAGGAGTTTCTGTTGCTTCAAAAGCTGCTCCTTGCACAATTGGCATGTGAATATGAAACATAGGATTCAAAACGAATGCAGTAACAAGCCTGTCGCTACAACACGGATGCTCTATTTCAATAGATTATGGACTCCTTCCAGACTCGTAAACTAATCAACAGAAAATGTCGTCTTCTCAACTATGTGATTTTTTCGGAAAAGTTTACACATACGTGGACGTTTTGAGAGAGAGAGAGAGAGAGGCATCCAGCCTATTCTAAATCCCCAACAACAACCGCGATAATATTTGCGGAATCATATGGCAAGGGCTCAACGCAAACTATAAGACTGTATAATGTGGACACAGACACTAGTCCATGTCAAGGAACTCCATCCTCTTTCTCATTGAACCTTTCAGATCTGTAGCCTCCCTTTCTGCCTTTTGTGCCTGTTGAAATTACATAATAACATCTAGTTGGTTACAAAGGGAAGCAAAACACACACAATTCTATACAACAAGGGTGAATAACAAAAAATCTGACTAGACGAACAGGGCTATTTATAAGAAAACTTTGTAAAAGTGACTATAAACGAAGTCACAGAAAGTTGCTGATTTAGACTCTCCTTTGCACCGCCAACCAAATGTGACTTTCCACCTACCATGCCTCTGTTGACTAATTAGAAGGGAAAAAATGACTATTCAATTGGATTTCCACCTCCAAATTGACTGAGTTGTCATGCATTAGTTGGTCGATATTGTGGGGCGACTCATACACTGACCAATACAGCTCGGCAACTTACAAGACAAAATTCGGGTTCAATAGTAGAAATCCTTCAAAGTCAGGGGACACTGAAGATTTCACTAAAAATCAAACTAAAATACCTGTATTCCAGATGGATTCGCTAGAAAAGTTCTTAAAACCCATTGACGGATGAGGGTTGGGTTCATTGGGGGGATTTTATTTTGGGGGTTGGGGATGCTGCAATACTACATATATCATGAACTCAACTTTGATTCCAGGTCTAACTAAAATACTTGAGAGAATAAGAACACTCTTTCTGGGTCGACTGATACAACACGTGTCAAGTTTTTTGCTGCCCATTCTATTGATTTATTTCTTCACACGCTTGTATCAGGATATCACATTTGGGTATAGCGAACGGCCCTTGTGTTCAAATGCAAAAAGGCACTCGCACAGGAGATAGGATGGGTACAGGCAGGACCCTAGGTCATCATACATGTCAGGAAACCCACCGTGCTTGGGGGATGCCGCTTCAGATTGAGCTCACATCCAACAGCAAGGACGTATTAATGAGGTAGTTTTTTTCCCCCTCAAGTACTAAATGAGTGGAAATTTTTATTACGAAATCAACTTATAGATCCTAACCTAGATCAGCAAATTGACAGTCAATTTGTCATACCATAGTAGTTTTATATTCTTGTAAAGCAAGCAACAAAGTGTGAGCTTGCAACGAGCATGGTAAGAATAGCAAAGATTCTTCCAGAAGTCAACAATGGTGTAAAGAAGACCAAAAAATGCTCATCCACCAGCTAGAGAATCATAAAACGAAATGATGCAAGCAACAAGCAAGAATCGCACCCAGAAGAGACTGCACTAGCGCATCATGTATCCATGGTATTCTATGAACGCACTAGACGTATGCAGTATTTAGAAAACCAAAAGTAACACTTACCCTTTTTATCTCTTCTTCTGTGACACGAGTCATATGTGGGGGGAGTTCCTCCTTCTCCAAGTCCTAAACATTTAGATTAAGTGTCAAAAAAGCATGAGGTAGGTTGTTCTGCCTACTGTTTTCTGAAGAAACACAAGGCCATAAATAAGGATTCATACCAGTTCGCCGATTAAAACGACATTCTCGCCACGGATTATGTACAAACCCAAGGGAATGTCAGAGTAAAGATCACCTACAATGACTCGCTCACACGCACCTTCGAGAACAGCATTAGCTGAAAATAAGGTATAAAGCTTTGTCAGTTAAATGAGCATCGAAATTGTCAGTATAAGAATCTAAGTGAATAAGAAGTAAGAAAAACAGTACCAAACTGATCAAACGAACGAAGTATTCCCAACAACTTTCTACCATCTCTCAGCAATACGAGAAGCTTCTCTGCGAAAGAAAAAGAGATATATATATATATATATATATATATATATATATGTTAAGTTTAGGAATAAGCATAAGTAGCAGAAAACTAAAAGGGAGAAAGGAATGCCTAGATAGATGGGAATGCAATACTGAATTTGAACAAAACTGTACATCAAACTCAAGGATTTTCACAATGTCCAACTTGAAAGATAACGTTAAAGATTAGTCCCTAGCAACGCTGAAAGACGAGGAAAGACAGTTACAAAAAGGGAAGATATCAACATAATCACCCAAAGCATAAACAGAACCTCCCTTAAGACTGTCAATCGAGTCAAGTGAGTTTGAACTGAGCCTAGCTCAGCCAAAGCTAGGCCACCCAGAACTGTTAATACTTAACTGTGTCATAGAGATATAATTACGTGTTTATTAAACTTCTACCAAACAAGTTTCCTACCATGGTCTTAAGGTTTTGGCTCAAACCCAAGTTTGCAAAACAGAATTTTCTATTTCCTGCACATAATATCTTTTGTTACAAGTACACGAACTATTACAATCAAGGAGGACTCATACTTCACCGTCTTTCTACTAAACATACTATTACAGCTTTCAAGCTCGAGCTCGGCTAGAAGCCTGCTAAAGCCTAGATTAAAAATGCTGAGCTAGGGGAAAGTAAGGTGTATCCACATCAGGCTAATCATAACCTTGAGCTTGAACTCGTATTCTCCCAGAATCATACTTCTCAACCTCAGAGCCATTTACTTCACATGCTTGAATAAGTGAATAGTGTACATTGCTGTGTGTTAGATCCAACTCCCTGTTAATTGAGGGTTAGCATTAAATTACAAGTATCTCTTATTAAACATGTTTTCTCCTTTGGAAAGTTCAACTTGCTCCCATCATGTGCATATCTCCAGTTTAAATGTTTAGTTGACTCATGCACAACCATTCATTTATCGCAGATGAATTATCGTACGACCAACATTACTTTGACTGGTATAGAAAAATTACCAACAAACAAGAGCAAAACAATTAATCAACACATCTGACCCTTCCGATCTTTCTTCACATAAATCTGTATCACAATTTTTTTTAAAAATAAATAAGATTACAGTAGTGAGAGCATCAAGGGAACGCCACCCGTAAACATAAACAAAGGCCCATGAAAAAAGGACTCTATACACTTCCATGTGCAGACTTTCATATGAAGAAATATTTCTAGGAAAGCATAACATTCTCCTGAGTAACAACAAAACAAACTACTAAGAAGAGAACTTTTAAGTGTATACAGAGGGCACTCCAAACCATCAACACGTCAATTTCATTGGTTACCCTTGCCAGATTATGTTACTCATCCAGATTATGTTACTCATAAGCCCTAAACTAATTCTCCCCTTCCATGCCTTGCCAAGAAACTTTCATTTACTCTTCAATCATCATTTGTTGCCCGCCTCATGGCAAAAAATTTGTACAGCAAAAAGAACAACTAAACAACTTTTACCTATATACTAAGCCCCTGTTATGACCCAGTGGAGTCCCACATCGGGGGATTAGGCCCCTGTTAGTGGGTATATGAGCCCCTGGGCACCCTCCCCTCTTGAGCTAGCTTTTGGGGGTGAGTTCTACCCAGTGGTTCGTATCAGTTGGTATCAGAGCCAAACCCACACCCGCCCAGCCGCCACGGGAAGTCGGTGGGGCCCAATTGCCCCTGCCGCCGTGGGCGTCGGCTCAGACGGGGTGGGCATGTTATGACCCAGTGGAGTCCCACATCGGGGGATTAGGCCCCTGTTAGTGGGTATATGAGCTCCTGGGCACCCTCCCCTCTTGAGCTAGCTTTTGGGGGTGAGTTCTACCCAGTGGTTCGTATCAGCCCCCAAAATTTCATCACAGAAACTCTAAAAAATACACACAACTTTTCGACAAAATGCGAATATACAACTTCAAGAATGCCAAAAACCAAGAACTTGAGCATTTTAATTTTCTAAAAGGAATCACTGCACAGGAGCCAAAATAAACCACAGAAAGGGACAAAATCTTTGAATCTTACTGTCAAGATAGCTTGCAAGAGAAGTCGATAGATATATATCCTCCGGTCCTGCCCAAGACATTGATGACAAAGCTTTTCGGAATATGAAAAATCACCGAAAATTCCTCCAAGATCGAAACAAATAACATTGGCAGCTCAGATACCGATGCCCCACAACCACTCGCTCTCTATCAATTCTTCAGAAATTTGAAAACCGTCGAACTAATCCCCACCTACTTCCAAATTCTACACCCAACCAAACCAAGCCGAAATTGTCGACGAAACTTCAATATCACAGTTCTTGAGATCTCAAGAGCCCAGAATTCACCAATCCTAAACCCCTAAAATTCTAAAAGACACAAAAAGATTCTAGCTTTGTTTCCTCCCGTTTGACGTCGCGAAATGCTTTGAAATAAACGCTCAGATCCAATCGCACCGGGAGATTTTCAAGAGAAAATCGGCAAAGAAAGGGAGAGAGAATGTGTGGAAGTTGCTTCAAGGAAAATGGATTAGAGAAGATTAACTAGGGTTTGGATTTCCCCGCGAGCTCCCGCTCCTTTTCTCTCCACTCCCGGGGCTTAATGTGTACGGAATTTATACCTCGGATAAAAGCGTGGTAGGTAATGTATTTCTAGTTTAATTTTAAATTTAAACGTGTAATTAATTTCAGAAAAATTTATACAAATTTTTTTTAATAATTCAGAGTGTTCGAACTAATTTCCTACTTATCTAATCTCTCGAGAATTAATTCTATCGTTCGTTGGCAAGAGTCTAATTAAAGTCAGAATTAATTTTTGTATTTTCCTTCCCTTCCCTGCTAACTGTACAAGGTTCTAAGTTAAATTTTGAAAAAATCTTGCCAATGCAGTGGAATCGGCACCCATGCTTCGATGGTCAAGATTTGAGGTTTGATGATTGGTTAAGGGAGCCTTTTTTCTTATGCTTATTCAATGTGGTCTCGCAAAATCGACAAGTATGCTTAGTTTTCCCATACGCAATCGAAAAATACACTTAGTCTTCGGATAGGCATACGATTTGGATTGGATAAAGAATTGACCGAGGAGTTTTGAAAGACGTCAATTACCTACTAGACTTCATCAAACGAATTTTGGGATGCTTTTACCATCACCTATTGATGTGAAGTTTAAAACTAAAGCGTATGAATTTCGCATTAAATGTGTAAATATTGGCCCCTAATGAAACCGCATAGAAAAAGTTTAGGAACACAATCATTTGTGATGGAGCCTGGCAGGGGCTAGTAGGGGCAGTCGCCCCTATAAAAAAAGAAAAAATCTCTATTATTATATAGAAAAAATATATTTTTTATAAAGTATATAGACTCGTCCCTGCTAAATCTTTTGAAAAAAAAATTCAAATAGTAGGCTCGTCCCTACGTAGTGAAATTCCTGGCAGCGCAGATTTGTTCAGAACGATCGAATACACGTGGAATTCACATGATTATGAAGAACTCTATGTACATCTGTATCTAAATGTACAAATAATTTGTATTCACATAACAATAACTCCAAGCTTAATATAACCAAATATGTGGGGCAAACCATTTTGTCGGCAATCGTTGAGTCAAACATCACTAAAGGGCTTTGGTTTAATATGTCAATATTATTGACTTTGTTATGGTGTTCTTAATTGGACAAAAAAAAAAAAAAAATCAGATACAAGATTATCTATTTTCTTAATGACTGAATAATTTGTATAATATGGGCTTGGGCTTGGGCTTGGGCTTGTTTAATAAGAGTAGATGACATAGTGATAATTAAAATATGTTAATTATCGTCAGTAGTTAAGTACAGAATTTTGTTCTTCCTCCCAATCGATGAAAGTTCCTGACTAATTCATGTACTAACAGTACATTGTTCATGTTTCAGCTACATTTTCCAAGCCTATCTATGTCTATTAGTCGCAACCATTCTTCTTTGATAATGACGCGGAAGAACAGTACTAAGATATATAAAGTAGAAGAACTGCTAGTCTTAGCAAAGAAGCCACGAGAACCAACGAAAATAAAGACTTTGAATACTATAATATCTCAAAAGAGTATAAGAACTGATAGTCCTATCAAAGAAGAATTGCTAGTCTTGACAAAGAGGTCGCGAGAACTGGAGAAAATGAAGTTTGTGAATACTATGATATCCTAGCAGAAATTGAAAATTTTATCAGAACGTACAATTTGCAACCATCTAAGTTAGTTTTCTTTGAAAAAGTTCATTCAAAAAGGACCCCTCCAGTAAATACCTCATAAGTTGGGCCCTCAATTAGAAAATCCCAGAGAGGGTTTTAAGCAATTTGTAGAAGATTCCAGCGTATTGGATACATTTGATGGTTGCTTTGTATTGGTTGTTTTAATTAAAAAAGAAAAAATGGTAAATTTATCTCTTGCTTCATTGAATCATTCAGCTACCAATACTAATTAATTATCAACCACATATATACACACATATGATAAGCCCGGTTTGGACTTTGAACTGATTAGCGGCCAATACACTTCCCAGACTGATTAGAACCTTTCATGCCAAGACATGACCGATTGACTTATCATGCGTACTGCCGATCGGCAAGCTTCTATGCAGGTATTTTATTCAGACAACGCGAAGAATGCTGAGCAAGAAGGGACGCTACACGCCTACCCTGATTGCTCGAGTAATCTTGGGAATGACACCCCTAATCACTCGACATCTCAGAGATGACGCTTAGAATCAAGAAGACGACATTCCCAAGACAGAATGACAACATATTTAAACCAACTTCCGGCCATATGATCATGTACGCTTTCATCTCTACCATGAATACGCACCCAATTATCGTATCTACGCATATTCTTACTTGACTGTCGGAGGGTCCTTGGCCAAACAATCACACCCAACTATTAAAATTGTGTGCAGGAGCCAGAAGCAAGAGCTCGGAACAAGTTACTATTTTTCAACACCATCAAAATATACACAAACACATACACACAAGGAAAGCGAAGACAACATAAATCCATAGGAGGTCAATTAGATAACATGTGTTGTACCAATGACAGATTATAGATACAACCATGAAAAAAGGGGATCATACCCTCCAAAAAAAATTCTTCAAATATCACACAATGTGCCAAGTGGTCACTTTCATGAGCCATCTGAGATGGATTTTTATTGATAATTACCCATTTGCACTGTAAAGTTCAACTCTAGCCATGATCCCAACAGTATATCAGGAGTTTCATGTAAAAAAACATGTTCTCTTTGATGGTCGTTCGAGCTTTTTTTGGGAGTATAATGTGGATAATTTTAGTGTCGTAGCGCTTGGTACTCGAACATTGGCTCAAGGCATTTTCTTTGTCACTTTTTGAATTATGTGAAGCCAGTAAACAACCAGTAAATTAATCCATGAATACTTGAATCCGAGTAAACATTTGATGAAAGAACGGAGGTCCCTTTGAGCAACCTGTTATATATATGTTACAAATGATCACAAGATCTCACATCTAGATCTCTAGAACAATATCTGCAACACACAAACAAGATTCCATTATTACCCTTGTAAAATTCCAAGTTTCTCCTCACAATATGCAATTTCTAATGGGATTTATGTGTAAAAATAAACTAGTCTCACGTGATGCTTGAATGAGTAATAATGAGTTTTTATAGTCTACAGGTAGATGATGGCTAATAAGCGCGGTATTCAAACTGTGCACGTGAATATGAAAATCCATTATCATGATTCGGCACGGGTAATTTTCTTGTATATCCATATATATATATATATGTATTGATGTATGGTAAATATGTTTAGTGGTGTGAATGAATGAGAGAATATAACTTACATTCAGAATCAGTCTTGACCCATTGACAACCATCATTTGTCTTCTTCCTTTTTTCTTCATCTGCTTCTTTATTCCTCAACTTTGGAGTTGGCCTATCCTCCAAATACTTCTTCACTGATGATGCCCTAGGACAATTTTGAGGGTACATCTTCTTTGAAAGCATTGTCCTCAAGAGCTGCACCCCAACATCATATCATAACTAATCAATATTTTTATTAATCTACTATGGAAATAAAGGAAATCATTTCAGTAAAATGAAGATTGAATATTCAAGCTAATCAGATTTGAATGCACACTATCAATATCGCGACATAAACTCCAGGGGATTGGACTAATGGTTAAGATCTGAAACTTATGGATTTTACTTTCTCCTAGAGTTTCAAGTTTGAAACCTCTCTGATATTATCATTTTTTTATAGTGTTAGTTCGTGCAGGGTTTTACTTTGATTTTAGTGGCCCCTGACTAGTGAACGACGGAATGACTGGTGTCGATGCCATGGTTCTGTTCTCCCAAAGCTAAAGAAAGACGACTCTTGTCTGGCCAGGAAGGAGAAGGAAGGGGACATTTAAAATTGTTACAAAGAGTTGTTAGGAGGAGGAAAATAATTCATCGTACTAAGCTAAGATGAGTACAGTGGGGACGCCTACCTACCCCGTACTTCTAGTTTATCGAGTTTTTATCATTTGTAAAGAACGCAATAGCTTTCATCGGGTAAGGTTCTTCAGAAATTAGGCAATGTACGCGTAAATTGTCCCGAACACTCTGAGTTATAAAAACAATGAATACTGCAATGTAGCAAATAGATATATATTATGTAAATGTATGTTGAGATATATATAATACCTTCTCCATCCTTGATTCTTGAAATGTATCTCTCAAACTGGGAGATGGTGCAAACCCACTACTGCAAACGAACATCTTCTTGAAAAGGAAAGAAATCGATTTCTTCCCCAGAGCTTTTCTGTTCTTTTCCATGCAAACATCTTTGCATCTATCAATAATCACTCTGATAGTTCTGTCAATGTCTTCATCATCCTTATGATCCCCAGAATCACTGCAAACCGCGGTCGAAATTCGTCGACTAACCTCCAAACTTGATGGACAATTGAGGAATCTATCCAATGGGAGATCAGCATTATTTTGATGATCTCCTTCAACTTTGGAAGGAGGAGGAGGAGCAGCAGCAGCAGCAGCAGCCGGTTTTCGCCGCAATAGCTTCTTTAGTTCTTTTTGTAGCTTCCCAACTTCTTCTGGTGTGAAATCAGCAAGTTCATCTTCATCAGATGAAGATGGGTTTTGATGATCTTGTGGAAGATTTTGGGTTTGAGTTTGATGATCTTGGTTTCCAAATGTTCCAATTGCTAGCAGCCCATGAGGCCAGTCACTGAATTCCTCTTTTGGAGGCTCATGTTTTGGATGATCTGCAACAAAATGGATCAAACAGATAAAATTAACTATGAACATACTTTTTTTTTTCTTTTTCTTATATTCGTGGACCTACGCATCAGAAAAAAAGATAAATTCTCAAGGACGGGCATGGAAGTAATCCGATTCTCTCAACCCCATCAAACAAACTCTGGGTTGCAGAGGGCGACAGCTCATACAATGAGCTCTTGCTATTCTTCAAGCAACGCCCTCTTTCTATTTTCGAGAGAACTTATTTAATTTTGGAGAATCGGTGTACGAAACTATATTGAAGACGACTACAAAACAAGACCTGATGTATAAATGAAAAGAGAAGTGCAAGAAACTATCAAAAGTTTGGGACCATTTTGATCTGATTTCATCATTTAGGGACTTAAAAAGAATTCATAAAGCATCTCAATATAATTAGTCAAATGCATAGAATAGAGGTAAGGGGGTGTTTGGGAGCTACTTCTTTTAGGACCACCTGCTTTTAATGTTGACCAGAAATTAATGTACTTTACCTATGGAAAAGAGAAGGCGCAAGTAACTATCAAAAGTTGGGACCATTTTGATCTGATTTCATCATTTAGGGACTTAAAAAGAATTCAAAAAGCATCTCAATATAATTGGTCAAATGCATGGAATAGAGAGCTTAGGGGTGTTTGGGAGCTAATTATTTTTTAATTCTAAATTTTTTGGATTATGATCAAAATTTGTCAAAGTTTTTGAATAACAATATGCAAAATAGATTTTGTGAAAGAATAGTATATAAATCTATAAAGAAAATTCAAAAAACTCCCCCAAAATTATTTTTAAGATTATTCCCCGTTTCTTTGCTAAAAGAATGCATTTTGTAATTAATTCGCTCCTAAACAATTAAAATAAAAAATATCCGGTTTAGAGAAAAAATGACTCGATTTAGAAACCGATAGAACAAATAACAAAGAGAGCAAGTGTTTTCAATAAAATTCTTTTTCTGTACTTGTTCAATGAGAAATGCTAGACAAACCCATCTTTTTTACTGAAGAAAATGCGATAAGTGTCTAGCCAGTGGAACTAATAAACCACTCGAGCTGGCTAGATGAACCACATTCATTTTGTGTGCGGATGCCCCTCATTTCTCATTTAGTTTATTGAAAGTGCATAATACAAACTGCAAAATGCAACCAACCAAACATCCCCTTATTGATTGGATGGAAGACACCGACACTGAGATCTTGCCAAAATGATATTGTTTTGACTATTCAAATATTGCCTAACCGTTTAGACAATAATTTAATAATCAAAATGATAATATTTTAGCACGCAACATACTCTGTGGTGCGCTGTTCACAGTAAAGTTTCCAGCTCCAATTCTATGTATGCAGCAACTTGGGCTTCATAGATTTCACCATTTTCTCAATTTTGCTGCTAAAGCAAGCTAATGATGGCTTTAAAGATGTGTTTGGCAAACTTGTATCAATGTTTATATTAAATTAAATAAAATATTCACCAGAAGGAGACAATTTTGTGATCACCTCAACCTTTTTGTCCTGTTGGCTGCAGACAAATTCCATTGTTTTAGTACTTTCACACCCTTTTACTTCATTTAGATGTCTGTGAACTTTCCACAAATGCCCTAAACATGTATGGGACAAGCTCACCTCAACACTCCACATCTCAAAGTAGAAAGTTTGTACACACAATTTTAGAACACAGATCCGAATGCAAATATATTTAAACTCGCTAGGTGTACGTAGAGTTCACATTATTTTAAAGGGTCTCACGTGCATATAATAGATTCGGACAGATCTACTTCCGGATCTGTATTTTAAAACTGTGTTTGTAAACTCGTTCAATAATGAGATTGTCATATCTAATATATAAATAATGGAGAATGCTAATTACAGCCCGTTAGGCGGTGGATAATGTACAAAAGATACATTGAAATCTATAAATTGTGTATTGATATTGATATAGTATTTATTTGGTATTATGTGTATATTATTCATCTTCTAGTGTACGGTGGTTAACATAGAACAAGATAGTTTAACATAATCTATATATCAAAATGAAATCCGATATTCTTCTAAATCTCAAAAATCATCTAAGATTGACTTTATATGAATTACTAGACTAGAAAATAAAATACTAATGTATGACTGAGTAAGATAGTGTGGATGTGTCGTGTGTATAAGTCGATTGTAAAATATATATCTTGTCGGCTGATTTACTAACTGAACTTAAACCTGTTTTTGTAACCTCGTTAACACTTTAAAATAAATTTAAACAATTTATTGTTCGGCTCGTTTATTTGTCCTAAATCTTAGGTTATATCAATATTCATGGATACATACAAAAAAAGAGAAAACCAACTGAAAGTCTAAACTACATTGCATAGGATTTTCTTTAATTTTGTAATTTTCATTTTTTTTTTACAAATAAAGTGGAGAGCAATTCCTACATCAACCATGAGGCACCAAATTATCCAAATAAACCCTGTAATTAAATTATCCAAAATTTTATAAAAAAGAATGAATTACATCACTCATTTAAGATCACAACAAAAATTAACAAACCCACTTATTGGATCAGTTCATGCAGGATTTTACCTCTGGCCTAAATTGATATCTGCACTAGTAGAATTTGAGATTGATCCCTCGAAGATTAGTCGAGGTGTGCATAGTCTAATCCGAACACACTAAATTATTAAGAAATTAACCAACCCAACCTATGTAACCTAGAGCACACATTGTTTCGGTAGAAAGAACAAAAATGACAATGTGGTGCGCCACATACTTTATAAATTATGGTACACTAGGGTTAGCGGCCCTGCTTGTTGAGTTACTAGACATTTGAGATCTAACCTATCCAGAGTTACACGTAGCCTGTGTGAAACCTTAAAAGCCACACTTTTAGGGCATCCCGTTATCACACGAAGGACAATAAATAGAATTGGACTTATGAATAATCAAAACAAGAAACATTACTTACAAGAAGTAGAAGCCGAAGCGCTAGCCGAAGCCGGATTTGATTTTGATCCACCACCATTGAACTTATTTTGCATCCAATTCTTCAAGAACTGCAACCCAAAACAAACTCACACCCAATAACTTTTAAAACCACATAATTGCAAAATTGATTCATGATCATCAAGAGTTTTAGTTAAACCAAATGCAAAACCCATATATATAAATTGATTCTCCCTTCTCACCTTCATTGGAGATATATTTGAATCGAGATAAAAAGAAACCACTTATTGGCCAAAGTAGTGGCGGCGGCGGCAAGTGGTGGTGATGGTGGCGGTGGAAAACTCAGGTAGTTGCAGAAGCAGATCCTAAAAGCCAATGAGGGGTTTGGCTTTTGGAACTAATAAATAAAGAAGAGGATATTTATATATATGAATTTGAGGAAAATCATGGCCAAACAGAGCCCAGCAGCTTCTTATTGCTTTATCAATTTCCTAAACCCAAAGTACGTACCCTTTATTATTTACAAACCCAAAGTTGCAAACTCTCATTTGCCTTGATCCCTCTTGTTGTAATATAAAACAATAAATACATACATATATATATATATATATGTATGTATGTATGTATGTATGTATGCGATTATAAAGCGAACATCCTTTTTAAGGTGAACATTAGATTGAGGTTGTCTCATATTTTTCGTTTCCAAAAAGACTCCTAAAAGAAGGGCGTTTTTAACATTTTAATTAACCCCAACCTCCTCTTATCCGAATAAGTGGTAGGGGGCAATTAGGAAAACTAAAGTTTACAAGCACGTCTAAAACTTTCACCGGTTGTAGAACAACAATCAATTCTAAATTATATCAATTTTACACCGAAACTCCATCAACACCCACTCTGTTCGTTCGTGTCTAAAACTTTCAATAGTTGTAGAACATCGATCAGTTCCAAATTATAATATTAATTCGAGGCTGAAAGTCCGTCAACACTCACTCTGTTCGTCCATGATAGCCATTTCCATTCATCTTTTTCCCAAGCAATTTCATGGGTTCTTCTCAAACTCTTCTCCCCCAACCCCCTCCCTTCTTCCACGCAGTTTTTCTGCTATTTTCCGTATTGATTTATAACAGATCGTATGATGCTTTTTCGATTGTAACATATTATGAAATAATTTAATTTTTTCGAAAATAAGTGTCCCACAAGCAACTAATTGTATACTTTTGTCTATTTTTACGAGTACACACATTGCATTGACACGACAACTAGTTTATATATATAATGAGACCAATACTTTTTTAAACCAATATTAGACCAATATCTAAATTCTTCATTCTTGATTAAGTTTTAATGATCCGAACCGTTCAATGTGTTTAAAACATGTTTTTAAAGGTACTCACGAGAAATCAACTCAAAATATTATTGGAAAGGGCTTGATCCAAGTAGTGGTTAAAATGGCTAACAGGAACTTCTTTATGAACCACTGTGATCAAACCATTTTCAGTAATATTTTGAGTTGATTTCTCGTGGATACCCTTAAAAACATGTTTTAAACACATTGAACGGTTCGGATCATTAAAATTTAATCAGGAATGAAGAGATTAGATGTTGGTCTAATATTAGTCTAAAAAAATATTGGTCTATATATAGCTTTTCTATATATATATATATATATATATGTATGTATAATATATAGATAGATATATAGTTCCATGAAAAGACATTCGCTGTTGTGTATAAATCTAGATATATATATGTTGGGGGAATAAATATGAAGTGCATGGGGGTGAGGAATTGGTGACAAATGTTGAAGTAGTAGTCGTGGAACTGTTTTTATCCATGTGATCATCACCCTATTGCAAATCTTGAGGCTGACTTTAAGCATAAAAGTTAACAGTAAATCTCGAAAACAGTTTAAGATCTGACGGTTAGGAAGGTGACACGAGGAGATCCCAGCTGGGATAACTGTCCTTGCCTTGCTGGAGCCCCTAGTTGATCTTTTGCTAACAAGGCCACCACTACAAACAGATATTGTATAGATAGATTCGGACACAAATATGTTCAGAATTATTCAATACATGTGATTCTGTGAAGTTCATAATTTTTTGAAAAATTATATGTACATTTGATGATTCCGATCCGAACACATTTGTAATCGAATATATACACACAAATTATATTTGTAGACTCTTTTTTTATTTGTTTATCAATAAGTCCCCATCATTGGTCTATGAGAGGTTCTCAAGTTATCTGTCAATAAAATACTACATCATTTAAATGGAGTTTGTAATAATTTAACTTTTTTTTAAAAAACTTTAGTGGCTTATTTTAGTTACTAATGAATTTGTTAAATTTTGCACAATAACCCCACTAAGGGGCTCAAGCTGATCTCTGAGACCCATGATAAACAAAAGACAATGCTGAACAATACCAAACAATATTGAATTGGTGCAAAATAGTGTCGAAACAGTGCCAAACAGTGCCGAAATAGTATCCAACAGTTCTAAACAGTACTGAATTGTGTTAAAAGAGTATCCAACATTATCAAATAGTGCCAAATAGTGTTGAACAATTTGCAATAGTGTCAAACAATGTGAAAGGGTATCAAATTTTGAAAAGAGAGAAGAAGATTATGTGAACTTCGAAACTACTCATCTGGTGATTCTAATACCATGATACGAGAAAAATAAGAAACTAATTGTATTGCATCAGATAAAAAAAGACTGCAAAAGACTATATTACCCTTACTACTTTCACACACACATTAGTGTAGGATTGGAATTTCAACATTTTGTGGTAAGTTTTTTGCTTTTGACAATAATGAGAAGGCATGGTGGGAAAAGCTCACCAAGGTTCCAAGGATTGTTGGGTATGTCCCAGGAGTAGAGGATAATTTTACTCATATGCTAGTACAATAAATTTGACACGTGTCGTGGCATAATAACTCCCGTCATATAGTGTCAGACCAACACGTGTATCAACGGGTCGGGTTGACCTTCTCTTCTCCAATTTCCAAATTCCCTATTCGTCTATTGGTTAATTAATTAATTAAAATAAATCAAAAAAACCTTTGTATAATTTCTATCTAGATATGATTTCAACAAGATCACAAGAGAAGTAGATTGTACGAGCTTCACCAGAATAATTCAAACAAGTTTTTTTGGTGAAAATATGTTACTGTTACGAGATCATGTATAGTTAAAGAGGAATATTTAGTACTGATTCTTATAGTACTGTCCGGAGAATCGAGATGAGATCAGTGGTAGATGCAAGGATTCTCTAAAGAGGAAAAAAAACGCAAGATTATCAAAATTTGGAAGAAGTATGACAAGAAGCTCAATTTTTGATGAGATTAAAAAAAAATTCATAAGATTTTGAAAGAGCCAATATGTTAATTTTTATTATAACTATCATGTAACTGAGCCGCTTTCTTAGCTGTTCTTGCTTTTCTCATTGCCACAAAAGAAGAAGTACAAGAGAAAAAAACGAGGTTATTCTGACGTTCGGTGATATAAAGTTCAGGGTGCCGCAACTCCTGCCCACACCCCATTAAAGCAAACCACGTGATGATAATGTAAAAGAGGAAGGAGACGACTGTAGAATCGCTTCCAGAAAAACCGAATTAGCTATTAAAACCATAAACTTAAAATCTACCAGTACTTGTTTGTCGCACACTTGTTAATCAGAAACCCATCGGAATCAACAACTTACTGTGCAATCACCCTAATAATGCAAAAAAATTCTCGAGATGTGCATGCAAAAAAAAGGGGAAAGAGTCTGTAGAATCGCTTCCATCAAGATACGAACTCGTTTAAAAAGAAAGGAAGAAAGAAGAAGCCATGTGAATGGAGCTTGAAGTTCAACCACTAGATGCCTAGGGTTTAGGACTCTTAAAATCTCTAGTCCCCCATTACATAAGGGATGACACGAGACTTGCTAATTGTGGAATGTTCTTATACCTTGTTTGGAATATAAATAAACATAGTGTATGGCGTGCAGTTCGCCCCTCCATAAAGTGGGGTATCACCTCAATGGTTTGACTAGCTCGTATTTCATTGGATCTTCACTAATATTCAAAACAGCAAAAATAAGCTACAAATTTTATACGCAGATACGGACACGGATGTGTCCGATATGGTTCGATACTTGTGAAACTCGCATTGCATTAGAAAACCCGTGTGTATCGGACGATACGAAACACATCTATATCCAAATCTGTGCAAGACTTTCCTTATTAAACAGCAGACAGAACTGAAAAGAATGACCCAAAAAAATTGATAATGCTTCAGGGAACATCACAGAACCAGAGGTAGATAAACTCTTAACACCACCAAGATACTAATATTGTGAAACTACATAAGATAGATTTTCATGTCCATGAGATATATATATTCCTGACAGTGGTGTTGCATTTACTGTAATTAAAATCACATAGATTCTATTGCAAATGTAGTTCTTTGGTTTATCATCTGATAACCAAAATAGAGCACATATACTTTGTTCATCAAACTGCAAGTATCTACACCTTCCTGGAGAACAAATGATTGGAAACAATGAATGAGAATTGTCTCGTAATGGGAATTGGAAAAACCGAATTTGTTAAGAGGGAAAAGATGCGCGCATGGTCGCTGTCACCAACACCTGGCCGGGGCCTGGACTTAGGATTTGTGGGTTCGCAGCTTGTGGTCTGAGGTCTGTGGTCCGGGTTAGTTTGGAATTGTGCTTGGGCTTCAGGGCCAATAACTCTCTAATAACATAATTGAGTTTTGAATGGGCTTTGGCATGTTTGGGCCTAAGTCTTTCAGTTGAGGGGTTGGGCTAAGTGGGCTTGGAACTATTTTAGCCCATAAATGAATTTGATTTTGTTCACCCTCGGGTAAACATTATACTCACTCTCATTGATTGAGAGAAAGTGAATTAATCTCTACCATCATTATCAAAAAGTGCATTACACGAATGAGACATGCACGATCAAAACCAATGAGAGTTCATTCTTTTGGTTTTACTCAAGCATAACAAAGAGTATTTTTTTTTTTAGTTCTTTGAGTTCCGAGAGAGTTACAGATACCGTTCAATTCGTCAAAGCGGCTTATAGAGGAGGTTTCTAAAGGCGCACAACAACCATTGTATCCTAAGTCAACGATCATGCCAAATCCCTTTTTGCCCAGAGTTTTGTTGGATGTACTATGGCCCGCATTACACCCGCACTACATGGACTGGATTCATGCATTACACTCCATTTGTCTTCTACTAACTCCTTTTAATTAATCCCAATGTGTGGATGACTTTATTGTAACTGCACATGGATAATAATGACAAATGAACTTCTAGATTTAAGCAAACCTTATACAAGTTGGATGCAAAAGCTTGAATGATTGCCATAGTTGACTCAAGGGAGAAAAGGAATTACAAAAGTTATATTCCACATCTCTAAGTAATAATTTATGAACCACTTTTGGACAGTTTCTAATGAATTAATTTCTCTTCACGAGAATAAACTAGAGCAAGCTTCATAGGAAGTAAACTCTTATTTACATTCAGAAACAACCCTTTCAAGTATAGTTACTATGTTAGGTTTGCTTCACTAAACAACGATTGTTGCTAGTATGCAACATGTGGAGTCTTAAACCCGAATAGTCTTTCCTTTGGATTATAAGAAACTCGTCAGTGCCGATCGGCCGAAAACAGCCGGACGACACTCCAATACTTAAGTTAGTTCCGGAAGAATAGAATGGACCAACTGAAAAGCTTGGGTGTTTGATTGCGCACACCTGATACTGAGTGCCCATGTGCCTTACACAGAGGACCACCATGATGCAAGCACTACTATGCTTGAGGATTTCGTGTCGTGAGTTGCCCAATTGTACGGCCATCACGTGTCCCACGTCTGAACATCACGATAGTCGTGCTCCCATGCTTGGTAATTGCTTGTTCCCCACGATCCTGCGGATAACAGCCTATAGCATGCGTCACGTCCCGCTCAACAAACACTGAGCACAACATGCACAGTGGATATGCCATGCGTTCGTTCTCGCCAAAAGACTCCTTAAACCATTGTCCCCCAAATGTGCCGACCGTCATGTGTTCGGCTCAATCCACAAGCTGGTTGTGCACCCAAAGCGAGTTTGTGGCACTCCGTATAGGTATGTAAAGCCCTCGGTCTGACCCACACTTGGGTTGGTAAGAACCGATTCAAGTAAAGAAAGGTAGAGCCTTGAATGTTCTGTTGGTCCAGCCCATGATGGGAGTAGACTGGGCCAAGGACCCGTAATGCCGTAAGCCAAGTCATGGGAAGTCCAGCCTACCTACTACACAACAAACTGTCGTTGTATAAGTAGTCTATACAATGACAATTTCATAACCCTACCACTAAACTAGAAAACAGCCATAAGTTCCATACTTATCCTTCCTCACCTTAAGTTTCATAGCCTTTACTTCATGTTCCCCTCTCTTCAAATGTGTGTCAACCAATTGGTGGATATATGACAACCCGATTTACTGACCACTTACCAAGGATTGAATATTTTTATTTCATAATAATTCGCCCGGCAATGTACTGAGAGTTCATATAATTCCATAACAAGAGTAATATCGCAAACCAGCTTTTCTGAACAAGTAGTGAAAAACCAAACGGAAGGAGCAAAGTAAGGTTTGATAACAAGTTTGCTATGGAACATACACAATCAGATGCCTTGATAGTTGTTGCCCCAGTTTCCTTATATGGCACAGCAGTGCAGTTGTCCATCTCAGAAGTGTTGCTTGGGTGAAGGCTGCTGATGTTTGTACAAGACACATACTCTCGGCGTGTTCGTCATTTATAATTCATCATGCTTTGATATATCTGTAGCAGAAAATAGTAACTGACTGAGACATAATAGATTGTCTTGTTCAAAACATGGTTGTTCGGCATATCATATATATTAGTTAACGCCAACAAGTAAGAAGATTCTTGCTGCTCGTAGAAGTCGTTTCCAGACAGAAAAATTGTTTTCAAGTTCCCACTGGTTAATAAACAGAAAACAAACAAGAGATGGAATTCCAGATTAAATAGATGACCGGCCTACAACAAAAATCGAATTCAAAATTACACTTTTTAAGACAAACTAAAGGGATGTTTCTAAGCAGCCAGGGCTAAGAGCAAGCAGGAGTAGTCCTATCTTCCTAGAAGGATTTGATATGAGAAATGGATGGCCTCCATTTTGGTGGAACCAACAACAACTGACTCGTCACTTATTGTTTCTGCAAGCTCTAGGGTTAAAAATGCAATAAAAAAGAAAACCAAGTTAAACAAATAATTGTGATAAGCATCTGGAAAAAAAGTAGTAGCTATAAAGAAAGATTATTACATGCTTTTAATTTCTCCGCCTCATCCATATAATTCCTCACTTGTAGTTGAGAAGGAGTTCACAACCCATTTTGAGCACAAATAAGGCCCTCGGCCACTTTGGGAGAAAAAGAAGTTCGGTAATATGGACACGGAATAACTAAAACATCACGTGCTACTTGAGAGAGAATATGATACCTTCTACCAACCTAGTATATCAAACTAAGAATTGCCAACTTCACAAGCCTCCATCCAAGACCTTTCCGGCTCAGACTTACTAACCATGTTATTTTATTCCTCTAAATGCATCTTGAATCAGTATTTCATTGTTTCAAGAATCCATACCGTCATTTTCATCCATTTAATTCCTCTAAAAAGCCGAACGGCTGTTGTTATACCGATGATCAAGAACATGGCCAATTCACATACATATATTTATAACCGGAAAAATTCCTAAAAGTATTGGAAGCTTGAGAAGAAGATCAACTCTTTGTTGTTGTTTGGCTTTGTTCTTGATCCTCGTTATGAATTTGTGTGTGTGAATTGGTGTCTTAAGCAATATTATGAAAGAGAAGCGATTAAGAAAATGATTGTAGAGATAAACAAAGAGATGGCTCATCTTTATGATTGGTATGAAAAGTGTTGTAGTCATATTTTGCAAATAAAAAATGTGGGTCAATCATCCAACAAAATGCATGCAAATGAACATGACAGTACGAATTCCTTGAAAAAAAATGAAATGCCGATTCAAGATGCATTTAGAGGAAGAAAATAACATTGTTAGTAAGTCCGAATTGAAAAGGTATTGGATGGAGGCTTGTGAAATTGAAAATTCTAAGTTCAATATACTAGGTTAGTGGAAGGCCAATTCCGCCAAGTATCCCATTCTCTCTCAAGTAGCACGTGATGTTTTAGCTATTCTCATGTCTACCGTTGCCTCAGAATCTACTTTTAGTAGGGGAGGGCAGATTCTGGATCCATACTGAACTTCTCTTTCTACCAAAGTGGTCGAGGTCCTTATTTGTGCTCAAAATTGGTTGCGCTCTCCCTCTCAATTACAGTTGAGGAATTACACGGATTATTGCTTGTTCATGTCCTTCCTTGACAGAATATAGGCTAGGTACGGTTCCATTTGACTTGCATTTGTCCTTCCTGAAGGCATTTTGGCGAAATTGAAAGCAGGTAATAGTCTTTTTTTATAGCTACTATTTTTCTATTTTTATATCTTATTACAATTCTTTATTTAACTTGATTTTTCTTTCCTTGTTGCATTTTTAACCTTAGAGCTTGTAGAAACAACAAGTGAAGAGTCAATTGTCGTTGATTAGTGACAGAAAATAAGTGATGGTTAAGTAACTTCCATTTTAAATTCTTCTTTTCAATTCTAAATTTCTGCATTTTTCGTATCCTGCATTTTTTTTCTTTTTTCCTCAAGTTCTTATGCCTATGGTTTTTAGGGCATTATTTAGGTGTTGGATGCTGCATTTTGTTGGGACACATATGTTGTTTGGATGAAGATGTTGAAGTTGTTGTATCTACTATTGGAATTATATTAATGGTTATAGTGTAGTTTGTTTAAATGAAAATGACCAGGATTTATTTATTGATGCCTCCAAAGTTAAAACTAAAACTTCTGTTACTTTTTTTTCCCTTCTGTTCTTGAGATTATTTGCATGTCGAAGTAGTGGGAAGCTTAATATTGTCTTGATGAAATTTGTGAAAACCTTGATGTTAGCTCTCTATTATGATGGATAATTTTTTTTTATCATTGTGTTAAACTTATGATAGAATTTGTAGAATTTTTATTTTTTGATCATTGTTATGAAAAACTTGATGGTTTATCATTGTTGTTTTCAAAATGGATTATCTGGGTCCAAGTGGATAGTACATGTCATGGACTCCGTGGCATTGTCAGGACCCATCGTTTGCACCTCTAGGGCATTTGTTGAATTTTATTTAGTTGTGTCAAATGATTTCATTTGTTTTATTCATTAGCATCTCAATTATTGAATTTGGAGTTTAGATGATATGGGATGTTAGTGCCCCACTTGTTACAATATATAATATATAGGTTTATGTTCTTACCTTGTATTCAATACTCGTTCACTGTTTACATACAATAGTTTACTTATCTTTCGGTTTCCAGTTCCATGATTGGTACACGGTTTACGGCTGGTCATACTCTTGAGTTTGGGGCGTGACAACCATCACAATCCAACTAAAATGGTATGTCTAATGCTTGAAAGTTGTCTACATGATATGAATTCGTATTTAATTGTCAACATAACTGAAAACCCTAATAGCAAAGTAAACGAATGGAATAAATAGATTTCACAATAAACAACTCATATCTTAACTGAAACAGGATTAGATGTTTAACCTGAAGATGTCTCTTTAAAGAAAAAAGATGTCTCCCTAGCAGCGGACTCGGGTGAGTCTGAACCGTGAACACAATTTCGTTCCAAATCAAGTCCACACATGGCTCTGATGCTGGAAAAAGAAATCATAAAAAGACATCATGGCATTGAACTACAGATACAAACTAACGATTATGACATTCTTGTAGTTTTTGGCGACTGGGAGTTTGAGTCCGAGACCATGACTTTGGCATTTGTACGGAGGAAGCAACAAAATTTTCCTCAGGTTACCGCTCAGTCTTTGATGAAGTTTTCTTGAACATCATAAAGCAAGCAGAGCTACAAAGTGCTGCAGATGAGGGAACCTTAGCAACTCTCACTTTGACTTCAAGAATTTCAGTTCAGGTGTGCAATAGATTACTCCATCTTAATTTTAACGCGACAAATGTTTAAACTATAGCAATGTCGCTTTGATAGTGTGATATTATTTTTTTCCATTTTCTTCATAAAAGGTTGAATCTATCTAGAATCTTAGGAGATGCTGGCAGGGAACCTCCAGGGTGTGTCAATAGATAGAGAGAGATCTGAAACACAACTATACAAGCAGGAAAAAAAGGTCAAATGAGAACCTAAAATACCTGTGAGGATGGGTAACCTTAGCCTTGCGTGCATCAGTTGGTCCAATCATAGCACGCCAATCAGAAATGGCATTCTCTTTCTCCAGAACCATAACCAACACTGGGCCACTGATAAATGAAAATGTGTAAAAGAGAGTCAAAAAGAAGTTGGGAATCCCAAAATTGATTTGAAATAATACTAATATAAGTCAGTTTTGTCAAAATAATTTACTAAGCCAGGCTGTCGATTAATCAGAATAGCTGAGTAGTCTGTGCCTAATTGTCGGCTAATGCCAAAAAGCCGAATGTACATCTAAACATGAAGTCGTGGTGTCAAACCGCCATCGCCTAGGGCCTAGGCGCCAATTAGTCGGCCCACCGCCGCCTAGCGCCTAGGTGCTGGTTAATCAGCCACCTAGGCCGACTTTTAAAACAGTGGAAATAGAAGGTAACAAAACATAACAATTGATTACTCACTGCAACAGTGTATGAGAACTGACACCGATTTACCAAGTATATAAAACGATTTCGGTGACAACCAACCACTATAACGATTTCAGGGTAATGAGAAAAGCTAATGTTGCAAAAGTGTACCTACCGATCGAGATGGAGTGAAATACCTTGTCATATATTTAACAAGGTTTGGAAAGAAGCTCCTCGATGAGTGCTCAGAGTAAAAGCTTTTAACCGTATCCTCGTGAAGTTGAGCTACCATTTCGTTGCAGATGCTGAAACTGGAGTCCAGAATAATTTCCTTTATCTTAGTTGTATAATTACCAGCCAAACCGTCTGGTTTAATAATCGCCAATGTTTTCTCCTTTTCTTTACTCCCATCACCTGAACATCTGTAATTCTCGGGACATTAGCTGAAGCAGAGCCCCTTGAGATTACTAAGTAGAAACAAGGTAAGATTTTCAAGATTACATTACTTCCTACTGATTAAAAAGATTTAACCAAATGTCTTCAATGTATCATTATAGAGTAAACTCTCTGATTTGACAAAAGCCGCTTGAGCTACTACCTACACTTGGCAGAAACTATGAAATCAAGATAACAGAAAATCTCAGTAAATTGTTCTGTACAGTCGTTCCCTATCAGTTGCCATCGAGTTCACCGCTTTCAATTCGGGATTGAGTAAACCCGTGGGGAGGGAAACGGATAGGATGGCAAAGATTCCAACCTTTCCATCAACACTCACGGCTGAAAGATCCAGACTTGAATCGAAGTTCAGTTCCTTTCCGCTCCTTGTCGACTAGGGATCCGGCGAACCGAGTCGATAGGAAATTTCCACAGAAGATCCGTACAGAGGATTCCGTGGCACCCCTACTCTAAAAATGAAATCTTGCCTCCGTGGTGTAGGCCTGTTTCTTATCTACGTCACGGTTTTTGGCGTGGAGACGTAAGGAAAGCTTCGAAAGAGAAGGCAACCTATAATATAAGGTAATTCGATCGAGTAGGGAAGTCTACGGAAGGTTGACGGTCGAGCACTCTTGTAGAGTTAGCACAATGATTTTTATACTAAACTGTAGTTGCTTGCTACTTGCTAGAAATGTTCAAAGGGGATTGTACAAACAAAAACCTGGAGCATGTTTCTTGTCTATTGACAGCACAAAGTTTAAAACTTTGGATATAAAAAGAATATGATGAAATGTTGTAAGAATAAAATGAACTTCTAAATCCATAGCCAATGCGATTTTGCTCCTCAGTCGAGAAAAACGGCGGTATTGATTCAAAAAGTAAACTTTTGAATGTAATTGAAAGAGGCAAAGTCAGAAACAGATACAAACGAACAAACACAGAAGCCCTAATTTCGCGCACCTGTGAGTGAAATAGACGCCATAGACCACCAGAAGAAAGAAAACTGCATATTTAGCCCAGATCGGAACCGATCGAAGAGCCATTTGCACCGTCAATCTGAAAAGAATCGGAAGGAGATTGTAGTTAGCAGACAACGAAATTGATTCAGATTAGACTCCACGAACAGCTGTCAGCGGAATGATCTGGACCAGAGAAAGGGTGTAAATTGAGTTGTAGAATCAGTAGATTCAACAGTGACGAGTGTCCGAAATCCCTTGCATTTATTACCTGTGATTGCGATGAAGAAATTGCAGGATTATGGAAGTGCAGCCGTCGCCATGGAAGAGGATATGGCGGGAAAATAAGGAACCCACATGAACGGATTCTTGTGGCGGCTGGGTTTGGTACCATGTTCGGAACTTGTACGAAAAAACGAAAGCGACAAGTAATTAATGTATGAAAATTACATCAACGTCACCTTCCTGAATTTGGGGAGCAATAGCGAATGTGTGACAAAACAATCTAATTTTGTCTGTTTTGTTCTCAAAATTATGTCATTCTGATTTTATACAATTTGATAATAATTTGTGCGATAAATTAAAACGACGTAGTTTCGAGAACAAAACAGACAAAACTACTCCCTCCGTCCCCGTTTGTTTATTCACTTTTTGACTTTTACATGTCCCAAAATGTTTGTCCATTTTTAAAGTTGACTTGTGAAAATTATCTTAATGCCCCTCTTTTTTAAAAAAAAACATACTTTGAAAAACGTGCACTCTCATTTAATGCTTAGAAAGTTAAGGGTATTTTTGGAAAGTTAAAATTTTTAAGAGTAATGATTACGTCTCCTTAATAAGTTCGAATTTCTAAAATGGACAAACAAATTGGGACGGAGGGAGTATGTCATTTTGTCTTCACAATACGTGAAAATGGGAGTGGGGGGAGGTGCTGTGCACAGGTGCACAGCAGTGGTGCTGTGCACCAAAACTACGTAGTTTCATGCCGCAACGAAACGTCTTTTTGTGTGTTTTGTGTACGTAACCTGTTAAAAAAATTTTATTTTAAAATTTCGATTTCACGGTTAATTTCAAAATACTCTATTAAGTCGACGGTGAATTTTTTAATTTTTTTTGAAAATAAAATTCAGAAAACATAACCTAAAGGGATTCAAATGAGCAGTATCGGTTATTTTTTTTAATGCGGCGGTGACAACAGTAAAAAGAAAACTACAAAAATATATCTATTTTGCTGCCGCCGCATTAAAAAAAATTAATCGATACCGCTCATTTGAATCCCTTTAAGTCGTGTTTTCTGAATTTTATTTTCAAAAAAATTTGAAAAATTCACCGTCTACTTAAAAGAATATTTTGAATTTAACCGTGAACTCGAAATTTTAAAATAAATTTTTTTTAACAGGTTACGTACACAAAACACACAAAAGGGCGTTTCGTTACGGCATGAAACTACGTAGTTTTGGTGCACAGCACCGCTGCTGTGCACCTGTGCACAGCACCTTCCCCCAGTCCGTGAAAATGCACTACAATCTCCCCGAACACCTTCCTATGCCATGACACCTAGTTTTTGGCCGGTGACATGTCATGCATGTCCGGGCTTTTACTTTTTCTTTTTCTTTTACCGTGTCTACGCATACTAACACCGTACATAATTCCTAGACCATTCGTAACCAACACATACTTTCATTAGCCTGTGACTATCCATGCCGGGCACATATCATAAATGTGTGAGCATTTGCCTTGCTGTTAATATTTCTTAGATTTTGTGTTCCTTTGCCATTACGAATTATTAATTAACTAGAGGCTGGCTACACAGTGTGTGCAAGTTGAACATCATTCAATATATGAAAAGTCCATACCAGTCATAAATAAATAAAAAATCTGCAAAAAAAATCATTGTAGGAACTAGGAAGTATTAGTTGAAGAGGCGAGACGTTAATTGACAAGGCGAGACCTTATTTGGTAAAAGTGATAGTAGACGGTTATTTAGAGATTTTTGTGAAAGATAAATCGTCGTTTTTATCTTTATAGTTATGGGGTAATTAAAATAACTCAAAAGTTATTAGAAATGGTTTTTAGAGGCAATGTAGGAAAATTAAAAAATAGACACAATAACAAAATTAAAAGACACCAAAATAATACTCTCTCTTTATATATAGAATAAATAGATAGAGTACAAGGTAATGTTCAATTTTTTTTATCCATTAGTGACTTAGCCATCCCTGCACGGCTTTGTGTGCTTAACTAAAAACTTCTCATGCATTATGCCAAAGCAAGGGCTCAAGCCACGTAGCATGTCACGTTAGTAAAAAGCATTCCAAAGGACAACGTTACCTCTTAGCAAGAAGACATCTTCTACCGACAAAAGCCCCCATGCGCAAAGAGAAATGGTTCCCTAATGGGGGTTTATTTGAGCTGGAGGCTTCTTTGAGAAGTTGGCAAATCTTAAGCACTTGTCACATATTCTAACAAAGGACAGCCCAGGCATGTAGCATTTTTCAAGTGCAACCAGAACAGGGGAGATAAAAAAGAGACAGAAACTCAAATCACGACACCATAATAATACAAGGAACATCAATAAGTTGCAACAGAGCAATGCCCACCAACATACAATATTTACATGAGCAAGTTTACATACACAAATATGTTTGGAACCGTACAATACATGTGAAGCCCACATTTTTTTGGAGGACCTCGCGAGCATCAGACGATTCTGGACACATCTGTGACCGAATCTATGCACGAGAGGTTGTGTTCGTAGACTGTTCGTAGACTTTCTCTATTTACACATTCCAAACCACATTTTTTTTTTTCAGAAGCAGTCACAAGAAACACAGACATCACAACAACAGTTGAGGCACTCAAAGCAGGCAAGTGCAGTGCAGATCTGTGTGAGAGCAATGGCACACTGATCATTTATCCGTGAACAGGCCTGGATGAAGCACATGCAACAACAACGGTCAACCAGCCTACTGCAGCAACGCGCAGCCACTTTTGCAATGATTTCTGAGGTTTCATGTAGTTTTGCTTCTTCCGTACATGGAGGACGATTCTCGGCCGTTGCCACCAAGTTACCAAAGCCTATACCCAGCTTCCGTAGGAAAATTATTTGCTTGCCATTCGGTTGTGCCACCTTCTGCTTCTGCAAGGAAGTTTTGTCACACGAGGTTGTTATCTTTATAGGAACTTGATAAATGAGGGAAGTTTGAAGTTACAAAGCAAAAGAAAACAATCACATTTATTTTGAATAAAGAATTCTAACTACTATTGTAAGTTTTATTAGGTTGAGTCGGCACCAGATTGGGCTCTTAACTGTGTGAGGCCCAGCGACTAGGCAAGTCCAATGGGCTGAACCGAGGCCCGACATGGTTTGTATGGTTTTGTGCAATCAGCCAGCTTGACGGGCATTCACCATGTGGACCGAACTGACGTGGTACCCAACCTGGATGACCCAGGCGATGTGGCTACACCTGATTTCACACGTCCTCTCGATAGCTCGGCCTTGACATACGGTGTCCAACTTGGTGTCCGGTGCATCATGCATGACGTCAAGGACAACTAGGGTTATTTCTGAAGTCATCGGGAGCATACTCAGCACATGCTAACTTGGAGCTCATGTTAGGTCTAACTATATGAGGCAACTAAAAGTGAAAAGTACGGTACATGCTTTTTCTCTCTAAAAGTACTTTCAGATTATCTCTTCTCCTTCACGGACTAACTTAATCACAGGAGTACTTTCCAGTTGATACCAGGCTGACAACACTAACCCACTCTTTGCAGTTCAAGAGGGATCTCAGAGAAGTTATCGGATCCAATTCAGGTTAGACGAACAACCGGATAAAGAACTCCATCTACATGTAAAGAAAAACTTTTCAAGGGATACAACAATTTTGCACTCATGGGAGGGTTTATAAAGGATTTAAATGAACTGCTCTTTGGAAATGAAATTACTTACACATGGTACCATGCATAACAAAATAGAAAAGTCGCTCTCCTTTTTTTTTCTCAGGATTTTTTTCTTCATCTCATTTTTCTACCCCAATCCATAGAGTGGGGAAAAACAGCTGTTTGCACTTCAGTTTTTTAGCTACCTTTCCAAGAACCAAAATAAAATAATCTTGTGCTGGTAACAGCATGTAATGATGCTGCATTTGACATTGGAACCACAATGTCAAGGCATGGAGTATGCATTTGCTTTGACAATCATCCGGAAAACAACTGATACATGAACCATGGTAGACTTAGGTTGACTATACTTTGAGAAAAAGGTCGGATCAATTTGAAATATGAATGTTGCTCCAGCTTACATGAAGTTATGTTTTTTAGTTTTCTGCTTGAGACGCATGGTAACTTATGCCATGTCACCACAAAACGGGGTCGATTTCCTAGTATTCCTGCAGAAATCATACCTCTTCTGTTGATACCGATTCAGAAGCTTGCTTCCCTTTATCGGTCTGCACCAAAATCATGTGGGAGTACTCCGACAAAACCCCTGTTTGTATGCTCATTTTCCCGACCTACAAGAAAAGTGAATAGCTCTAGCAACCATATGTAGACTGCAGTAATTTTAAGGAGAGTGAATAAGCAAACCTTCTCCTCTAGTTGTTTATCTTCCATCAACCATGCATGAGCTGTGAGAATATCAATTTGCCTCCTCGCCAACATCTGCTAGAAAGGAAACCATCAGAGAAGAAAGTATGCAATCCTAACCCTAATTACCAAACTTATCATGATCGTACCTGTATCATAGCTCATCCTACCACTTGTACAATGACATAATCTTAGCAGTGGAAAATATTCAAATAAAACAAAGTTACATAGCTCAATTTTATTTAAGCTTCAAATGAGAACAAAGTGGAAACGTTACCCTGTCAAGAGGCATGCCCTTTGGTTTTTGCACTTTCAAATCCACAGTGAATTTGCTCATATCTGGCAAGACTCCACTAGCTTTACAAGAGTCCGGAAAGTTTCCATGGTATCTCCCTGATACGATTAATGGACTTCCAGAGGAAAGGTCTGGAATAGAATTTGGATATACCTGCAATGAGGTACGCAGAAAGCACATTAAGATGTATCTGAACGGCAGAGTAACGAGTGCAACAAATTCCATATTAGGGTTGGTATTGGCAATCTTTGAATCTACTGTTCAAATGAAGCAACATCAATAATTGCCCAAGAACATTAGAGCAAAAGTTCATTCACCGTGAACCAAGGTGAGTTCAAATTCAGGAAAGGTGAACAGCAGCAATTGTTCTCAATGGCTGCCAAGGCACCGCGTATTCTAATTGAATCAACAAAAGTTCAGATTTGCTTTTACTAATGGTAATGATATCCTATGTCCAATAGCACCTAATTTGAGGCCATTTTTGCATTCTTTCTAGATGTTCCCGACACCACTTTAATCAACTCTACTTTTTTTTGGGCACTAAACAGAAAAAAAACATTGATCTTCTTGGATGGCAGGAAGGGGCCCAACTTTTTATACAAATTTTTAACCATCCTTCGAAAGTTATTTGAATAAAACATTGGGGGAACGAAAAAAATACTCTCCTAGTCCATCCAACAGATAAGTTTCATCAAATTTGAAGGTTCATTCGCATCTTTGCACGTAGGTATAAGAATACCGAGATGAGAAAGTGTGATTCAAATGTCAAACTTCACAGTCTTGCTTGGAAGATTTTAGTTGCGTTACATTTCCAAACCTCTCAAATGCATCATTGATCAAACAGATATGAAGCAAAGATAAGCCATAAGAACGATATTTTTTGTTTATGTAGGGGAGTACGACATTGATATAGAAATTGTGAATCTGTTTTTCCAGATGACTATGCAGTTTTGATACATACTACCAACCATGATGAAAATAAACAAAAGACGAATGCTGTCATAACCAGTTACCTCAAGTGAATCCACACACTCCAAAGCATCAATAGTGATATTTGCAAGGATGACTGACGAAGCAGTATTAAACAGCCTTTGTATTTGAAAGTTGATTGAATCTGTGTAAGTAAACATAAAAAACAAAAGCATGAGGCTGAAACTATATTCTTACAAATAACTTACCTGATTGTTATTGTAGAATTCAACTTTGAAAAATTCATGCTTCAACATAAAAAGCCATCTAATAGAAGTAGCTAAACTAGTAAAAGTACCACCTCTAAATACGAAGTGATGCTGGAAAACAGCTTGTTACATTAAGAGGTCAGATAACCATCCATTGTCAGCCTCAACTTAAGCGAATCCATTTCAAGGGTTTTCCCAAAATTTCTAATCTCTTTGATAAGTTCATCTTCTCTTCGATGATTCTATAGAGAGAAAAACCCCTTATCATCTGAAGTGAATAGTCTGCCCTCTGGCTATTAGTGGATTTCTAGTGGCCTTTAGAAAAGTGGATTTGGAGTGGATTTAGAAAATAAGTGCACCCAAACCATCCAAAACAAGGAAAAGATAATATTTCTTCCTAATCAAATAAACCATTTGTAACTATCTAGCTCAAGAACGATCTGTTCCGAATTACAGAAAGTATACTGCTTCTTGGTTTTCCTTTTACTGGGAACAAACTACAAGCAAAATATGCTGGAAGTCCTATTTTGTTAAGGACTCAAAAGGTTGGTAGTTGTTAATCTCTACTGCCTGTTTACTTTATCCTCAGAGTTCTTGAAGAAAGCATTATCAGAGCTGATTATTGCAAGTAATCTGCAAATAAAGTAACCCTATTTCTGTTATGAATGGAAAATAGAAGCTTTTGTCTTGGGGGCAATTATAATATTAAGACGAACACATTGTATTGAAAACAGATGAAATAGATCAATTGAAAATCATAAATAACTGACCTACATCATGTGCAGCATCGTAATAGCCCCTCCCAATTTGTGCTAGCATTTGCAGGAAGTAGTGATTACAATATGAACCTGGAAAGGTAGCCCACTCAATTTCATCAGATTGAAAATAAAAAACGCTGGTGTCTGCATATCTGGGAATAAAGGACAGGATACAGGTAATACATGTAAGAACACTGCTCTAAAGATAACAGTGGAACTAAAACAACCTCTCAAATCTCACCTATGCCAAAAGTGGAAATTCTGGGACAAATCGATCTCCCATTAGAGAGGCGATTTTTCACTTCATTACAAATATGTCTTTCATCTTCAACAGCACCATCAGTAATTAGGAAAATGAGAGGAACCGATTCACTACTTTTGCCCAACATCTCGAGTGCCTGGCATAGAGCAGATCATGATAACACCATAAAATACTCTATAATACAAAAATGAGAGAGAGAGAGAGAGAACAATAAAGCAGGTTATAAATAGAGTAGTTAATGAAGCTGTCATTTCAATTCCAAGTCCATCCGACTGCTAACGAATTCCTTGCATGAGCCATGACAAGAGTAAGACATGTTATGTATGGTCTTCAGCAAAGTTTTGACAAAGTCACAAAAGGATACCTAAACCGATACCATTTAGTTGCTATACGCGCAAAGAGGACCCAAAAGCCACGTAAGTATAGTAGTAGGTTTGTACCCATAATTCGTAAGTGCATGCAACAGACATTCAGTGGGGGGAGAAGGCTAAGATGTTTCCCTCCTGGGTGCATTGCATATATATTACAGGGGAAGGGGAAAAGATGACCCAAATGCCGTGCAAGTATCTCTCATGATAGTTTCTCTTTGACAACTAATCACCCATACAATTACTCAGTGATGACTTGTATAAGCCATCATATAATGTGAATATTATCGAGTACCTGATTTAGGGGAAGCAAGATGTTAGTGCCACCCTCGGCAATAAAATTTCTGCATATCCACTGAGCGGCTTTTTCAATTGCCTCCTTGGTTGCCAGCTCCATTGATGATGAGAATAACTGAGTGCTCTCATTGAAAGCAATAATGTTAAAATAATCGAGTGCGCTAAGCTTTGATAGGACTGCCAACAGAGCTGTTTTTGCATTCTCAAGAGGCCCCTCCCTCATGCTTCTACTAACATCGACTGCAAATACCACTTCCTTTCTGAAAACCTTCAAAGTGATAAGAACAGGTGAGGACCAGACTATGATATGGAAAAACTAAAGTTTCACGAATGAATTGTTAGAATACATAATAAAAATGTTATACGTTTAATAAATAGACGAGATTACGAGACTTTTGAAGATTATCAAATAATCCATCAACACAATAGTATCTTGAATAAAATAAGCAGAAAATGTCATACTATGTCAAATCTTTTTAGCGTAAAATTTTCAAGTGCAGAATGACAAGTTTGTTAAGCTTAAATCTTCAGCTAGGCAGCCAATTCGAACAAGGCTTAGCAGTTGAAAATAAGAGGAAGGTTTAAGAGAAGGCACTTAAGACCTCACTTTTTACACGAGTTCACAAGTAGATAATTCACCAAACTTAACTATTTCTAACTTTCGCAAAAGTTGACGAGTTTTTACAAAGGACAATTTGCACAGATTGACGGGTTTCAGACTTTCAGATATAATTGGTCTATCTTATGGGCACAATTGTGCAGCCTCGATACTACACCAACTAAAATTGGAATAGAACTTACCTTCCTATTCTGTCCATTGCCAGGGAAAAGGTAAAACGAAAATAGTTCTCTCTGGTCGGTGTCATGCGGAGATGCAGATTGCAATAGCAAACCACCAAATATATCACTTGAAGAAACCTGGAATGCGGTAAGAAAACACTTCAAACCATGTTGAGGGAGGCATAGATATCACATTTTGCAGTAAATCAAAAAACAGAGGTCTAAAGTCTCTTACGTCGTATGAAAAAAAGAAGTCAGAACTGGACCACGATGAAACTTCTGCATCGTACAAGAAAGCTAATTTCCCAACCTGCCGCCTTGTTTCCTGGTAGGTAGAAGAAAATTGTTTTCAGATATAGTTTTGACGGGATTGAAACCATAAATCAGACATACCTTTAGCCGATGGCTACTGCTCCTCAACAGCACTTCTTTCCCAGTGCCAGGATTCACGTTCAACAGAATCTTTTCTCTTTTACTGATCTTCTTACCTACAGGTTTCACATAAGCTGGAAAACTAAACGGCAGACTGAGGGAGAATTGACCATCTTGATATAATAACTTCTGAGACCAACTCACTTTCACAAAAAGATTTGACCCCCCTTCAACCTTGAATCATCAAAACATAAACATATCTCAATCAGAAAAACTAAGCAAAACCACACGTTTAAAAGAACCATTAGCACACAATTTGGATGAGCCTGTAAGTTTACTAACCTGGGGAACTTTTACTGTGAATATTCGTCGCTTTAGCAAGAACCCGTCTTTGGCTTTCGCCACTTTTTCTGCATCTTTTGTATCTTCTAATGTAATCAGCTGGGTCTGGTATAATCTGCTACCATCATCAACCTCGACACCTAGAACTGAACCCTGTTAGCCAAATCATTTATTTCTTGAGAACTTAACCATTAAAAGCTGCAAAATGTATCATAACATGGCATGAAAAATTCACCATTAAAATCATTGACAGTGTACCAACTTAGGTGGAGCATCTTCATATCTTCATTGAATTCTAATAAAGTCACCATCTACCGTTAGGACCATTTTTGGTGTCATTATGCCGAATACAAAACTCAACCACTAGTAGTAAAAGCACCTCCAAAGGAAGAACCACAGGCTAATTTCAGAACTCCAACAGACTTGCTATTTTACTAGAGAAAAATGTGTGCTAGGTAAATTTGTTCCGCCGATAAAAGAATGCTATATTTAAACAATATGATTAGCTGAAATAGAGAGTAATGCCGAGTACATCCATGAAAAGTGGCTCAAAAAATAAAAATATACTTGTTCAAGCATGCAAGATATGCTGCATTTTGACTCTAACTTGTAGTGGTTCGGAATGACAGGCCTTTCCTGCTATCCGGGGGCACAAAGGACAGAACCGTGGCAGAAAAGATTGGCCTGAATTGAAGTGATAGGCCAATGAGTCTGGAGGCCTAACAGAACCCAAGGATCTTAACCCCAGATATAGGTTGCTTCAGATATTCTGTCCGCTTAGAGACCCAAACCCATGGGACTTTCGGAAGATCCGGAAAAGATCTAGGACTGACCTCAGAGAAGGGTGTCAGGTGCTAGCTTGACGGCGTGCTTAAGTCAGAATCAACTATGATCACACAAAATCCTATAACCCTCGAAAGATATGCTAGCAGGAGTGAGATGAACCCAGGAGGGAAGATCATTGACAAATTTAGCAACCTCAAACTACTAATGGTAACTGATAAGGTCTTTTTATGATGCGTTCCAACAAGAAAAATCAGAAAAAATAAAAACTTTACCAAAATTTAAGGGAACTCTACAAGCGAAAATAAGTCAAAAAAGGGAACTTGGTCCGCTTGTTGTTTTTTATGAAATATTTTTTAAAATTAAGTCAATACAGACAAGAAATTGAAAGAACAATAATTTAACACAGTTCAAGCTAACAATAATTCAACTCCGAACAAGATATCACTACCTGCTCGCCCATGGGTATGCCGATACGACAATCACAGCTTTTCCCGGTCATGACGCAATGAACACGCCACGTTCCACTAACCGTAACGAAAGCAGTGTCCAAGTAACAATCCACCTCCACCGCAATCCCGCGCATATGCAACGGAATCAACGCCGGCGGATCGCACCGGCCGTAAACATATGGCTGGTAGCTCGGAACATCCGGATTATCCACAATCGACGGTTCATATATCACCGCATAAACCATCGGCGCAGTCGGAAGTAAACTCTCAGACTTCTCCATCGCCGCCGCCGGCGTCGGCGGCGATAGAGACCGATCTTTACCGTAATAGAGCCGTTTCGAGAGGCTAAGGCCGAATTCCACTGCACTTGAGAATTCGTCGGCCATATTTTCCGTTTAGCCGGAAATGGTGAAAGAAATATGAGTAGAGATGGAGTTAAGCTTTGAAGAGGAGAGAGAAACCAAAATGCTAACTTGCTCGTGATGAGAGAGGAAATTGTACCGGAGTGCCATTGAACTCCAACCGACGCCTGGGCTTTTGTTGGAGACGAAGAGAGAGAAAGAGAGACTGTAATTTTACACCGTGGTTTCATTAAATTAATCCAGTACTATCCAATAGTATTTAGTCACGTGGGAATATTTAGGACCACCATTTTAGCAGCTGCAGTTTCGAATAATGAAGGGACACGTTAAGCATGTTTAAGGGGTCATTAGGAGGAGTGATTATTTAAATCCTTTTTCGTACATAATTATCCAAAATAAATTATTTCCGTCACGTGATATCTTAATATTTTTTTATCGTTACCGGGTTTGTACATTAAGTCTTATGTTCTCTACATGCACGAGTGAGTTTAAGAACACCATTTTTTTACATAGATTCAGACACATATATATTCAGAATTTTATATTATTTTTAAAGGACTTTACATGCATCGAACTGTTTCAAATACATCTACATCTGAATCTACGCACAAAAATATATTTTTAGACTCTCTATATAAATACATTTGTCGTAAGTATTGAGACAACGTGTAACAATACCCAGAAGCACTTAATAGTTTCTTCCATCACAAAACACTAGACAATAAGTGAAGTACTATCGTTTGAATTCTACGCACAAAAAATGTATCTTTAGACTCTCTATATAAATACATTTATCATAAGTATTGAGACAACGTGTAACAATACCCAGAAGCACTTAATAGTTTCTTCCATCACAAAACACTAGACAATAAGTGAAGTACTATCGTTTGGATTCTCCGAATATGTGAATGACATTTTCACGTGTCTTGTAGTTTTTTTGGCTTCACTATTGACAAGGCCAGATTGACTTAGGTCGGTGTTTGATCACTTAATATCCAGTGAATTGGTAATTCTTCGCTCATCACTCATCACTCATCTACTTAGTAATATCACCAGTTGACATTAAGCTTTCGAGGGACAGGTCGTTTGGCCAATAATAATCAATCACGAGATCCACTTAGCAATATCCTATAAAAATAAGCCTTAAATCGTTTAGGATTACAAAGATAGAGCCCTATATAAACAAATCGTTCATACCCCAAAAAAAATTTGATCGATGACCATCAGACCCCTTGAAAATCACTCGATCGGCTGTTAGGCCAAAGATAAGGGATGCTTTCACGTACTCTATACACACTATTACATACACACTCTCTAAAAATCGATTACTAACTCGATATTCGACGAGTTTTTGGCCAGAAAACAACCATTGATCCTAAAACTTGTGTGCATTAACCACTATAGAAACACGGTGGCTATCATCTCGTTTTCGACATCATCAGTTATAATCCACCAACCCTCGATAAAATAGTAACTAACTATGAATTATTAGTACATCGTGGGCCCGTCTCGAGTTTAAAAATGTGATTAATTAGGTTTCTCCATTCACCCATTTGACCAAGAAAAAGTAAAGCATTCTTAGTGGGAGGCTAACAGTGATTAGTGTCTGTCACGATCTAGGTAAAAGGAAAATGATTGTCGGAAAAAATCGGGTAGATTCTGGACCACGGTGGTCCACCGGGTAGGATCCAGTTTTTTTAAAGGTGGTCCAGACCGATATTATGGTACAACTCAAATTTTATCTTGACCGTTGGATGTTTTGAGAATCGAATGGTTAGAAGAAGCCTTTCCCAGCTACTCTTTTTGTCCTTTTTAACTTTTGGCCATGAAGTCTATTTTTGGAGAGGAAAAGTCTGTGGACACATATTTGTGTATATAGATCGGACATAGATGTGTTTGATACTGTCACGTACATTCGACGGTGCCAGACACATTTGTGTCCGTAGCATTGTTCTTTTGGAGATGTAGATGTCTGCCTGTCCTTTTCCGCAAAAAATTGACACATTAGTTTGATTTATAAAAAGTCTATGAACATATCATTTTGTGTATTGATTCAGACACAGAAGATAAGACGGACGGTGTCCTCACTTTCGAATTTATGCCTGGACGCAGGAAGAGTCTATCGATCCATAACTCCTGTAGGCGAGGGGCAAACTCAGCCTAGATTTGAAAACATTAGATGTACGTGAAACTTATATTATTTTAGAAAATTTCACATCTATCTAACAATTTTCAGATACATTTACATCTGAATTTGTACACAAGATATGTGTTTTCGTTACTTAATTGACCATTTGGTCTATAACATGACGGAACAACATGTGAAAAAAAGCGTCCACGTATTAATCAAAGTGTGAAAGCATCCTTTACTTAGGTGGCATGAAACATAGGCGACACTATGATTGCGAATTGAGAAAGCTCTAGTGCAATACAATTTTCTAGAATTCCTATGATAGTACAACAAAAAATGGGATAGATATATAATTGTATAACTTTATAATTTTCATTATATTAAAATAAAGAAAAGAGAAATATACTAGTGTTTTGTATGATATCAAATATTTTTTATTTATATTTATAAAATTAGAAATATGAGAAATAGTTAATCCGAACATACAAAATGTAACTATAGTGGGCAGGAATGGCGAGATGTTCCCGCTACCCGTGACAGAAAGAATTGAATTGAATTGAGAGACGGGTCAAAGAGACTGGAGGCCCAGCGGAACTTGTGACCTTAACCCAAGATCAAATGTTGGGTTGGGTCAGTAATTCAATCTGAATAGAAATTTGAACCGATGGGGCTTTGGAAATATATTGAGAAGATCTAGAGTAGAAGTCAGTGACAATGTTAGCCGATGCAAATGTTCAGAACAAGTCTTATACATTTAGGTCAGAATCACCTATAAAAAAGATGATACGCAAACCTAAAAATGTATGCTCCAACATAAAAGTACAAAACTTTTATTGTACATCTTTCTCTTAGATCACTTAAGCATCATAGTGTCTTCAGTTGATATCAATCGGGCGACACTAACGAGTTGATTTTCTCGCAAGCTAGTAGAATCAGAATGCATCAAATAAGAAAGAATTTGATTGAGGGATGTAACAATCCCACAATAACATAATCCTTTTCTATACATAGACCAATATTTGATGATTAAAAAATGAACCTATAAAGTTTTTCCTATACATTTTAGGTAGCATGTGAGATGGGTGGCACATGGAACTAATTAGAAGAAGCACTTTTAGATATCTTCCATATTCAACTTATTAACAATGGTTGGCTTGGTAAATTGGTAACCTTCTACTCCGTCCCGAGAATTATAATAGGGTCTTACTAACTATCATTCAATAGACAGTGAATAATATATAAAAAATATTAAAAAAATACGAACGTCGATACACATTTTGTAAATATTAATATACAGTTTACGAATATTGAGATACTTTTTATATATTATCTATGAGGATGGCTCCATAGACCAACACTTTTTTAGACCAATATTAGACCAACGGCTAAACTCTTGATTTCCGATTAAATTTTAATGATCCAAACCGTTCAATGTGTTTAAAACATGTTTTTAGGGGTACCAGCAAGAAATCAACTCAAAATATTACCGGAAAGGGCTTGATCCAAACATTGGTTCAAAATGCTGACAGGAACTGTTTTTATAAATCACTATTTTGATCAAGCTCTTTCCGGTAATATTTTGAGCTGATTTCTCGCGGGTACCCTTAAAAACATGTTTTAAACACATTGAACGGTTCAGATCATTAAAATTTAATTAGAAATCAAGAGATTAGACATTGGTCTAATATTGGTCTAATATTGGTCTAAAAAAGTTTTGGTCTATTTAGCCTTTCGCATTATCTATATAACATTACACTGATTGTGACCAGATCATGAGACTAATTGCGCTCTACTATAATAGCAGACTGGACCACAGTAGATGTAGGATCCGAGGCCTTTAAGGTAAACTTGGACGTTGTGGTCCAGTCTGATACTATAGTAGAGCTCAAACTATTATGTTGACCGTTGATGAAGTGTTGATAGTACAAATTTTAGATGAGAATCGAACGGTCCATATTGGAAGAATGACTTTCCTAGCTACTCTTTTTGTCCTTTTCAACTTTGGTCGGAAAGTTATAACACAAATGGGCCAAAATTTTGTGAAAATAGACAAGCAGACAAATAAAAAACACGTGCAAAAATAGTGTCCACATATTTGTGTACATCAACATGTGAAAGTGTCGTTGACTTATTAGGTAGCATGAAACATGCTTGGGTGACTCAACGATTGCAAAAACAAAAAGTCTAAAAACACATACGTGTTTGGATACAAATTATTGTGTTTCAAAACGTTAGATGCACATAAAGTTTACAAATTATTGAGGGTTTCATATGTATCCAACGGTTTCAAACACATTTGTGTCCGAATATATTTGGAAGATCTGTGTTTGTAGCATTACTCTTATAAAAAATAAGATATAGATACGAGATCTTGCTGTTTACACAGTACATTATAGGATATGTCGTGCATCAAAAAAGTACTATTTGGCTACTCTATTGTTGTCCAATTATATGGATAATATTTTATGGTCAAAATAATATACGTTCCTTTGGCGCGGCACACTTTGTTGTGCGTTGTGTACAACAAAATTTCCGTATCTTAAAAAATGAGAAAGATACATAATTTTCATCATATTAAAATAAAGGAATGATAAATATACTAGAATTTTTCGTGATATCAAATTTTCTTTTATATTTCGTACGAGAAACTAGCGTCGGGTGTCTACGCACTGTGTGTGCGGAGAATAAGTACATAAAACAATATAAAGATCCAAAATTAGAGACCCAACCTCCATGATAGAGGAAGTGAAGAGAGTGTGTAGTTTTGAAACCGATGGAAGTTTTTTTTTTTGTCATATAATTTTTAGAACTTCACGTAATTACCCCTATATTTATTTAAAAATATATTTTTTGTAGTGAATTTTTTCAAAAATTAAAAGTGCAAGTCAACTTCAAAAATTGTTCACACTAAAAAGATTGTTCATTTTATAATAGTATAGATAGTTCATTTAAACGCACAAATTATAACCGAGCACCAAAATGGGTGGCTCTTCTATCTATATATATATATATATATATATATATATATATATAGAAAGAGAGAGAAATCTTTAATCATATCCTATATGATTAAAAAACGGATATAAAGTTTTTCCTACATATTTTAGTTAGCATGTCAGATGGGTGGCACTGTGGTTGGGATGGTAAATTATTCTAAGTTCAATAGCAAATTTAAAACCAACGCGGTTTGAACCGGAGTTTTTTTTTTTTTATTACTTCTTTTATGACGAGAGAAACACTTCCGCATCAAGTAAGTAAAGTAGTGGAACAGTGGAAGGCTCCCGTAAGTCAAAGGGAGAGCTTATGCATGCACATCTCTCTAAGAGATAGGATTCGGTATTTGAATTGGTGGAAGGAGAGTGAATAGACAACGACGACTCTCTCAACCCAATCCATAGGAAAGCCTCTTCTTTCTCGTATACAGAAAAATCTACTCATAGCAACTGTAAGCATGCGTGGACGTGTGCTTGAGCGTGCGCATGTATGTGCGTGTGCGTGTGTTGACCATGGAGGTCTTAGAAGGTCCAACCAAACAATGTAAAACAAGACCGTTTTGTCCGTTGTCCTTCCTAATGAGCCGTATGTGGACCTTACTGCTCATAGAGTTCCTACCCAGCAAGCGGTTATCCTTACTCTCCAAGGAATGGAAGTGCAGATGAATTGACTTGAGCAAATTTTCTTCCACTTCTTCAAATTCCTTACGCACTTTTCATAAGTTCCCCTTTTGTTCTTTAAACGCATCCTGAATCCAATAAAGATATATATATATATATATATATATATATATATATATATATATTTTTTTTTTTTTGGACTGTCAATCTCATTCCTTTTCTTGGCCCATCCGATGATGAGAAAAATAATTTTGACAAATATATTTTACTCTCAAGTCGTAGAAAGAGAACTGACTGGCTTATTTTATTCAACGTTCCGGCTATATTTTGTGCTAACAAGCGTATTCGTCTTTCTTTATACGAATCTACGAGAAAATGCTCCCTAAACAGAGCATTATTGTCAATTATAAAGTAAATTTTTCTGTAATATTATACATAGGACATAGTTGCACAAAAAAGAAAGAAAGGCTACCATTCTAATTGTAAATTCTCTAGCATCTATAATTGGGCCAGTGAGCTATTCTTTTTTTCTTGGGTCGGGCCCAATTAACGATAAAAACCAACATTTAACCTTCTATGAAAATAAAACGTATTTAGAAACATAAAACCAACAAGTGGCAGAGAGACGTACAGTACGAGTAGAAAGAAGAAAATCAACACTTCGTTCGATCCTACATGACCGAGAAGCTAGAATAGTCTTCAGATCAAAGAGGGACCCCAAGAGTATTGCAGTCCGAAATGGGTGTCTCTTTGCATCTGTGATCACAATTTTGCCAAATGAAAAAAAATGATCACTCATGTTTTGAGACTACCGTTAGCAATAGATCAAAAAAGGTGAGAACGTCAATCAGGCCTAGATAGACTTGTCACGAGATTAGTCAACTTTTTTATTTTTATATATTCTATCGGAAGTGGAGTTGTCTCATTCCTATTTTTAGCGGTGATCAGTCTAGTCTAATAGGTTCTCTCTCGTAGGTGAGTTCGGCTTCTCATTTCAAATGCAAAGGAAAGAACTCCTAGATTCTCATATCATAAAAATTAAGTACAGCATTCTCATTTCCTTTAGTTCGTGTATATAGATTAAGACACATTCAATTCATTCTCCCTCTCGCATGATTTGAATTGGCTCACAACTTAGAAATACATTGGGTCGTATATGAAATTTTTTTTTGATAACTTGGAGTGTTTGAGTCAGTTTACACGTATCTCAACTAATCTCTAAAGGACGAAACCCACCACCTACTTACGTGGATCTCAATTAAAATAAGAGCAAAACTATATATGGATTGACCCCATAATAGTTAATAACCATTGGGATGTTTTGAATCCGAGGTTTTAGGAGAAAATAAACCCCTAGGTTTCAAACCTTAACCAGTAGATTGGGATTAATTGTATATATATGAAAATTAACGTGTGTAGTAGGTAACAAGGCTAGAAAAATCAATCTGTGTAGTGGAAAAAACACCCTTAAAAATGAGAGAAAATCCATAACTGGCAGGAGCAGAACCAAAATTTAAAATTTAGAGGGATCGAGATTTTTTTGAGAAAAAGGAGGGGTCAAAATATAATTTTTATATAAATTTTAAAATTTATACCTAGGTTTCCGCCCCTGGTAATTGGTCAACACTAGTTACATCTAGTGAAGTCTATAATAAATTCTATACTATCTTTAAGTTGGGCCCCTTAAACTTGATGCTGGAAATAAACCCTAGTAGTTGTTGGGCCCTTCTAGTAGATGCTATCCTTAAGTGATAAGTTATTAGCTTTGGTCTTTTCTGTCATAAGTATCTTCATACTCTGTTGAGTACGATTCGGCAGTGGGTTTGAGTTATTGATTGAAAAACTTTATTTTCTCAATCTTAATTGGCACATAAATTCCTAAATTTCAATGGGTCTTCGGTTTTCTAAATCGCCTACTGAATCAGAGATCCCGACTGCGTGTGGTTCGTAGTTCAATACTAATTCGATGGTATTTCAAGATTGAAGAGATCGAATTCCTTTCGAGAACAAACGAAACAAAAATATGAATGAGGTAAATAGATATAGAAAAGAGATGTTTGTAGGAGGAGCTCAATGAAGGATTTTATTTTTGCAAGACCACCTTAAAGACCGACAGGCTTTTAGTTTTATCTAAAAAAAAATAGCTCAAGACGAGAATGCAACGTTTTTTTTTGTTCATTGATCATGATGATAAGATTAATCCTTGAGAGATGTTCGTAAACTGATTTGGACCTGCTGAATTATAGAAAAAATGTGAACTCTTGCCAAACAAATGCAAATGCCTCTATTGCCATGCCATAATTCACCTATGCCAGCATCAACACAATGAGTTTATTATTTTAGAAGTTGGTATACTTCTAACAAGATGTCATTTCACACCTCTATGATTGATTATGAAATTCACATGAAAGGACTATTCAATAAGTACTCGGAATGTATGGCTCGACTTCTTTGCATTTGGTTTCATTTGGTATCTTTTGCCAGAGAAGTAAGATGGATCGTTGGAAAGTGTTAGCACGCTATTCTTGATCGAAATTAAGTAGGTTTTTCATACATAAGATTTGATTCGACAAGACAGTTGATAAGTGATTGAAGATTTTGTGTACATTCCTTTCTGGTCTCTAATGGTGTCACTGGAGGGCTATAATCAGACAATTCCATCGTGCTATGAGAAAACAAATAAATGGTAAGATATGGATGAGAGTTTTCGGGGATCTGTTAGTAAGTAAGCGGTGTATGAGCGACTCCTCCAAATGCACTGAGTAGTGCATCAATTCTCTCCCAAGTCAGGGAGTATGAGGTGTGTAACGCCCCGCTCCCGCCTTATAGAATATTGTTCATTTTGACAGTCCAAACCCTATAGACTTCTCAGTATGTCACACATTTTTAGATTGTTCCAGGATGAGCACATTTAATTGTAAAGTTCTATTTGATTTTGGTGCCCTTATGGCTTTTAAAAGACATTCTACAAGGTATTGTCATAATTTATTATAAATGGTACTGAACTTACAACTATCAAAGTGATGTGGGGAATGGGAGAGTTAATTCAAGTAAGAGTTCATTCCAGCATAACTTGGCGCAAGGAATTACGGTCAAAACCAAGACTGTAAAACAACACTTGTTCCTGTAATCCATAGACCATTGACCACTTATCTAGACATCCAACGAGACTCTCTCCTGGATGCCAGCTTCATAGCTGATATCATAGCCTAGTTGGGGTTTCACAAGGTGAATCATAAGCTCGGACAATGAGAAAGCACATGCCTTAGTTTGTGGGTAAAATAAAGGAGAGAAGTTGCCTCTTTATATCAATTAGAAATCTTTTGTTCCAAATTGCTACAAATGGCTAACGTCATGTTTGCATCAAGTTTCTTGTCCAAATTTTTGCAAAAAAGCCTAAACCAGATGAATTTTGAAGTATTTAATTAAAAAACAAACAGCAACAATATTAAGGTCAATAATAGAGTTCAACAAGATTTGATCCAATCTCCGATATTAAAGGTTTGTTTGACTCGACTTCTTATTCATTTTATTTAAACTTCTTATTTGTTTAAATAAAATGAATGAGAAGTCAAGTTAAGCGGAACTTAATTTTATAAATTACTATGCAATCATGTAAATCCTACCAACAAAAAAAACACATATATTACTGACCTTGATTGAATGAGAATAGATAAGAGGCTCGCGAAAGTGATGTAAGAGAACATATATAGATGGTATATTTCTAAGAGTAAGCTCCGAAGGAATATTAAGCGCATGAATACAGAGCATACTCGGGATCGAAATCAGAAATCATGAAGAGAACTGCTTGAAACTAAAATATGAGAGCACTATATATATGAACTTCATATGAGTGCTGTGATTAAGAAAATTGGGATTAACTCACTTGATGAAACAATTTTTCATCCTTTCGAGATAGAGCTTTCTAATTGTACATTTAATTCTCTGAATGATCCAAGCTGAGAAAGAATATTGAAAAAATACTAAGGACACAAGTGTAGTATCAGCCAACACTTTTCTGATGTCTAAGTCAATTGAAATTGTCGAGAAATATAATGAAAAATTGTAGAGTTTGTTTTAGAAAGAGAGTCTCATATCTTGAAAAATGAAAATGGTCCCTTTATGTAAGATCACAATGAAATTCTATTAGGACCCTGTCCTTTTATTTTACGGATATAAATTGAACTAATACATGGTGTGATATGTTATCATTAATACTCTTGAAGTCTCTTTCATTGCTTCAGTGAATAAACTTTTCTTGGAGTAGCATTTGAATGAACATATAGTCACTTAGTGCATGCAAGTTTTCTTTTAAAAGTTGAATTTCGGGCTTAGTTTACTCACTCTGAATCGCGTTTAATCTAATCGAATGAATATTCCCACCTCCTTGTTTCAGCCTTAGAAGGAGAAAAATACGAGACTATGGATAATGAAACCTAATAAACTTAGCTATATATTTTCATTTTAGAAGCTTTAGTCCTACGAAACTTATGGCTAAGAGTTCTTTTCTTGTAAAAATTAATGTAGTTCAGAATAAATCCTTCTGATTATGTGGTTCTTCTCCGGTTACTATTTTCGCACTCATTACCTCGTCCTACTAAACTCATGACTAAGAGTTTTATTTTCGTAAGGACTAACTAGGGATGGCAATTTCGTCCGATCCGTTCGAATCCGCTTCGATCTCCGCTCCGAACGGAACGAGGATTCGGAGTTTTTTTCGGGGATCGGGGCGGGTATGGATTTTTTTTTTAGAAAAAATCGGGGATCGGAGCGGATTTGGAGGTAAGTCTATCCCCGCTCTGCTCCGGTCCGAATCCGTTCTCCGATCCGTCTCCGATCCGCTCCGCTCCGTCTCCGATTCGCTCCGCTCCGCCTCCGATCCGCTCCGCTCCGTCCCCGAATATCCGGGGTAAAAAAAATTACAAGAATACTACAAATAATTGCTACTTACGTTAAAAAAAATTGGAGAAAAAGTATAAGAAAAGATATAGAATTAGTAAATCATAAATTAAAAAATTTATTAAAAGAATATTTTGGTAGCAAATAGAGAGAGACAATAAAAGAAATAAAAATGTCAAAAATAAAAAAACAATTACTATATGAAAATTTCTTTGGGATGCAAAAAGTAGGTAAGGTTGAAAATTTCTTTTGATTGCAAAAGTAGGCAAAGTTAATTTTCTTTGGGATGCAAAAGTAAGAAAAACTTTTACAAAAAATTGTACCATTAAAAAAATATGAATCAAATATAACGAAGTATATGTCATACATTGCGTTTTTACAAAAAATTGTATCATTAAAAGAATATGAATCAAATATAACGAAGTATATGTCATACATTGTGTTTTCTCATATTGGAATATTTGTGGTCAATGGTTATTGAGTAAAATGAACCATTTCAATAGGAAAATAAGGAGGAACTGACTACTGAGGAAGTTCAAAAAAAAAAAGGGAAAGAAAGAGGAAAAAAAAGAGTTTACAATTACAGTCATTAACATTTTTTGCCAAAGTTTGCCAAAACGTAGCCACAAGGATTTGAACTCGTGACCCCATACTTGTACCAACAAAGCGTCTTTGTCAATGTATTCCGGAATAACCGAGAGATACAATAAAAATTCGGATCTCCGAATCCCCATTTGGAGCGGGGATGGAGGACCAAAGTAGATCTCCGACGGGGATCGGGGCGGATTCAGGGATTGATAGAGGGTTCGGATGTTAAGATTGAAGGCTGAAATAGAAATGTTTGTGGAAATGCTTAAGAGAAAATGAAGAACAAATGGATTCAATGAGGAATCTGTTGCAGGGACGTTAGGCCCAATTCACAACCGAAACTTCTTTTCTTATTAGAATTTCTGGATACCCATCTACTGCTATCTCAGTAGATTTATACAAGAGTTTGTAACAGAATTTGCTAACTACGTAACAAGACTCTAACAGCTTTTCCCGCCAGTGTAACAACTTGCGTAGCTGAAGCCAGACGCTCCTCTCCCAACCGCCTAACCGAATTGGTTATTCTAACTAATTGGGAGGTTGGTTTGTATCATTCCCCACCCCTTGAAATGAGCCTTGACCACAAGGCTGAAACTGTGGATACTTGGCCTGGATATCAGTATAAAATTCCCAGGTGGCATCTTCTGGAAACTTGTTGGCCCACTGTATCAGCAACTGAGTTGCTGGCCTTCCTTTGTATCGCACCAACTTCCTATCAAGCACAGCCACTGGTTGTGGCTCAAGAACTCCCTCTTCACTGATGGGCGGAAGGTCCACCAGAGGAACAACTTGCCTTCCCAGCTTGGGTTTGAGAAGAGAAACATGGAAAACAGGGTGAATCCGACAGTTGGGTGGTAGATCCAACTTGTAAGCAACCTGACCCACCCTCTGAATCACATGGTAAGGGCCATAAAAACGGGGAGATAACTTCTGATTTCCCCTAAAATGAGCTGAACTCTGATGATATGGCTGCAGCCTCAAGTAAACTAAGTCACCAACTTGGAACTCTCTTTCAGTTCTATGTTGATCAGCCAAATGCTTCATTCTATTCTGGGCTTGGGCTAAATGTTCCTTGACCAATTTCAAGGTGGATTCCCTTTCCACTCCCCATTGTTCCACCGTAGCTACCTGAGAAGTACCAGGTACATAATGAATGTGGGCAGGAGGGGGTTGACCATACAGAACCTGGTAAGGAGTGAGTTTGAGAGCTGAGTGGTAAGTGGTATTAAACCACCATTCAGCTAAAGGGAGCCACTGCACCCAAGCCTTTGGTTTATCCCCACAAAAACATCTCAGATAAGTCTCCAAACATCTATTTACAACCTCTGTCTGTCCATCCGTTTGAGGATGATAAGCAGTGCTCAAATTGAGAGTGGTAGCTTGTAACCTAAACAGCTCTTGCCAAAATTGACTGGTGAAAATCACATCTCTGTCAGAGATAATAGAGGAAGGCATACCATGTAACTTGAATACATTGTCCAGAAATGCTTGAGCCACATCAATTGCAGTATAGGGATGAGCCAAAGGTATAAAATGAACATATTTGGAAAGCCTATCTACTACCACGAATATCACTGACTTTCCAAATGAATTGGGCAGGCCCTCTACAAAATCCATTGAAATATCAGTCCACAATCTCTCAGGAATAGGAAGGGGCTGCAGCAGACCTGGGCTTGCTACGGTCTCAGTTTTACTCCTTTGGCAAATGTCGCATTCTGAAACCCATTTCCTGATTTCCTTTTTCATCCCTTTCCAGTAAAAAGACCTCTTAACCCTGTGGTAAGTTCTGTCTATTCCTGAATGCCCTCCAATAGGACTGCCATGTAACTCTTGTAGAATCTGTTCCTTAATGTTTCCCCAAGCTCCAACCACCAATTTCCCTTTATAAGTCAATAAGTCGTGGTTCCACAAATACCCCTCATGTGAATTACTGTTATTGGCCAAGTCTTCAATAAGTGACCTGATATCAGAATCCTCTTGCCAAGTTTGCTTCAAACCTTCTAACCAATCAGCCTTGATGGAAGTTAAAGCTGTCACAGAGGCTTGGGGATCACACCCCTCCCGTGAGAGAGCATCAGCCACCGTATTTTCCCTTCCAGCTCTGTATTCTATTTCATAATCAAAACCCAACAATTTAGTCAGCCATTTCTGCTGCATTGTTGTTGATATCTTCTGATCCAACAAGTATTTTAAGCTTAGGTGGTCAGTTTTTATAATGAAATGCCTGCCAAGCAAGTAATGTCCCCACTTTTGCACTGCATATACCACAGCTAAGAGCTCCTTCTCATATACAGATAACCCTAAATGCTTAGGAGCTAAAGCCTTACTAATGAAGGCTATAGGATGCCCCTCTTGCATTAGTACTGCACCGATTCCCCGTCCAGAAGCATCACACTCAATGGTAAACTCTTTGGTATAGTCTGGTAAGGCCAGAATTGGAGCTGAAATCATTGCTTGCTTGAGTTGGTGAAAGGCCTCCTCAGCTAACTTTGACCATTCAAACCCATCCTTTTTTAACAATTGGGTCAATGGTTGGCTGATTTTCCCGTACCCCTGAATGAACCTCCTGTAATACCCCGTCAAACCCAAAAACCCCCTTAAAGCCTTCACACTGGTAGGTTTGGGCCATTCCAACATACCTTGGAGTTTCACAGGGTCAGCTAAGACTCCCTCATCCGAAATAATATGTCCCAAGTACTCTAAACATGACTGGCCAAATGCACACTTACTTTTCTTGACAAACAATTGGTTGTCCTTCAAAATTTCCAACACTTGTTGTAAGTGGAACAAGTGATCACTCCATCCATTGCTGTACACTAGTATGTCATCAAAAAATACCAAAACAAACTTTCTGAGTAAGGGTCGAAATATGTGATTCATTAATCCTTGGAAGGTGGATGGGGCATTGGTTAGCCCAAAGGGCATAACCAAGAACTCGTAGTGACCCTCATGGGTACGGAAAGCTGTTTTTTCAATGTCAGATGGAGAGACTCTAATCTGATGATATCCGGCTCTTAGATCCAGTTTAGAAAAAAACTTAGCACCATGTAGTTCATCCAAAAGCTCATCGATAATGGGTATAGGGAATTTATCTTTTATGGTCAGTTTATTGAGTTCTCTATAATCGACACACATACGCCAGGTATGGTCTTTCTTCTTGACCAAGAGCACTGGTGAGGAAAAAGGGCTCACACTTGGTTGTATGGTTCCAGCTTGTAACATTTCCAGTACTATTTTCTCTATCTCATTCTTTTGGATGAATGGATAACGGTAGGGTTTAACATGTACAGGCTCACTGCCTGGTTTGAGAGGTATTTTATGGTCAAAAGGCCTTTGTGGAGGTAAGGCTTTGGGTTCTTCAAAAATTTCAGAAAAGTCAGATAGTAGATAGTCAATATCAGGGTGTACCTGTTGCTTTTCCTCTGAAACAGCCATGTTGTAAAGGTGGGCCAGGAATCCTTTCTTTGTTTCCTTCAAAGTTTTCTCCATTTGCTTGATTGTTGCATGCTCCCATTTGAATTGATTTTCCCCTTTTAGTACCACTGTTTGGTCCAGCAATTGAAACTGCATATTCAGATTTCCGAAATCCCATAGTATAGGTCCTAAAGTGGTCAACCACTGTACACCTAATACCATATCGCATCCTCCTAAGGAAAGCATCCTGACCTCTGCAGTGAAGGTATGGCCTTGCATTTCCCAAACCAGCTCCTTGCAAATAGCTTTACTAGAAAGCTTAGTCCCATCAGCCACTATTACAGACAAACTAGGAGTGTCTTGGAGGCTAATTCCTGTTCTCTTAGCAATGCTTGTTTCCAAGAAGTTGTGAGTACTCCCAGAGTCGATTAAAATTGTGATTTCCCTTCCTTTGATCCTTCCCTTGACCCTCATGGTTCTGAAAGAATTCCAACCAGCTAGGGCATGCATTGAGATTTGAGCATCACCTCCCATTTCTTCCTCAGTAGTTTCCAGTGATTCTGAATCACCCTCCTCATCTACCTCATCATCTCCGATTAACAAAAACAATTGCTTCCTCTGACACTTGTGGCCCCTTATAAACTTTTCGTCACAATTGTAACACAACCCTTTCTCTCTCCTGGCTTCCATCTCTTTCTCTGTTAGCCTTCTGATAGGTAGATTTGTGGGGTTAGAGTTAGATTTGTAGATTGGTGGCTGAGTTCGAGGTGTAACAGATGTAGTGGTGGGGGGTTTTGGTACTGAAAAATTGGTACCTGGAGAATAACTTGGGGCATGGTTTTTCATTGGAGTCCTACTCCTCCATTCTATGGCTTCAAACGTCTCCTCCTGTAACCGAGCCAAACCAATGGCTTGGGAAAGGGTTGATGGTTGAAACATATGCACTGAATTCTTAATTTCTGTCTTAAGGCCACTCAGGAAACAGCTAACAAAGAATTCAGCAGATAAACCAGAGGTGCGATTAGCAAGCTCTTCAAATCGTTCCTGGTAAGCTCTTACCGTTGTTTCGTGACGGAGTTTGGTTAATTCCCCAACAGCGTCCTCAAATGCATTGTGTCCAAATCTAACTTTCAGATCAAAAATGAAGTTCTTCCAGTCAGTACATGGTTGTGTCTTCTCGTACCATTGGTACCACTGAATTGCTTTTTCATCCAAATGCATCGAAGCCAGCTTAACTCTTTGTTCGTCTTCGATTTGGTTGAACTCAAAGAATCGTTCACATTTGTAAGCCCATCCTGCTGGATCTGCCCCTTGGAACCTTGGAAATTCGATTTTTGTGTAACGCGTTTGGATTGAAGAAGAACCTGAGGAATTGTTACCGCGTGGTGAAACTTCCTCGTGATCTCCTGTACTCATAAGGTTTCGTGAAATCATCTGCTCCATCTTGATACTCAAGGATAAGAGACTATCCTTGATTTCTTTGATCGAATTCGAGTGAACATCCGAGCTTTCCCTCAACTGGCGAAGTGCCTCTTCCATCCGTTTCTGTTCTTGAGAACGAGTATCCATGGTTGATTGATTCGTGGTGTTTTACAGGTCTGAGGAATGAGGGCTCTGATACCAATGTTAAGATTGAAGGCTGAAATAGAAATGTTTGTGGAAATGCTTAAGAGAAAATGAAGAACAAATGGATTCAATGAGGAATCTGTTGCAGGGACGTTAGGCCCAATTCACAACCGAAACTTCTTTTCTTATTAGAATTTCTGGATACCCATCTACTGCTATCTCAGCAGATTTATACAAGAGTTTGTAACAGAATTTGCTAACTACGTAACAAGACTCTAACAGCTTTTCCCGCCAGTGTAACAACTTGCGTAGCTGAAGCCAAACGCTCCTCTCCCAACCGCCTAACCGAATTGGTTATTCTAACTAATTGGGAGGTTGGTTTGTATCATCGGAGTTCGGAGTCGGAGGTAGCCACCTCCGCCTCCGATCCGCCCCGTTGCCATCACTAGGACTAACGTAGTTCAGAATAACTCCTTCTGATTATACGGTTCTTATCGGGTGATTATCCGAACATGAATTAATCGGTTACCATTTTCATACTTGGTACTACCCAATAACTTTCCAGCTATGAGGACGTGGATCTGGGTCTCCACTAAGTCGGTTAGGTTTCGGTAAGACCGCTAATTTTCGTACTCCTGACACGTGTCCTTCAAAATATATAAAAATAGGCATAAATGTTGGAAATACGTTTTCCCGAAATCAGATTAGATCGTACGCATCACAGTTCGAATCAAAAACCCAAACCCCAAATTTAGCTTTAACTTGTTCGTTCAGTTGAGATTCGATGCCGTAAAGTCGAAGATATCCTTGTGGAAATCAGGTTTTTCAGGTAAGGAATTGTTTAACTCCCCCCCACTCGTTGTTCTCCGATCCAATTTGCGTGGAATGTCTCCCAAGTTGGGGATTTCTAGGGTTTTGCTTCTTATCAATGTTTTGATCATGCTCAGGTTAATACTATAGATTCTGTAGATTGTTTCTCTCTTTCTCTTTTGATTCTGTCCAATCCAGACTGTTCAATCTGCTTAAGATTGAGTTCTGAATATTTGAAGCTAGAATATCATTTTGCTAGTTGAATTTTTATCTCTATGGTATTAGAGAAGCTGGGAAGCGATGAAAACTTGGATCTTTGTACTGTTGGTGATAAATCTAGAATGTGATTTTGCTAGTTAAATTTTTATCGTTATGGTATTAGAGAAACTGGGAAGCGAAGAAAAATTGGATCTTGATACTGTTGGTGGTTATTCATCTGGAAGTATATTTTTTTTTGTCACTATGGTTGGTGTTTTCGGCAACATTTGCGTGAAATGTCTCCCAGAAGTTCTGGATTTTTAGGGTTTTGCTTCTTATCAATGTTTTGATGATGCTCAGGTTAATACCATAGATTCTCTCTCCCTCTCTTTTGATTTGATTCTGTTCAACCCAGACTGTTTAATCTGCTTAAGATTGCGTTCTGAAAATTTAAAGCTAGCTTATGATTTTGCTAGTTTGATCTTTTATGGTTATGCTATTAGAGGAGCTGGGAATCGAAGAAAATTGGATCTTTTGTACTCTTGGTGGTTATTCATCTGGAAATATATTATTTTTTTCACTTTGATTGGTGTTTTCGGCAACCTTTGCATGAAATGTCTCCCAAGTTCTGGATTTTTAGAGTTTTGTTTCTTATCATTAGTTTGATTATGCTCAGGTTCAATGCCATAGATTCTATAGATTCTCTCTTTTGATTCTGTACAGTCCAGACTCTTTAATCTGCTTTAGTTTTTTGTTCTGAAAATTTAAAGCTAGAGTATGATTTGCTAGTTGAATTTTTATTGTTATGCTATTAGAGAAGTTGGGAAGCGAAGAAAGTTTGGATCTTTTGTACTCTTGGTGGTTTGTCATCTGGAAGTTTATTATTTTTTTTCCCCTTCGATTGGTGTTTTTGGCAACCTTTGCATGAAATGTCTCCCAAGTTCTGGATTTTTAGGGTTTTGTTTCTTATCATTAGTTTGATCATGCTCAGGTTTAATGCCATTGATTGTACGGATTCTGTATCTTTCTCTTTTTATTCTGTCCAATCCAGACTCTTTAATTTGCCTAAGGTTGCGTTCTGAAAATTAAAGCTAGAATGTGATTTTCCTAGTTGAATTTTTATCGTTATACTATTGGAGAAGCTGAGAAGCAAAGAAAAATTGGATCTTTTATACTCTTGGTGGTTTGTCATCTGGAAGGATATTAATTCTTTGTTTTTTTTTTTTTTTCACTTTGATTGGTGTTTTCGGCAACCTATGCGTGAAATGTCTCCCAAGTTCTGGATTTTTAGGGTTTTGCTTCTTATCCATATTTTGATCATGCTCAGGTTAATACCATAAATTCTCTTTCCCTCTCTTTTGATTTGATTCTGTCCAATCCAGACTGTTTAATCTGCTTAAGACTGTGTTCTGAAAGTTTAAAGCTAGAATATGATTTCTTCCTAGTTGAATTTTTATCCTTATGCACTTGTGCTATTAGAGAAGCTGGGAAGCAAAGGAAAATTGGATCTTTTATCCTCTGGTTTGGTATCTGGAAGTTTTATTTTTTATTTTTCACTTTGATTGGTGTTTTCGGCAACCAAATAGAGGTTACTTTCTGATTGTGAAATGGTTACTTAAAATCCTAGACTCTTTAATCCGCTTAAGATTGCATTCTGAAAATCTAAAGCTAGAATATGATTTTCCTAATTGAATTTTTATCTTTATGCTATTAGAAAAGCTGGGAAGCAAAGAAAATTTGAAGCATTTGAGCTGGTATTTTTTTTTGTCTATGTTCAGATTTAAGGATCGCAAACTAATGGCAACCGCAACTATGGCCACTGCAGCTGGTGCGGCTGCTCTTTTATATTATACATTAAACCGAAAACTACAATCGGGCAGGCCTATAGAAGATGACGATGAAAATGGTCCTGATGTACAGAGTCAGCTTCCTTTAGGAATTGATCGTGTTTCTCATAGACTTATTGAAGCCCCTGCAACATGGTTGGAAACTATTTCGACATTGTCTGAGACTCTTAGGTTCACCTATTCTGAGACTCTAGGGAAGTGGCCGATAGGGGATTTGGCATTTGGGATCAACTTTCTTTTGAAAAGGCAGGTAAGCACGTCTTGTGTATTGATTCCCTTCAATATGCTTGTTTGGAAAGTTTTTTATAGTGTTACTAGTAGGTGTTTTTCTTGAAGTGATGCGTGGTTGATGGAATGAAACAGCAGCAAACACAGTTCTGAAAATTCTCTCCGTATTGGAAAGCTATTGTGTTTGAACTATTAAATTCCTAGTGCAAAATCACGCTGGTGACTTTGATGTGTTAAATCCCGGGACATCTTTAAACTTTAATTGTGTTTGTCTAAGCTACTTTGATATACGTGGGATTGCCTTGCAGGGAAACTTGCACGTCGCAAATGTATTCGCTGGGAAAGAAAGTTTGCAGCTTAAAGGGCCTGAAATAACTGCTGAGCTAAGATATCTCTTAAATTTGTTGACCCTTTGCTGGCACTTCTCGAAGAAACCATTTCCCTTATTTTTGGAGGAGACTGGTTATTCAAAAGAAAATGTTCTCCTTCAGGAACCTAAAGCTGGAGTAAGTCAATCTTCGACACTTGTAGTTATATACTTGTCTGTATTTTGTAATTTCTTCTTTCTTTGCTATTTTTTTACCTGGGGGTGAGGATGGTTTGGGGTTTGGGAGAATGGTTATTGACGGTGTTTGTGTGTGTGTATGTGTATGAGATACATAGAGGGAGGTCATACATTCTGCAATGCAGCTTTAAAAATCGCTGGCACACTTTCATTGGAATTTTTTTGGTTATAATATGACTTTTGGAAGTTCACTGCCTGTAAGTTCTGCAGATATGGTATTAGTGTAATCATTTATAGGGAGAAAGGTGTATGTTGTTGTACACTTGTTTTTTTGTTTACAAATTTTATAATTTATTTTATGCAGATTTTGAAGCCGGCTTTTACAATACTAGCAGATCACAAAACAAAAACTTTTCTCTTACTAATTCGTGGAACTCATAGTATCAAGGACACTCTGACTGCTGCAACCGGTGCAGTGGTACCATTCCATCACACTGTAGTGCGCGAGGGAGGAGTTAGTAATTTGGTGTTAGGTTATGCACATTGTGGAATGGTTGCAGCTGCTCGCTGGATTGCAAAACTTGCAACTCCTTGTCTTACTAAAGCATTTGAGGAACATCCTGACTATAAAATTAAGGTACTGAGATGGAGTACTCAATTTGTTCAAATCCTTGCCTCTGCTATGTTTCTGTAGATTTTTACTTGGCAAATGCGTTGAAATGAAAATATTAATTTTTGGTTTCGAAACTGTTTCCTTGTTTGCTGCTGGTACATTATGCGGAAGAGGAAAACCTGTTCTACAATGTTGTTTTTTTGCAGAAGGGAGGAGAAATGGTTTTTTTACTTTGTATGATTATTTTTGCTCTAGGATTCCAAGTTCCATCAAGTTAGTTGTCCCTTCTTATGCATTAATGGTTCTATCGAATTTGAGTGCATATGAAGTTTATTATTGCGGGATTTTGTTTCTCTGTATTCTCATGGATAAAACATCTATGTACCTTCAGAAGAGCAGTAAAACAAAGGCTTCATATAATTTTTTTTTGTTCTTCATTAGGTGGTATTTGCTATTTGTCGTTACTGAGGGAACAAAAAATGGAAAGTAATGCTACAATTTCTTCTCTTGGTTTACTGCAGATTGTGGGGCACTCCTTGGGCGGAGGCACTGCAGCACTTTTAACATATGTACTACGTGAGAGGAAGGAAATGTCAACAGCTACCTGTGTGACATTTGCAGCTGGTTTGTACTTGTTCTCCATGATGTCTTTTACACATTTCATCACTTCTGATGCACCACTGTTCACATCTTTATTTATTTGGTCTATTGTCATTGCATGATACTTGTTTTTCTTTGGGTACTCTGTATTTGTTGTCTGTAGACGTTTTCAAATAGAGGATCTTTATGTTGTTTTCCCGTTAGTATATTCTCACTGCTGTCTGGATATATGGTGCAGCCGCATGTATGACATGGGAGTTGGCGGAATCAGGCAATGAATTTATTACTTCAGTTATAAATGGAGCTGATTTAGTGCCTACATTCTCAGCTGCTTCAGTGGATGACTTACGTGCTGAGGTACTGTTTTCACAACTCTCACATTTAGCTGACTTAACATATCCTTGCTATGATGTTCATCGTAGGAGAATGCAAATGATTTTTGTTGCGCCTGTATTCGGTGGATATATAGGTGGTTCTAGTTTTAGAATGTAGTTGAAATTGGGAGTTACAGGGCTTACATGAAGTTATTGATGTTATATATTAAATTTTTCCAGACTCTGGGTTCGTTACTCTGCGTTAGGTTTTGGTGGTAATAGGGGACCTAATCATGTGTTGTAATGGTGTTTTCGTGCTATTGCTGCCAATGTTTGTTAATTGCACATGTTCATGGGCCCAGCTTTATATTTTACTCAATTAGTAATAATGCTTCATCATCAAGGGGTGCTTTGTGACGTTTCCGCATTAGGCATCTTGATATTGGCCTACATTTCATTTTATCATCAGTGGTTCCTTAATTATGAAACTTTGTTTTGTAATTCAAGATAATCTTTCTTCCTGAAGGTGACTGCGTCTGCTTGGCTGAATGATCTGAGGAATCAGATTGAGCGTACAAGAATCCTTAGTACTGTCTATCGATCTGCATCGGCTTTGGGGTCTCGGCTTCCATCAATTGCTAGCGCAAGAGCGAAAGTTGCCGGTGCCGGTGCAATTTTGCGTCCTGTTTCCAATGGTACACAGGTACCTTTCCTTTGCTGCTACATAAACTAAGTGCCCCTATACTGATCTGGCAAAATATCGTATTTAGAGGTTAATAGTAGACTTTTAACTGTGTGCTTCTCAAATATACCAACGCCTTCTCCGACTTCAACAACAGTCAACGGACCAATGAGCTGTCTTTCGTATTTTCCTTTTGAGTACTCTATGGTGACTTCAGCTTCGTGTTCTGTTTCTAATTTCCATAGGTTGTGATGAAAAGAGCACAAAGCATGGCTCAGGCAGCATGGTTGCGTCCTTCTATGCAGTTATCCTCATGGTCGTGCATAGGGCCCCGCCGTCGAGCTGCAGTTTCTGCTCATTCATTCTCTAAAGAAGAAGGGAGTCCTTTGGAATCTTTGCCTGGAGCAGAAACTTCTGAACCTTTTCTTTCAGGCTCTCATGAGACCACAACTATGGTAGAAGCCACAGAACTATCTGTTTCTTCATCCGAAGCAATTGTATGGGATTCAGAAATCGTGTATTCCTGTTCCAGTGAGATGGGTCACCGTGCTGACATGGATCGTGATCTTCACGAAGGTGAAGATCTCATCCACCATGATGATAGAAATGAAGACCGGATGACTGAAGTTGAGTTGTGGCAGCAAATTGAAAACGAGCTTTACAACCGGATAGAAGGTGAGGAAGCTGACGTGGCAAAGGAAATAAGGGAAGAAGAAGCAGCTGCCATTGCGGAGGTAGCCGAGAGCAATCCCCAGAGCTCTGTGCCAGAAATAAAGGAAGCGCACAGATTTTACCCTCCCGGAAGGATTATGCATATCATTATGTTCATGCCGGAGATGAATGGGACTGACAGTGGTGATAGCACCAGTTCTACTGAGACAGACGACGGAAGCAGCCAGCCGGTGTCAGAAACTAAGGTGGGGATATTCCTTACCCCGCGGTCATTGTATAGCAAACTGAGGCTTTCACAGACCATGATAGCCGATCATTTCATGCCCGTTTATAGAAGACAAATAGAAAAGCTGATTACTGAACTTGATAAAGAAGAAGCTTCTGATCAGGCAGTGTTGTAGGGATCATTCAACAATAAGATACAGATTTAGGTTTTGTTTTGCACTTTTGTGGTACAGTCATACGGAGAAACTCGGTTCCAACTCCAGGGGTATTGAATTCGAATTCGCTAAAAAGTAGCAGCAGTAGTAAACCTTCATTTCTTTTGTGGCAATGACAAAACAAGGTGATAGAACCCCCCAAAAGAGTTTGATGCCTTGACTGGAGCTGGTGAAAAGAGTATGTTGTGCTGCTGGCTGCTGCTGCTGCCACTTCCACATGATTCTGGAAACCCTATTATTCTGTATATTGGTGTTTGGGGTTGAAACCACATGGTTCCTTTATTTTTTTCGATCAAGTTTGTTTATTGTTACTCAGCTGACTTTGTGTTGTCTGATAAATTAGAGGTAGTCAATTACGTATGCCCTTTTCAATCAAGGACCACCTTTCTTTATTACTTCTTGCGTAATTTTTAAACTTTTATAGCTCCACAAGTTCAAAATAAACTATGAAAGGCAATTTTAACAGAGAAAGTCTATAAATACATTAATTTAATGCAACCGATGTCTTCGGAATTGTTTGATGCACGTGAGATCTTTTAAAAATAATATGGGCTTTTACTTGTACTGGACGATTCTAAATACATGTGAATCTAAATACATGTGTCTGGATCTGCACAAGAGAGTTTTGTATGTAATTTGCTCATTTCAACACCATCCCTAGTAAATCAGGGGCAAGGTTTGGTACTTATATTAGGGAGGAAAGTTAAGAAACACAATTTTTTGTACACAGATCGGATACATATATGTTCAAAATAATATGGGTCTCACGTGCATCGAATGATTTCGAACTCGTGTCCAAATATGTACATGAAAGATGTGTACATGGTCTTGCTCTACATTATGGGCCATGAGAGACAATGTGTGGAGGGCAGAGCAATGAAATTTGTCGAGATTCATCTTTAATAAGAGTAGCTCCATGGTCAATTGTAGAGAGGGAGGATGCGCAAACTACTTGACATATCATAAGATATATCTCAATTACCGTGTAACAAGTAGCGGAATCATACCAAACACGTGTCCTATAATACATGTTTATGTCCATATATCACTTAAATCTCAGGGAGTTCCTACGAGGAGGAGGTGCAAACTACTTGACATCTGAAAAGATATATTTGAATTATCGTGTAATGCGTAGTAGCCCCAGTCATACCAACCACATGTCCTATAATACATGTCTCCATATGTGGCTTAAACCATCTCTAGGGGTCCCATGATACCCTCTTGTTCCACCTACAAGGAGGAAGTGAACTAGATCACTTCCTTGTTCTCCTATGGTCTCTTACATGGGGTTGTAGGAGACATATCATGTGGAGGCTAGAGCAATGAAATTTGTCACGATTCATCCTTAATGAGAATCACTCCATCTTGATCTGTAATAGAGAGAAGACGCGCTACTTGATATCTCAAAATATATTTCAATTAGCATGTAACATTTAGCAGTTCGATCACACCAATTTCTTGTCCTATAATATGTGTCTCCATCACTTAAACCATCCCACGATACCCTCTTGTTCCACCTACGGGGAGGAAGTCTACCAGATGGCTTCCTCTTTTTTGGGGACTCCCTTATTTATGAGCATCTCTAGTGCACTCCTTAATTTTTTATATTAAAAGGCGTTTTAAAGTGGACACCGTAAACGCATGTGAGATATATTAGTGCAAAATTTTAATTAATTAATAAAGAGAAGTGTACTTTTGTAGACTGAGAGAGAAATTATTTTTAAATAGTGGGGCTCAAATTTGGAATTCAAAGACTATGTCAGCACTGTATTGAAAATTGTTCAAGATTTTTTATGGGCTAAAGGGCCAAGAATCTACATAGAAACTTCCATAGTCTGAAGGACTGACCAATTGAAGTGTAGCTATTCAAATTAAATATTTTCTGGCCTAATATCACTCATACTTCATTCACCAGAGAAGTCACAAGGATAGGAACCGAGGATTTTGTTGTGCGCATCGAGAACGTTGATGTGCCCATTACACACTAACGTGTGCTGCAAAATGCTGTCATCGTTTGTGCAGGATTTTGATAGTCGAAACGACGTTATTTTAATGCGCAACACATATTGTTGTGCATAGTAGATCACCACTCTCGGTAGAGAGAGAGAGAGAGAGAGAGAGAGAGGTGCCCAAGAATCAGATTTAGGTTTTAACTTTTGATTTAGTTTTTAGGCTTTTAGCAATTTAGGGTTTTCCTAAGTTTTGAGTTTTTCTTCAATTATTTTTGAGATGTTCTAAAAACACGAAAAATTAAGTGCAGGGAATGTATCTTTTTGTTGTAGTGTGAACTATTGAAGATAAGCATCAATCATGTTAAATCAACCGAGCTATTTTACTCTTGAATCGACTACTTACTACTATCATCTCTATCTTTCAGGTTGTTCAGATCTTCTACATCTCTAATGGTTTCGAGTTGTTATAGTTTTCGTTATATTTTTAAAAAGTCACATCAGGACACTTCCAATACCGCCTTCATTTATTCAACACTTGTGGTTTTGTTTATACCCTATTTTTGTCAAAGAAAGAGGGTAGGAATCAATTCTAGAAAATTAAGCGATTGAAAGAAAAGCACACGTGTCGATAACACTATTTTTTCGTTATTGCAAGATTAGGACAAAGTTGATCAATTGAGACAGAAAAAATGAAGACGATTGGAGATTCAATTCAACAAATGTCACTCAAAGAAGAACGAATAACACTTCTTTGCAATTACAATAGCAAATTTGCCTGATTCGAATTCAAAGCTAATAGGTGAAAAACAAGGGCAATTTAATTTCAAAGTTTCACCGGAAAGAAGACTTAAGTACATTTAGGCCCTATTTGGCCTCTAGTTTATATTTATTCAAAATTTTTGTCTTTATTCATTTTTTTTTTGCATTTGTTGTTTAAATCTCAATATTTTGTAGTTTATTGATCCGTCTTGATGAAAGGAATCTAATGAGTATAAAATTATGTCCAAAAGTTAAAAAAAAGTCACTAAAGACGACGAATAAGTACAAAAAACTCTGTTTTTTAATTTATTTTTGTCTTTTCTGAACTTTTTTCAAATGTAGCCGATGATTGATAACTTTTCTGAAAGCTCTTGTCGAGATGAACCAATAAATCAAAAAAAATTGATGAAAAACAAAAAATTGCAAAAAAATTTCAAATAAGGACGAAAAAATTTTCAATAAATAAACACATAAAAACCACAGCCCAAATAGGGCCTTAGTATAAATATATAGGAATATATCCAGAAAAAGGACATTGACACACTAATCAACTCATCTTTTGTTTTTTTTTTTTTTTTATTTTCTTTTCTTATTATTAGGAGTAACTTAGTGACTCTTCTTTCTTGTTTTCGAATGCACTTCTCGAGGAATTTTTGAAATACGGCATTGAGTTGAGGTTTACTTTTCTATCATATAAACAATGCCACGTTCTAACATTATACGTTTGTTATTTTCATTATCTTTTATCTGCGTCGACTTTGCTCTACGAAAATAATATTGCGAATAGACAGCTGGGCAATTAGGATAGGTCAGGTCACATTTCAAAGCCCAATAATGCTGGAGGAGCATCAAAGTCAAGTAGTATATCTTTTTGCAAATCCTACTAATTTTGAAAATCTAAAAAGGCATATATTGGATTTGGTCCATAAAAAAAAGATCATTGTGACATATGCCTTGGTGGAGAAAGTCAAAGAAGAACTACTACAACTAGGGACTTGGGAGTCCTATTATATACTGTGCACGACAAGACGTATTACGTGTTAAAACAACGTTTTAATGTGTAAAATACTGTTCGAAAATTATTCTGTCAACATTTAGCTATTTGAACAGTATTTTATGCGTCAAAACGATATCGTTTTAACGCGCAACACAACTTTCTGCGTGCAATGCACAACAAGCTATCCCATTTCCACAACTAGGGATAAAGAATTGCCACAATCCACTTCTTGTATCCACGTTATACCTTATGACTTGTTTGTGAGAATTATTAGTGAATAGATATAGAATTTTATATGATAGATAATATTATGATATTAATGATAATAGAGTAAATAATATTGCATCTCCCATAGTATTATATTCGCCATACTCGTATTACATATCCGATGAACAATAAATCTGATTCATAGAAATTTTACTAAAACACCAAATACATGGTCGATTGCTTTGAAATATTGAATCTGATTCATATAATTTTATTTGGTCTGTGATTATTGAATTATATTGTCTCAAGTAGAATTTAATCTAGTCAAACTTGTTTGAACTAAATTATTTTTGGTTTGTTTGACTGCGTTTAATGCAAAAATTTATTTGACTCAAGATGTATAATGATGGAAATGACCATGAATGTCAATCCATCCCACCCCTTTATTGGGGGTATTTTCGTCTTCTCTCTTTCACGTACGTGGCCACGTGGTCTTCAAAGTTCTAGAAAGCCTTGCTTTTGGACAAACAATTTAACTCAAATGGCCAGCTGATTGGGGTTTGAAATAATCAAACAAGCAAAAACAAACCACAACCCAAATGGAGCCATAGTCCACTCCGATAACCCAAATGGGTTGGACTAGGGTCAGGCTTAAGACGTAGGGGTTTGTTTCATTCTATAGTTTCTGATTCATAACTTCTCGAGTATTTCTGTGAATTCTTATGCGCTCAGTCCATACATAGTTTTGCTTTGGCTTTACTAGGATTCCTCTACTAGTGACAGAGAGATTGATCTTTCAGAGGTTAATCAAAGTGTACTTAAACTGATTAGTGTCTAATTTATCAAAATGTATAATCCACTCTGGTGCTCATATTTGGTCAAACAAAACCTACCCTTAATACCTGCTCAAGGGATATGTCTCACTGCATCAATGACACATACCTTATAATTGGTCACCTACTCATCAATGTTAATTATTTGTCCTTTTAATCATAGACGTGGGTCCTATTAATGATGGCCACTATATTATAATTACGAGAAATAAAATTTCTCAGAAAATATTTTCGAATTTCAATTTCATGGATGAAATTCATTTACGGTGATTTTAAATTCAAATGGATCTCATTCATTGCTTTTGAATTCAGGAATGTTTTTGGAAATTTTTTTCGAGAACTGTAGTAAGTCTTGCTCATTAATTAAACACATAAGCTCAAATGATCTTGGGAATCTTGTGACCAACCCATGGAAATTATTTGCTTCATTAGTGATCTCAAAAGAGTATTAAAAATATGCCTATGGCAGCAGAAAAACTCAGTGCAGGAAACTTGGAAAATTGTTTATATTGGTTCAACTATTTTATTGAATCCAAGCACTAGTTAGGAATTTTATAAACTGTGTCATCACCTTTTCTAGTCCTTTTTTATTTTTGTTTATTTTTTATTTTTTTTATTTTCTTTCCCTTGGGCATTTTAAATCGGCTCGTGAAGTAGCCCTCTTTCTTTACAAAAAAAAAAAGGATATGCGTGCCCCTTTACTTGATATTATATTAGTCAAGAATAAGTGTCCTTTACTAATATAATAGAAGGCAGTCAAGGGTTCTCGTGGCTAAATAAAGTCGAAGTTTTTACCGTAAGTCTGTCATCAATACAAAAATGCTTGGGTAAATATTTTCTTTACCAAATAAGACCTCGAGAATGGTCGTTTCTGGGCAGATTCCGCTCCTAAACACAAGTGATATGGGGATGGAGGCCAGACCTATCATATTAAAAGAGTTGTAAGAAAATCCAATCATCTATTTAATTCGACGTTAATTTCGTGATAGGGTCACGTCTGATTGGACCGACTTTAAGGACTATAAACCTTAACCTTCCTATGGAAAAATAAAATATGTAGTCCTATCCAACCACCAAGTGACCAAGCTGTCCTCCTCTTTGTGCAACTTGACCCCATTATAGGAATTTCATTTTCAAAACTAATTAGAGTGCCATGGTTGGTTGCATATATTCACACGTGTCATAATGTTTCACCCTTAATCAAATAACTCTGGTCATGACAATACCATCAATTACTTATTAATTTGGACATCTTGATTATAACACATTTTATGTTGAGTGTATTTAATTAAGATCCACTAGATTTTATTTTCCATGTTATTGGTTAAAATTATTATCAATATATTTGGTCACATCTTGAGTCCACATCAATTATCATCTTAAAGATACGAACATATCTTTTTACTGGATTCTCTAATTTTAATTTCTTATAAGAATGTATATAATGTTGATTTGAATTCGAAATATACTTTTGGACGTCCGGGATAGTTGAATATCTAATGAGATGATGTTTCGTGATACTTTCACGCTATTTGTAATCCTTAAAATACTTCAAATTGTCCTATTTATTGATTATATCTTTTTTTAAACAAAACGTATTGATCATATGAGAAAATGATTGTATGATATAACATTGAGTGATGTATTAGGTTGGACTTATGAGACATTAAGTTATGGCACAAACGTGTTCTGATCTGATTCGGCATCATGGGCGAAGGACGATTGAAGACTCGGTCCTTTCCCTTACCATAATGGATTCTTGGCCTAATTTGCTCCAGCGTTGGGTCGGATTGAAAGCTCCACAAGACCTGCATGCCATAGAACCAGTCTGTCTTCGTGTGCACGATCAACATGTGGATCGAACCAAACGAAGAGTGATTAGCATGACCATGGTTCAATAACTTTGTAACTCCACATAGTCGATAGGTGGCTCAGCACGGTTGTATGGAGTATGACCTGACACTCAGAGCGTCGTGCATGATGCCAAAGGTAGAGACCACTAATTCCAACGTCATGGCGTACGAGATGGTTATTCCAAATGTGGTGCACAAGGCAGTTGGTCCAGATGTTGTTGTGCACGACTTTCTATTATCTCAGACATTATTGTGCGTGCGCCCAACACAGTCTTCTATATAAGGTATAACCGAGACACTCTGCACTAGGCACAATATTTACCCCACTCGTAAGTGCTTTTAGTTAGAACCTTTCATTTTCAAGAACTGATTTAAATATCAAAGTATCTTTCGGCTACCTTCGTCTAGACGGTACTAGTTGATTATTTCTTTTGTTGTTCATGCAAGAAGAGTTCTGTAAAAGTAATTCAGTGAGAAATTCATCAAATTCAAGACTCCACGACCGACAAAAATGAGAAATCATTCTTTGGTAATAGGATTGGCAGATATTTTTCAATAGTGCCTGAAGCAATTATTTATATTTTGGGGGCCATATTGTCATTTATGATCATCAACCACCTGATGTGAATACATGACTAGGACGCAAACTGTCATAACTACTACTACCAGCACTTGGAAATAATTTGTTTCAGAAGTTGTACCAGTCTCAAAACATGTCCTTAATTCAATGACTAGGTTCTTATTGATAATTATTTCCAGATTTTAGTCATATTGTTGTGAAACAAACACAAATTAATTTTTTTTAATCGCGTATCCAAAGTAGTTTATGCTCACCATAATTACTTCCAGCGTTATGAAGTTAAGGACTGAGCAAATTTTTGATAGCTAGCTCTATTGACTTTTTAGCTAACATCGAGAGTCGAACCTGTAAGTTTGAGGAAGTAAGCTTTGTATTTATTGTAATACCAAGTCAACTAATCCTCTAGGGTATATTCCTAAAACTGACCGGATATCTCGACTATAATAATAAAGATTTGATTCTCATGATCGACAACGATCTATATCGCAAAAGGATGAGGATGTTCTAAGTCTAACAAAGATGTGAACCAAATCACTTTACTAGTAGCTGCAGATTTAGCCCAGTATTTTACCTCTACAATGGATTTGGACGGACTCAATCACCGAAAATTAGGGATGCGGACGAATAGAGCCGTTTGTGAGCTCGGCTTGGCTCAGCTCGGTAAGAGCTCAGTTTGGCTCGATTCGTTTAGTTAACAAGCCGAGCTCGAGCTTGATTTTTGAAAGCTCAGCTCGACTCGTAAAAATTAGGCTCGTTCTAAAGGCTTGGCTTGCTGAAAGAAGCTTGTTAAGGAAATGAGTTTAGTTCAGCTCAGCTATGCTCGACTTGTGTACAAAAGAGCCAAGCACAAGTTTAAATTTTAGGCTCGTTTAGTTAACAAGCTAAAATCAAGCACTTCAAAGTTTCACTTGTTTACAGTCCTACCAAAAATCACACATATCTATCCTGCACAAACACACACACACACACATATATACACATACATATACATACAAGCTCGACTCATTTACAGTCCTACCGAATATCATACATATCTATCCTAATACATACATACATATATATACATATATTTATATATATACAGAGAGAGAGAGAGAGAGAGAGAGAGAGAGAGAGAGAGAGAGAGAGAGAGAGAGAGAGAGAGAGAGAGCTCGTAAGCACTTGTAGATATAGGCCATAGGGTCTTTAGCATATTGCATGACACGTTAGTATTGACTATAATGACTTTTGAAAATTTTCATTAGACCTAATGGAATAATCAACTTAACCAAACCACTTCATGATTAGAAAAAATAGTGTTATCGACACGTGTGCTTTTCTTTCAATCGCTTAATTTTCTAGAATTGATTCCTACCCTCTTTCTTCGACAAAAATAGGGTATAAACAAAACCACAAGTGTTGAATAGATGAAGGCGGTATTGGAAGTGTCTTGAAGTGACTTTTTAAAAACATAATAAATACTATAACAGCTCGAGACCATTAGAGATGTAGAAGATTTGAACAACTTTCGAGAGAGAGATGATAGTAATAAGTAGTCAATTCGAGAGTAAAATAGCTCAATTGATTTAATATGAATGATGATTATCTTCAATAGTACACACTACAACAAAAAGATACATTCCTTGCCTTCAATTTTTCGCGTTTTTAAAAAATCTCAAAAATAATTGAAGAAAAACTCAGAACTTAGGGAAACCCTAAAAGCCTAAAAACTAAACCAAAAGTTAAAACCTAAATCTAATTCTTGAACGCAAGATTAGATAGAAATCTGCGTAATTAAACCACTTCACTAGTGGCTGCAGAAATAGCCCAATATTTTGCCTCTGCACTAGATTTGGACAGACTCAATCATCGAGAAACATATACCACGCATGTCGACTGTCGTGTCATATCAGTGAAATGAACCTTAAGATTAGATAGAAATCTTTGAAATCTACATAATCTGTCTACTTCACTAGTTCCTGTAGACATAGCCTAGTATTCTACCTATACACTGAATTTGAACTGTATCGTACCGTTACCATGTTGAGATGAAATAGAAATCTGCTTAACCAAACCACTTCACTGGTGAACGCAAACAAAACCCAGTATCCTGTTTTTACATTGGATTTGGACGAACTCAATCATCGAAAAGCATATGCCATATCTATCATACATATATATTATATATATATTCCAAGATATAGCTCCTAACCACTTTTGTGTAGGGTCTTTAGCATATTGAGAGTGCATGACACGTTAGTATTGACTATAATACTTAATTTAGAACATTTTCATTAGACCTAGGTATATCGAATAAAACATGCCTATCTTGGGTTGTCTTAAACCAATTGGCATCTATAGGTATACTTTTGGCCGAAATTTGTCGAGATTCCCAAATCAAACCATGTGAGTCATGTGACATGTTAGAGGAACAATTGAATCGTCTCATTTGATCCGTGAGTCGAGTGTTCGGGAGCTAATCTAGTTGAGATTCGAACTCTTTGTAATGATGCGTTTTCTCGCTTGTTGTCTTGTATCACTCCTATCTCTCCTTCGTTCAATCTTTAATGAACTTTCTTTTATCGATTAAAAAAAATTCAACCAGTCTACTTGAGTTTGGGGAGTTTCACCTAATTAACTATTTATTTTGATTCGTTCTTGTTTTTGTTTTTTAAATTGTTATTTGTTTTGCGTTAATTTTTTTGATGAAGGTGTGAATCGAATTTGCAAAAAGTTTAAAAAAGACAAAAAATAAATTAAAATTTCTTTTGCATTATTCTTTTGATTTTAGTAAAAATTTGCAAATCTTTTTTTTTGGTCATATTTTTTTTTTCTTTTTGATTTTTCTCATCAAAATAAATGAATAATATAAGAGAAAATTTTGATGCAAATCTACAAAAAAATAAGGGTTGCATTAGTATAAGTTGGGCGCTAGCTAGCTAGTTATCGTTTGCCAATATAATACAAGGTAAGACTCTTCTTATGCTTCAAAAATTCTAGATGGGTTAGGTTGAATGACCAATCAGGTTACAATTATCGTCACGTTATCTGGAGTGGGATAACGGGTTTCTATTCGATCCAAAACCGATTGATCTGGGATGGGAATCAAAGCTTTTATGCCAATCCAAACTAGCTAGTTACCATCTTTGGAAAAGAAGAAGCGCAGAGAACAACTCAATTCTTTCTATTAGTTGGGATGTAACCATTCGTCCCCATTTTGAAAAGATGTGTCGATTGGGCATAGTCGCAACTATTTGAAAGAGTGAAATCTCCACCATAAGATTTAATCCAACAACAGAAAGTGAATGGATGTGTGTCTATTCAAACAGGTATCATTTGGCCTATAAAGTGACTATGAAATTAATCACTTGGAATTAGTTATTTTCTAACCATCGTTCTCCCATAAAATAACTCTTATATTCTGTAGCATTTATTTTTGAGTTTTGATATTTTGAAAAATCAAAACTTGGTGGTTTCTATACTTCTATTACTTTTCACCACGCATATATTCTGTCCAATTCTGTTTGTGTAAACGTAGTTGGATATTGGAACGTTAGTTCTGGCTTTTGAAGACGGATTTGCAGTAACCCAATACACTTCATCTGGTGGGGACAAATACTGTCTTTAAGAAAGCGACTCAGTAACGCGGCTCGAAGTGTCATTATTTCCGTGTGTAACAGTAGACTTCATCACCGGCAATTAATTCGAAGACAGTTTTTCTACAACAGAAGCTAGAACTTTCATGGATGAATACAGCCTCTCTGTTTTGTTTCATCATACTTTCCAAAGTAGGGTTGCAGCAGTTGACTGGACATCTAGGGGTAAAGCACTGTTTCGGTGCGGGGGTCTTAGTCGGGTGGGTTCTCCTTCCTACCATTAACTCAATCAACCATCCTACAATCATCCTCATTGGTTGTGCAACACAAGACTCTATGAGTTTCACATACATCTGACGGTTCTGCACGAGCATAATATTTGTATTCGAGTTTGTGTTCAACTTTATAAGACTCCATGAATACCACTAGCTCAATAAGTTATTAAAATCTGACCACATGACTCAAAATACTTAAACTCAAATTGTTTGTACATAGTAACACTCATGATTCATTATATACTCAAGATCATTCATGTAGACTTTTGATGTGAGATGAGATTTCACAAAATCTCTGTCTTCTTAACATTGGTTTTTTTAAAATAGGCACAATCAGGAGTGGATTTGTGATGTATAAGCACAGTGATCAAGTATATATAACATGTACAATTTTGTGGGGCAATGCATACCGGTGTGGAACAAGACATATTATCCGGTACGGAGTAAGACATATTATTCTGTTTGGGAAATTTATTGAAATATACTTATTCTAAAGGTACTTTTCAACTCATTGGAGTCAATTAAACTCCACTTGGCACGGCGTAGCTGCGCCTCTGAGCACCGTCTTGGCTAATTTTTTTTCTTTTATTTACAAATTACTATTTGTTTAGTACTATAGATGTGTTTAAAATAATTCGATAGTGATCCGCATCCGTCGTGACATTTGACATCACCATGGTAAATGCTGCCAATATGTGCCAGAAAATACATCCGTAGATAGAAGAACACGTGAATGGTTCCGAACCATTAGCGACGGTGGATGTCCCTTTCGTGGGCCATGCAATAATTTGTTTGGTCTATCCATTATTTCATCAAACAATATGGTCTACAATCTCCTACGTCCAGAAACTTCATGCTCCCATGTTTCCACCTCTTTTGCAACCACACAATTATATATATATAAAAAAAACTTGTTTGAAATTAAAAAAAATGATTACATGCATAACCTTTATCGGACGCCCAGAGCTGTACTGCGCGCTACATTACAATGCTGCAGGGCAGTTAAAACGAGTCATTTGATTGCAAGCCGTTATCAAAATGTATGTGATCAAATGAAGTAGTTTCAAGATGTAATCTAAACTAACATTTGGCTACCCTATAGAGCTGTATTGCAGTTAACAGATTGCAGTAAAAATGATATCGTTTGGCTACCCTATAGAGCTGTATTGCAGCCCGAACTACAATCACTAAGAGCGTAACGACAAGTAAAGGATTTACTCTCTCAAGTTTGCCGGTTTGACTCACACCGCTAGTCAAAAACCCTTGAGGTCGTTGAAGGTTTGTCTGATTGTTAACTTCGTATTTTCAAATTAATTGAGATATAAGTAATTTGAACTGAATATAAAAATTGATCTTACCAGTCATCGATCGTTCAATGACGGGTGCATAATAATCATGTAGTTAGCCCTTCTTGTTTTAGATCGACCTTTCATATGGAAAGTAAAGGTAATAGGTAGGTATTTTAAGTCTTAAAGTCCTGCTTTCTATTTGTCTTTCTGTGATTGATTTGAAGCCAAAAAGCCAAGCCCCAAGCAAGTAATAAAATCATAGGTTTCAAGAAGGCCGCAATTCTTGACTTTAGAAAGAAACAGAGTGCGACCTTTATCTTTTTACCTCTTTATCCTCCAAATGATTTGTTTTTCAGCTTTAACTCTACCTAGTAAAGGGGTTGTAAGATGTACGAGTGATTGGATTACTTAAAACAAGGTAAAACGAATGCGATTTACGACTAGTCTATATTCGTTTAGCTTGATATAATCAATTAGAATCTATGATATCTTGCTATAAACCTATGTCTGTCTTGAACAATAGGAAGACGGAAACATGTAAAGAGATTGATAGTACGATGGTAGAAAGTCAGAAAATAAAGAACTAAGAGCTCTAATAGAGAACACATATCTCGTTGAATTGGTTGAACCTCTTGTTCTTTTCTTAGATGCCCTCTCCTATTGTGGGGGCTCTAAAATATCGGAGTCAACAAGACCTAGGATTCACCTAGCCAGTTGACGAAGAGTAGCGCCTCAAATTGTAGGCTCGGCACGAGTCGGGTCAGGAGGCTGGACGAGATCAACACTCAGGTCAGCTTGCTAAACACAGGCCCATCAGGTCGATTAGTTTCATGACACGTCAAATCAGTCCACAAAAGGAGACGGTGTGTACGAGGAATGTATTTGAATTTGCACAAAACAACACTTAACAGAATTTCATAAATACAAACAAGAACCATTGAAAAAGGCATGGATCATTTGGAGAAGATATACTAGGTTGAGAAATACGAACTCTTTTAGCCACTTTGTAGTGGGCTGAAATATCAAACCAACCTGTCACCAGACAAAGAGTAACTTGGTCTAGCCCAGAAGAATTATGGGTTGTGTCGACAGTGTGGGGCTTCAACTGACGTAATGTTGAACGGGCCAAGGGATTTAGATTGCTGCTCAATCCAAACATGTATTGCTGAATGGTCACAATGTCTACCGCATGAGGCTTGGGCTGACGTATGTCTGAATGAGCTTATTGACCGGATGTTGGGAGCTCGGCGTACGAATACTACCATTCCAAACAACTTCCCAAGTAGTCAGTCTAGGCATTGGTAGCCTTTTGGAATGAAGACGTGTTCTAAATAGGAAAGCATGATTTTGGCAATTGTTGAATTTGAAAACGTGAAGCATGCGGAAGATCCACAATCAAGGAAATGATCAATTTAGGTAATGTACCCAAGATATTCAATTATCAAAATAAGGCATCCAATGGTTTATAAATACAAGATCAAGAGGTAGAAATCAGGTAGGTCATCAATTACTACGTCATTGCTATTGTGTCTTGATCTCTGACTTTAGCATCGGAGTGTCTTTAGGTTGAAAATAACTTGTTGGCATTAATTAGTTCTTACCTGCACAAGCAATAGAAGCAATTGGATGTCGGAGATAAATCGGATCAGATTGATGGATCATCACCCCCCCCCCCCCCCCCCCACACACACACACACACACACACAAACACTTCAAGAGAGAATTTGTGTAAGCAATTTCATTATACAATCATCTTCCTTATACTTTATTGTGCTCGGAAGGACTTCTACCGTTCTAACATTCTCCCCATTTGATACTTACTTAAGCATCGGAGAGCATTTTGATTATACGCAGAAGTGTCCTTGACGCGTCACCTGGTGGCTCAGATAGGTCTTCGGGACTGATTGCATTTGGTGTATTCTAGCTCTAGCTTGAGCAAGATTCGTGGACAGAGTCTTGCAAAACAAGACCCCACACCTAACTAAAAGTCTTGGACCATATAGCGCCAGATCACTTGGGCCTTTACTCTCCTCTAGGATCAGGGAGAGGAGGAAGATTATCTTTTCACATCCGATACCCTACGAAGTGTCAAAACTTATCCAATTTAGAAAGAGAAGGGCAGTCTTGGTTGTTTGTGCAAGTCACCAATTTCAATACATAATACCCAAGTAAAATACACTCTGATTGATTTTAATATAATTTTCATAAATCACAAATGACAATACAAGAAATATGAGTGGAAGATGGGTAGGGGACAGAGGCAGGTGATTGTGTCTCAACCATGAGGACTGAAATGAATGTGAGTGAATGTCAATCATCAATGAGGCTGGATGAGGAGGACTGGTGGTGAGAAATCATAATGTGTGTGTGGACCTGAGAGCAAAAGTATTTATGAATATGGACCCCTTGTTTTTATTTGGTTGGCTTTGCTTTGTGCTCACTCTTGTCTAAAACCTTAACCAAATCCAATAATTACATTGAAAATTTGGTCCCATGCACCACATTTGGTGGCAGAAATAGCTCTATTTTTCATGAGGGATTTCTCTAGAGACTTGTGGGATCTGCCAATAGATCCAATCCAATAATATTGTTAGGTTTGGATTTTAGATTTATTAAATAATTAAAAAATGTAATGATGTTCCTTTTTCAGAATGTGAGAAATGCTAGTAATTAGGATTTGCTTATAACAAGTGGATAATATTTATCGCGCTTTCTAGATCTGTTCGGATAAGACCGTAGTAAGCTTTCAATTGGCCTGTCACTTGTCATCTACCTTTGGGTTAGAGTATATACGAGTCAATTACTACACTTGAATATATTTCTACAGTGCCATTTAGGAATAATAAAATAAATAAAATATGGGAGAATTCAGAAATTATCAAGGGCACTAAGCCAAGAGCAAGCCTACACATAGATTTGTGTGCAAATAATCAGATATATTTTTGTCCCAAACTGTTCGATGCAGGTATGATTTTTAAAATAACAAGGACTCCACGTTTATGGAACATGTGGGGTTTTGGATTGTGTGACTCCTCCATGAGTCTTTCTGGAGCTGATATACCACTTGGAAGTCCTCTGCAAAAATAACAACTAGTTAGAGACATCCTGATTGGTAGTCGGAATGCCCTTTGATTACTAAGTTAGCAACTGTAGGAGGGATTGTCGAGCAGATGTGTATTGAAAAGTGGTTATATGTAAAATGCTGCTTATAGTGGTTTGATGTATAGAAGTCTCTAAGAATACTACAATAATCGATCTGGCATAAAGTTCTCTAAATTATCGATTTCTTTTACTGATGGATCTCTGCTTCTCTTCCTCTTCATTGGAATTGGTTCGAGTGTCATGATGAACGCACTCGAGTGCATCTCTTGCATTTATTGTCTCTAACCGTGGATTGATTTGACATATCATAGGATTGATAGTGCACCTTTCTGTGTCTACCGATAATGCCGACCATGATGGCATTTGGTCCGAGATAACGCCATTCGAGACCTAATATTTATAAAGTTGGCAATTCGAGATCGTCTTGATCGTACATGGTTTCTATATGAGAGGTCTTTGAACTGAAATAATTGTTGTCCGACACAGTTGCTATCCGTAGTGGCTGGACGAGACCTCAATCCGCAGATCGGTTGCTCGTTGGTTCTCGAATATTTTCGAATCGGTTATGTAATTTATTCACTTCTTATAAAACGATTTCAGATACATTTGTATTCGAAGTTATGCGCACAAATATTTGTTGACAAACTTTTTCATAAGCCAATTACATATCCTTAAATAACCATAAGGACAACCTACGACGATTCCATAAGATGGGGAAAAACGAAGTAAAAAAAAAAACAACTGTCCCACCGGTTAAATGTTTAATACTTAAATTTGACAAAATAACTGGTTATATTAATTATTTCCGAATTTGGAATAATGTCAAGCTGTACCATTCAAGCATTGCACAGCTGGTCATCTACCCATCTAATGTCTATTATTTAACACCCACCTTAGATTGCTTACGTGGATTCTACCCCCACTAAAACGAATAATTATTGAAGAGTGCGATACACACATTACTTTTGCATATCACTCAAAACGACATCGTTTTGTATTGAGAAAAAAAAACCAAACAAAGATTTAACCACTTGACCAACCTCTTGGGGTTAATTGTGCACTGGTTTTAATGGAACTTTTTTTTAGCGGCCGAGCAAGTCTAGGAACGCAATTTTTGTATGCAAATCTAAACAAAGATTTGTTCGAAATCGTTGAATGCACCAGGAGTTCAATTATTTGAAAGGGCTCTAAGCGCATCCATTTATTTCGGATAAATCTGTATTCGAATCTGTGCACGAAAAAATATATTCCTATATTTTTTGTAGTTTGATAATAAGAACAATGTCCAAAAAGCACCCAATAAATTTTCCTCTTAAACTCCAATGATTGATCCCTCTCCCTCCCTACAAATACCAAATGCCCATCTTTCCTCTCTCCCCCCTCCCCTTTCTTCTTCCTTCCTAATCCCCTTCCCCCCACTTTCTCTCTCTTAACCCATCTCTCTCTCTCTCTAACTAGTGGAGAATTTTCTGAGAAGCTAAAAGCAATTAATCACTGTTGTTTCTTTTATAAATTGATATAAACGTGATCGATCCGTGTTCAGAGTTTGAAATGTATTTGATGTTCAAATTTATCATCCCGGAAGCAGCCAAGGTTGAAGAAGAAGAGTGGGACAAGGAGAGGTAGCACAAGGAAGAATCACGTTACAGGCCGTACGAAGAGTAGAAGAACTAGATCGTTAGATACGAAATCGAATTCGTTTTCATCTGCTTCTGCTGGTAATTCTCGTGAATTAATTGGCACCTAATTTGTTGTTAAAAATTCAAAATCAAGAGGAATTGATTATAACTGTGTTGATTTCCAGGTGTTTCGACGATGTCTGCAACAGTTATAAGCGATGCGATGGTGATGCCTGCGACGGAACCGCAAACCGTTATGACGACGAAACTCGGAGATCAGATTGAAGTTGTGTATGTTAAATGCGATTGTTGCGGATTAACAGAGGAGTGCACGACTGCATACATCGATCGAATTCGCGAGCGATATCAAGGGAAATGGATCTGTGGACTGTGTGCGGAGGCGGTCAAGGACGAAATCATGAGGTGTGAGAGGCTGATCAGCACGGAAGATGCTATGAATCGCCACATGAATTTTTGCAATAAGTTTAATTCCGCCGGTCCTCCGGTGAACCCTGCGGTTCATTTGATTTCAGCGATGAGACAGATTCTCAGGCGAAGCCTGGATTCACCGAGAACGTTGAGGTCTATGCCGTCTAGTCCGACGAAGAACGCCAGTGGAATCGATCGGGCGGCGCTTACTCGATCCGAAAGCTGTTTTGCTTCTCTGTCTCTGGTGGAAGAACACAACGAATGAGAACAGAGAATCAAAAGCAGAGAAATTGTAAGCTTTCAAGTAACTAGAAAATAAAAAAGGAAAAAGTTTGTTAGATAATTAATCTAAGTACTTTGAAGAGCAGTACAGAATAATTGTTATAGAGGGGGAAAAAAACTGGAATTTAATGCTTTTGTTTTCTACTCCTAAAGCTCTTTGAATCTTCAATGATGTTTTGTTCTGTTTCTATGCTTTTTTTGGCCTTTTCCGCCCTTGGAATTACGCAGTTAGAAAGTTTACACACAGTTTCGAATATAGATTTATTTAAAATCGTTTGATACATGTGAAGTCTATTAAAATAATATAGGTCATGTATATCGAATAGTTCCGAACACATCTGTTTTTGAATTTATGCATAAGAATTGTGGGTTAGGACGAATCATGATTTTAAGTTTAAGAGAATTATGTATAAGTCATGAAATTCACATGGTAAAATTGAGAAAGGAACCTAAATACTCCCAAAATAGTGTGTTCTTATTAAAAACATAGCAAGTAATTTTGGAAATTAATGAGCCCAAATTGGCTCAATCGATGTATCCGAATCGTTCGATACATGTGAGACATTTCAAAATAACATGGATTATGTGTATCGAATTGTTTTGAACACATCTGTGTCTAAATCCGTGCATGAAAATTAGGTGTGTTATAATAGGACCAATCATGATTTTAACCTTAAGAGAATTATGTGCAGGTCATGAAATTCACATGGTAAAATTCAGAAAGGAACCTAAATACTTCTAAAATGGAGTGTGATAGCAAGTAATTTTGGAAATTATCCTTTCGAATGTACGATTCAATACTTAAGTCTTTCAACACTCAATTGATTAATACTCAATATTCATTGGCTCGGCACATGGACTGGTCGGGTTTTGCACTCATCGTTATCTTGTTAGCTAGCGCTTAGCCTTTCATAAATTAGGCCGCTCGGCTCAAAGGAACCAGCGACATGATTTGTTCGCCAAGATTCTACAAGTAAATCTCAAGTGCTCCGAATCTCGAAAATCGAGCCCTTAGTAAATTATCCGCTCCTCCCTAGTAAGAAAATAAGAGCATGATTGACGATCATGAAGCCCCCTAAAATCTTCCATCTTTTACTCCATAAAAGGGACGGTTGGGCGAAGGCCAAGATACATGCATAAATTTTTGTACATACCTATATATACTCTTTCTCTCTTGATCTCTAATTTAATTGTCGAATGGCCATTGACCAAAAAACACACCATAATCTAAGGACTTGTGTGCAAGAATTCAAGCAAAAAACTTGAAAGGTCACCGTCCAGTTTTTAGCATCATCAATACATATATACATACATATATACTACAAAATATAGTTTGATAGTATAGCAAGAGTTTTTGCATTTAGCATCACACATGTCTATCTTGACTTTCAATGTCACAAACTCAATCTTAATACGCACTACCATACGATTTGATAGAAAGATTTTGATTGAAATTGTGAATTTTGGCTAAAGAATTATTCTAGTTCCACACCCAATTTTCACACACAAGCACATACATGTTCACACTTATGTGAGGGTCCCCTAAATATTTTACTAATTGTGTATTTATATGTGTAAATAGAGCAGCTCTCTAATTGGCAAAGGAACAAAAAACATAAATTATTCGTGTACATCTAGATACAAATATGTTCGAAATTATCGGATGCACGTGAAATTATTTATAATCATGCGTGTCCTACACGCATGTATCCAACGGTTTTGAACACATTTGTATTCGGATGTACATGAATAATTTGTTTTCCTAGACTTTTTCTTGGCAAAGTCGGACATGTTTTGTCTTGTTTTCACCATTTTGTTTGTTTCGATTACCTATTGTTTTTTATTGTAGGATAGGCTTTAGTTGAGTGTCTATAAGTGGCAGCTTGACTTTGTAATCACTCGTGATTCATTATATAGTCGTGTAGTGGTTGACCTTCTTACCGTCTCCGTAGTTGTAGTCTTGTAGTCGGCATTCTAAACTATAAAAAAGCAACCAGATGAAGGGAGGTATATATTGCGGACCTACTGTAAGAATCAAGGCTTCATAGACTCGACAAATTGCTTATAAAACGCATATAAAATGAAGACCTTCCACTTAATAAGGCCGATTGCTACACTAACCTCTGGCGGAGAAAGTTTTCGAGCATTCTTTCATTGTTGCTAAGCTATATAAGTTCCAAGATCTCTAAATGAGTCCGTACTTTTTCGAAGAATCGATCCTATACTCATAGGCATAAAGTCTTGCCGGCCTTCCTTTTTCGCGAGAGCTTCTTGGGCATCATGATAAGATCACTTAATAAATTGTGTAGCAAAATACGACAAAATTGTGTAAGGTGACACCTCATGATAAGATCATATCATTGGTCGGAATATTCTTTCAAAATTGGCCAAATAAGAATAATAATCGAAGGTGGATTTATTCTATTCAATCAAAAAAGAAAAAGAAAAAGAAAAGGTGAATTTGTGGATAGTGCAGATCTGACAGAAGCTTGTAGGAGGAAGTTCTCAAGTACTGTAGTGTTTTCTTTCCTGTAAATGGAGTGGGAGAGAAATTAGTCACCAGTCAGTCGTCTTATAGACTTACTTGTTATTCCAATAAATGTTTCCACAACTATTTGTAAAGTTCTTAATCGGATGCTCGTCTGACTCGTATTTGATTTAAAAGTTTTCTTATATTTTTAAGACCTGTAAAAGTAAGAACCAATTAGTGTCGTCCGGTCGTCGTTAGCTTGAAAGTATTCTGATGTTTAAGTTAGTCAATGAACTAGAAAAGTAATCTTAAAATACTGTTTAAGAGAGAAATAAAACCTATTGTACTTTTCTCCTGCAGTTAACATTTATAGTTGGACCTAACTTGCGTTCTAAGTTAGCACGTGCGAAGTACGTTTTCATGACGTCAAATATAATGATCGCTACCCCTGACGTCTTGCATGACGCACTGGACGCCAGGTCGAATGCCAAGTGTCAAAATCGAGCCATCTGGAGGATGTGTGAAAAAAATGTGTAGCCCTTTCAATCGAATCGTCCTGATTAGGTACTGCTTCAGCCTGGTCCAAAAGGTGCGAGCCTACCAAGCAGCTTAATTGCCTAGATCATACAAACTAAGTTGGGTTTTGATTTAGCCCATTGAGCTTCCTTGGTCACTGAGCCTTGCTCATTTAATAGCTCAAATTCAGTACCGAATCAGCCCATTACAATTACGTATTATTGGAATTAGTTTTGCACTACACAATATAGGATAAAAAAAAGTACGAAAAATTGCTTAAAAGGACAAATTTGGGTTGATTTGGCTCATTAAGGACATGTTAATTTAATTTATGAGTCAGGATCCATTAATTATTTGAGAAGTTTTAACGCCTGAGGTCCTTTTATAGACAAATTTGTCCTTGAACGCGAAGAGATAATTTTATCTGATAATATTATTACTTCAAAAATTAACAAATAACGTTGTTTGTTAATGTTTCTGTTAAAAGCGACAGATGATGTTAACTGATAAATACTAACATGTAACTTTATCTAATAAAATTATCGTTTCAAAACTAAAAGATAAAGTTATTTTCTTAATAGGCGAGTCAGATAATATTATATGTTGGTTTGATATATCTACTAGTCAAATTAGAAAACATAAAATATATAATTTTATCTGATAACATTATTACTTTGAAAACTAACACATAACATTATTTGTTAAGTTATCTGTTTAAATCGACAGAAATATTGACTGATAAACATATACAGATATAGTGATCTAATAAAACAGATAAAGTTATTTGTTAAAGTATTTATTAAAAGCAACAGATAATATTAACTGACAAACATTAACAAATAAGTTTATCTATGAAATCATCGCTTTTATATTTAATGAACAAATAATGCTATTGCGTGTTTATTAGAAGGGTATTTTTGAAACTTTTGCACCAAAAGAACTTTCGCCTGTAATTTAGTTTGAGACCAATTTATTAGGCTAGAAATCCGTTATTATGAACTTCTGACCGAATCTCCTGAAAAAATATTGGAGCACCAAATAACAGTGTCCAACGAGCACCCGAGGAATTTTCTTAAGTAGATGGATGGCCATGAGTGGTGTTGGGGGTGGCATGATGGCCTTCACCCCTGCTTAATTGGCTCAGTTATGGACACACTAATCGCTTCAATGAGAAATTTCTGCCGACAAATCTCCATATATCATTTTTAAAGACCCTCCACTTACTAAAATCATCTTCTTTGGAGACAAAATTATTATGCAGTGGAAGGGCTGCAAATGACTAGAGCGGAACAAAGTTTTGAAGTGCTCGAACTCGGCTCGTTAGCCAAACGAATTTAAAATTTGAGCTCGAGCTCAATTTGTTTGTAAAAGGGCTAAACTGAGTCGCACTAAGTTCATTTACTTAACAAAACTCTTTAAACTAGCCTCTAAAATGAACCGAGCTTTTACAAGCAAAGCCGAGCATTCGAGACTTAAACTTGGCTCGTTTACGAAACAAGCCTAAAACTCGAGCTCGAGCTCGGCTTGTTAGCTAAATGAGCCAAGCCGAATTGAGCTCTTACAGCTCTAAGCTCTAGAAGAACTCCGTTCGTTTGCCACCTGCAACACATACGACGTAAAGATAACATAAGATATATAGTATAAATACGAGACATTAAGAAAAAAACAAAAAATTGTCACGTGAAATGAAACGCTGTCTTAATTTTTTTTTTTAACTTTTTTTATATCTCATTGTATTTGGGCTAAATTACATGTACCTCGATTGATTTTTGAAAGATCAATCTCACTGTTTAATAGAGGGAGACTAAATTAAAATTAGAGCAAAACTCTGTATGAACCAATCCTATAAAAATTAATAGCATTTACGAGATTTCAAATCTACACTCTTAAGAAAAGAAATTAACATTCCGATTAAAGTAATAGTACTAAATACTAATTTTGTGGAGAGAGCTAGAATGTCGTTATTACTTTTTAGTCCTCTTGGGATAGCAATCTTCAGGCATGCTCTTTATAATAGAATAAAGAATTTCGGATCGGCCCAAGAAAATACCAACAACAATAAAAAGACAGGGGTACATATAACTGATGTGCCCGCTCTCCTTTTAGTCAATGGGGCAACAGGTTCGGCATCTACTACAATAGAGTCATTTGGTTTTCGTACATTTTTTACTTGGCCGAGCCTCCTATTAAAAGATTTTCCCTCATAAATTTTGTGAACATCCTCTTTAATTAGAGCGTAATGAATCTTTGAAGTTCTTGAACCGGAACCTGCAACATCTGAATTTATTAGGGCTCTTCCGCGGGATTAGGGTGGTTCACCGCGTCTGCTACAACTTGGACAATGAAGTCCAGAAAGTGGAGAAATAAATAAATTAAAAGTTTGTAGGTCCAACTGAGTTGGGCCTTAGAATTCTGATGCAGAGAAAATGACCAAAAAAAAGAGAGTCAATGTGAATGATTGTGAAGTTGGGAAAACCAATTAAATTAAGCAATTATTAGTGTTCAGGCACATGAAATGTGGAACACACTAATGACTTTAGCCCAATCTGGTCTACGATATTTATTATTTTTATTTTTTTGTCTTTATTCAATTTTTTTATTCGTTATGCTTTCATCAATTTTTTTATGTTTATTGGTTCGCCTCGACGAAAGGAATCTAAAAAATACAAAATTATACCCAAAAGCTTTTAAAAAAAACTAAAGACGAAAAATAAGTAAATACGGACCCTGTTTTGATTTATTTTTCTTCTTTTTTGAATTTTTTTAATTTTCGAGGATAATTTTGTACTTTGTAAATTCCTTTTGTCGAGACGAACCAAGAAACATAAAAAAATATGTGCAAAATAACAAATTATAAAAAAATTTCAAATAAAAACAAAAAATAATCAGACAATAATATAATAACTAGCACAATCCAAATCGACTAGGTTAGCTAAACCACTTTTTTTTCCAAGAAAAATCATGAGATAAATGTTAGGTATACCCAGATGGGACTGGGGAGCTATAGTGTAGTTTCTGTAGTATTGCGTGTGTAGTCCGAGTAAACTTACATAGCTTTAGCTGTGTTGTCTTTGAATTTGACTTATCACGCAAATTATTATCAAAATATATACATGAGAGAAAAACGATATAATTTCGAAAACAAAACAGATAAAACTATATTATTTTACTCGCACTACACGTATAGTACCGTAGGGGATACATTACAGCCTCCCCGAGTCGACTTAGATGCTACTCCACTAGTATTTTATGAAAAATGATATGTGCTTATATCATTGGCAAAGACTTTTTAATTTCCTAATATTAATAAGTCTATCAGCCCAACTGGTGAAAGCATCCATTGATTTCTCCCTAGTTTATGGAATTTATATTGTTGCAGAAATTTTAGAGAAAGAAAAGGAAAACTATTGGGATATTTAAGTCTTTGGATTGAATAGATATTACGACTTTACACACAAAAATCTGTATTTTTGGTAGACAGTTGCTCGGGATGCTCGATTCATAAAACTTCTCTTCCCCTCTTAAACTCTGATCTACGATCACCCTCTAGGCTTCCGTTAAGCTTTTCAATTAGACTATAAGCGCACTTTTGTCTTCCCTTCCAAGCATGGATGTTAAGAGAGGATTTTGAAGGGGCGAAGAACCCTCTACTCCCTATCTAGGATGAAAGGCCACATGAAGAGGTTACGATTTGCTTACTCTCAATTTGTCATCACTACTTGGTTCCAGTTGATACGTTATAGTCTTCGTGGAGTTCTTTAACCGGTTGCCCATTTGATTCAAATTCAATCTAAGAGTTTCTTTGAAATCACTCTAGAACTATAAAAGCAAAAACTAATTACTACATACGTACCATTCGATTGATGTTAGTTGAAAAATACTCTAATAGTTAAGTCACTGGACTTACTACGATTGATAAAGATCTCCAATGGACATTGAAAATCAATAACCCACAAGAAAAACATGCATGCATATTTGCTAGGGTAATTTCGCAAAACGGGTCTCAAAAAAATTCTATTGCGAGCTATCTTTTGGGGCATATATAGGACATGTTAATGAGCCCTACTTTATCTCCACTAAATTCAATACCGTTTTAAACTGAGCCAAAAGTATTTGTTCGCTAAACATCTTTCGATATTTTTTCATTCCGATAACGTTAGAATGCAATAGAGACATCACATGAAAACAAAAAGTAACAAGTCATTGTTATGAGAAAATTCTCATGAACCTTCCTTTATCTGTCTTAGTGACATCAAGATTAGCCTAGAGATGTAAATGTGTTGTCCTGTATCTTTAGGAAGGGAAAAGAAGGCTGAAGTATGTTGTTGATGTTCTGTCTTTTCCATCTAACATGCTTTTGAAAATTGATTCTTTTGCTAAACCATCCCCATCTGTACCTATTAATCCTAATGAGAACAGAAGCGAGTCCGGGGAATCACTACTAGAAATTACATATTTTGTGACTAAGCATTTGGTCACTAAAAGGTCGTATATAGTCACCAAAAGTCAATCGTGACCAAAAGTATTTTAGTCACCTAACCCTAGTCACAAAAAGATATTTGTGACCACCAATTTGTTGGTCACAAAAGCATAAAATTTAGTGACTAAACCGTGGTGACTGAAGGTGCGTTTCCGTGACCAAATCGATTTGTCACTTATAATTGGTCGTCACTGAATGTTTTTTCCAGTGACCACAAGTGGTCACTGTTTGTGTCTTATAGTGACCAATTAATTTAATCACGAAAAACGTTTAGTCACTAAAAACATTTTGTTTAGTGACCAAACAGTGATCACTATTGCTATCATATAGTGACGAACTAAGCTGATCACAAAAAATGTCTAGTCAATAAAGACTATTTTTTCGGTGACCAAATTCACTACAAGAAAAAACACAATTCCCGACTACATGTTTAGTCGCCAATAGTCCACTATTTAGTCGCCAAAAGCATTTGCCGACTAAAAAATTTAGTCGCCATTTTAGTCGCCGAATCGAGGTTGGGAAAAGTTTTTGCCGACTAAATACGGTTTGGTCGCCAAAAAAAAATTCCACATACATTGCCACATAGGACCTCTTACATCTACGTGGCACTTACTGTACTAGAATCATGATAATATATACCCTAACAATATGTCACTACCAAGATTCGAACTCATCACCTCTTCCATAATAACCAAACACCTATCCACTAGGCCACTTACACACTTATGTTTAGTAATGAAAATAAAAATATTTATTATATCAAATGAACTCACAAACTATATATACATATATATATTCGTATATACAAATAGTATATATTCCTATATACACTATATATAATATATCTACAAATACAATATATGTATATTCCTATACTATATACGGTATGTGTATATATATGTATACATACAATATTCATAGATTACATACTATAATGTATATTATATATACTCATATATTACTATATATAATGTATGTATGTCTGTGTGCATATATATAGTATACACGTATGTGTATATATAACTGTATATTCATATACGGAGTATATATAGTATATGTATATTCGTATATACAAATAGTATATATATGAATATATCTATATAATCGTATACTATATATAATATATATCTACAAATACAATATATGTATATTACATACTATATACGGTATATGTATATATATGTATACATACAATATATATATATACTATAATGTATATTATATATATTCATATATTACTATATATAATGTATGTATATCTGTGTACATATATATAGTATACACGTATATATACATGTATGTGTATATATAACTGTATATTCATATACGGAGTATATATAATATATGTATATTCGAATACATACATACATATACATATATCTGTGTGTGTTACGAATATACAGATACACACACACACAGATATACGAATATACGAATATATATAACATATATATACATACATATATATAATATATATAACACACACACATGTACATATACATACATACATATATATCCGTATATATAAATACAAATAGTATATGTATGTATATATATATATGTGTGTGTGTGTGTGTCACATATATATATAGAGAGAGTACATGCAATCTGTATACACCCTACAACCATAAATACTCTATAATATATATGCATACATTCTTACATATATATACATATATTATAAAGTAGACTATTAAGTGGCCAATTAGACACTTTCCGTGGCCAACAATTAAGTGGTCTCTAAAAGTATTTTATCCGAGAGGTCTCACACTTTCTGTGACTATTGATTTAGTCCCCAAATGTTTTTGACTCCCGCGTACAAATTTTCATCTCAAAATTTGGGGGCAAATTAGACACTTTCCGTGACTAACAATTAAGTGGTCTCCAAAAATATTTCATTTGAGAGGTCTCACACTTTCCGTGACTATTGCTTTAGTCCCCAAATATTTTTGACTCCCACGTACAAATTTTCATCTCAAAATTTGGGGGCAAATTAGACACTTTCTGTGACTAACAATTTAGTGGTCTCCAAAAGTATTTCATCTGAGACAAAAAATTAGTCACTAATACTTAACCTTTTCTTCCCTCCAAATTTTGGTGCCATTTATTCAGTGACAACTTCAAAATTTCAATGACCACCAAAAAAAAAAATTCCTACTTGCACCTAAATTGAGATAATTAGTGACAAAACGTCATTGTCACCAAAAATTAAATATTCTGTGACATCAAAACTTGTCATTAAAATCAAAATATTGTCACCATAAATTGCTTTCATTTGTCGCGCAGAACTCAACATCTTTGGTGACAAGGTCAGATGGCCTTGTCACTATTTGTTACATTTAGTGACAAGTTGTATTCTAAGGGTGTCACCGTTGATGTTTTTTCTTGTAGTGCCAACTCAATTTTGACAATGGTTGATCTAAACCGTTAATACTTCACGTCTCGCTGATTTATTTAAGGTCACCAAAAATAGAGATTATTGGATCTCATATAATGCGTGATTGGATCATGCCTATTGCATTCTGATGAGCCAAATCTTCTATGACCAACAAAATTTATAATCACTAAATATCCTGTATTTGGTGAGTAAATACAATTTGGTCACCAATTATTTTCATTTTTCGTGACCAAAACGTGGTTGGTCACGAAACATGATCACCAAAAGTGTAATTCTAGCATGAATTATTTTTATGACTAAACAAGTAGTCACTAAATGTATTGAACCTCGCTCAAAATTCCCGCCAAATAAATTGGCGCACTTTTTAACATATTTTTGGTGACCAACAATAACTAGTCTCTGAAAGTATACTATTAGTGACCAAATACTAGTCCCCAAAACTATTTGTATATTCTTTCGTGACCAAACAATATTTAGTCACTCAAAATGCCTGTCATTGGTGACTACAAAAAGTTTGGTCACTAATGAGTCCATATTTGGTGACTAAAAAAAATTAGGTCACAAATTGTATACTTTTCCGTGACCAAAACGCATTTGGTCACAAAAACTAGTCACAAAATGTGTAATTTCTAGTAGTGAATCTTTTCCCCCGGCTACCATCTCGTTGTTAGAGTAGAAAAGTCGCTACTATGTGCGGTCGAGAAAAAAAGTGTTTTTTTAATAATAAAAAGATAAAATCTTGTTCAACTGCAGTGACATGCATGCAATTCCGTTCGGATGCTGCTATTAGCTAAATCTGCAAGAGTAGATGACAAAGATTGAGAAGGGAATGACATGCCGATTAAAGAAAGGCGCACCGGGATTCTACTTCTATCACATCAGAAGGAGGTGCATATGCTATAGAATATAAGATTCTGTGTTCTACTTTAAGTGTGCCTAATTTGGAGCTTTTTGAAGAGCATCTTTGCGAAGTTTTTGAACGAAAATCTTTTAGTAGGGGGTTGTCCGTTTGCATTTTCAAACAAGACTAGGTGAATGACGAGGCGTCTAGCCACAGAATGGACCAATGGAAGATTTCTTCTGATAGGGAAACAAAAAACCTAAAAGCTTGGGAGGAAGCCATTTGAGGTCTTGTGTCAGATGAGAAAATTTTCATTAAGCTTAAAAACCTGTTCGCGGTGTTCTTATCTGATCAGTTGTATTTTGCTGTGTGGGTAGGAATGTGTTTGAATTAAAAATTTGGTGTTTCTAACAGGTTGAGTTGGTATTAGATTTGGACAGTAAATTGGATAAGGTCCAGTCATCAATCAAGTCCAATGGGCTGAATCGAAGCCTGACGTGCTCTGCATGGTCTTGGACAATCAGTTCACTTGACGAGCAAACGCCATATGGCTGGTTTGAAGCGATTTCGACCTGGATGATAATTAACTTGCTCTTTTAACTCAAAAGACTTGCATTAAAAATCTAAATGATTTAGTTTCGACAAGTTAACTTGATGGTCAGGACTTAGAATATAAGACTTTGCTCTCTCGTAATGTCTTACATTCGAAACCTTCTAGATATATATTATCAATTCTTATGGAACCAATTCATATAGAGTTTTATTCTAACTTTAATTGGGTCACCTGTTAGTGAACAGTGAGATTTATCTTCGAGAAATTAAACTTGCGGCACATCACTTGTTGAATATTTTAATCTCAAGGGTTAATATGTATCTAGATATATTTTGGTTCCATGTTCGTGATATTACTTAAAATGCTTCCATGACAGTGATATTTTTGTCTTGTCTCCACTGATTTGCAATGTTTCCCATACTTTAATACACATAAAACAATAGTATTTGGATCCTCGAGCCAAACAAACAAGAAAACACACAATGAACCCTTTCTGATTACTTGAAGCTAATCAAACTAATGGATAGTAGTTGTTGGCCCATCCCTTGCAAGTTGCAAGCTACACAACAAGCATCATTTAGCCATACAAAAAATTTAATAACACATATTATTCATGCACGTTTGGACACATCAGAATTATCGAATGCACGTTAAGCTCACATGTCCATATGCATTCGACGGTTCCGTATCCGGATGTGCATGAATAATTTGGAAACGAGAGATCCTGCTGTACATTGCACATAGCAAGGTGTGTAACGCGCAAAAAACTACCCGAACACTATTTGAATTTTCGGGCAATTTTTTTGCTTCCAAAACGACATCATTTTGGTGTACAACATATCCTGCTGTGTGTAGTATACAACAAGTACACCTGCATGGCCTACTCTTGGATAAGCCTCGCAAGCCCCTAAGCTCGAACAACCCCCGGCGTGGGGCAACAAAATTTGTTTGTTTATATAAATATAGAAAAATAATAAAAATTTATTGAGAAATTATTATTAATACTAAATAGATAATTAAGCTAAGGTCGAATTTAAACAATTCAAATGTCGAGACTGTCATTGTATCCTTGATCCAATAATTTGTGTTTGTACTTCTTCTTACCCACAACACCCACTCTAAAGTATGCGAACACCTTTCCTGTACATAGATTTTGAATCTAGTAATATATTTATTTGGAATTGTTCGATATATATAATATTTATATTTTTTTAAATAATTTTATGTAAATCGAAGGATTCTGAACACACGCAAAATTGTGTATTAGTAGACCAACGTGGTTGCATAGGGTTGGATGCTACAAGCGTCTCCGAATTTCTATCTTCCACAGGTTTTTACCCGTTGGGATATCCCCCAATTATTCAGGAACAAGGAGAAGAAAATGGCGATTCCAATCCCCTGGGTCTTCTTCCTACTCTTCCTCTGTATTTCTCCTGCAACTTCATCCTCAATCCCATCTGAATCAATCGATCATCCAGGTACCTTCATCATCCACGTCTCCAAATCCGACAAGCCCACCGCCTTCACCTCCCACAGACGGTGGTACTCCTCCATCCTCCGTTCCCTTTCCACCCCCTCTCCCCACCCTTCCAAAATCCTCTACACCTACGACGTCGCCGTCCATGGATTCTCCGCCCGCCTTACTGCCTCTCAAGCGGAGGAGCTCCGCCGTGTCCCCGGTATTCTGTCCGTCGTCCCTGAAGAAATCCGTCAGATCCACACCACTCACACTCCTCACTTCCTTGGCCTCGCGGACAACTTTGGTCTCTGGCCTAACTCCGATTACGCTGATGATGTTATCATTGGAGTTTTAGATACCGGAATCTGGCCGGAAAGGCCGAGTTTCTCCGATGAAGGACTCTCTCCGGTCCCTTCTAGTTGGAAAGGTAAATGCGATACGGGGCCGGATTTCCCTGCTTCGTCCTGTAACAGGAAAATCATCGGCGCTAGAGCTTACTTCCGGGGGTATGAAGCTTCGATTGGAAACCTTAGGGATGATTGGAAATCGCCGAGAGATACAGAAGGTCACGGGACGCATACGGCTTCTACGGCTGCTGGATCTGTGGTATCAGACGCGGGTTTCTTCGAATACGCGAAAGGTGAAGCGAGGGGAATGGCGGTCAAGGCAAGAATCGCCGTCTATAAGGTCTGTTGGGACGTCGGGTGCTATGATTCCGATTTACTCGCCGCGATGGATCAAGCGGTTTCCGACGGCGTTCACGTCATTTCTCTCTCCGTCGGAGCTTCCGGGAGAGCACCGCCGTACGACCGCGATTCCATCGCCATCGGAGCGTTCGGAGCCGCAAAGCACGGGGTTCTCGTATCCTGCTCTGCAGGAAATTCTGGTCCCGGTCCGTTCACTGCAGTTAATATCGCTCCGTGGATTCTCACCGTTGGTGCTTCGACGATCGATAGGGAGTTTCCGGCAGATGTCGTTCTCGGCGACGGTAGGGTCTTCGGGGGAGTGTCTCTCTATTCCGGTGATAATCTGGGAGAATCCAAGCTCCCGTTGGTATACGGCGCCGATTGTGGAGACAGGTATTGTTATTCAGGAAGGCTTGACTCATCAAAAGTCACTGGGAAAATCGTCATCTGCGATCGTGGAGGCAACGCGAGAGTGGCGAAAGGAGGTGCCGTCAAACTAGCCGGCGGAGTAGGACTGATAATGGCAAACACGGCGGATAGTGGCGAAGAACTCATCGCCGATTCTCATCTTATCCCTGCTACCATGGTTGGTCAGATAGCCGGCGATAAGATCAGAGACTACGTCAGATCTGATGCCTCAGCAACGGCGACGATCGTGTTCAAAGGCACGGTGATAGGAACATCTCCGCCGGCTCCAAAGGTCGCCGCCTTCTCCAGCCGTGGTCCGAGCCATCTCACGGCGGAGATTCTCAAACCCGACGTCATAGCACCTGGCGTCAACATCTTGGCGGGGTGGACCGGTTATACTAGCCCGACCGATTTGGATATCGACCCGAGAAGAGTCAATTTCAACATCATCTCGGGTACCTCAATGTCCTGCCCGCACGTGAGCGGATTAGCTGCGTTGCTCCGTAAAGCCTACCCGAAGTGGTCCCCAGCTGCTATCAAATCTGCCCTAATGACAACCGCTTACAATTTGGACAACAACGGCCGTAATATTACTGATCTTGCCACTGGAAGCGAATCCACACCGTTTATTCACGGAGCAGGACACGTGGACCCCAACACAGCCCTCGATCCCGGGTTGGTATACGACATAGAAGATACTGATTACGTGGGTTTTCTCTGCGCCATTGGATATGACGCGAGGAGGATCGCCGTCTTCGTAAAAGATCCTGTGGATTGCGGCGCACAGGGGTTGGACAGTCCTGGTGATCTGAACTATCCATCTTTTTCTGTGGTGTTTGGTTCGAACAAATCAGTGGTGAAGTACAAGAGGGTGGTGAAGAACGTCGGGTATTCAGTGGATGCGGTGTACGAGGTTAAGGTGAGTGCTCCGCCGGCGGTGGAGGTTAGTGTTTCTCCGGCGAAACTTGTATTCAGCGAAGGGATTAACACGCTGGCGTATGAGATTACGTTCACCAGTAGTGTGGCATTGGGTAAGCTTGGTGTTGCTTCACAGGGATTTGGGTCAATCGAGTGGACTGATGGGACCCATATAGTGAGGAGCCCAATTGCTGTTGTGTGGCAACAGAGTTCATCAGTTGTGTCAATGTGAGATGTGGCCCAATGTGGTTTGAGGAAGCTGGGCCTTACATATGCTTCTAGGGTTTTCTGTTCGCGATCACACCGTCGTGCGGAGGAGGATAATTGACCGTATTTGAGTTTGCGTATTGGGATTTAAAATCTTCCTGAAGTACCAAATCGAAACGTCCTTTTATCCGTTGTATTGTGAATTAAAGATACTTGTTTGTACAAATAAGGATAGATTATTGCCTTTTTATTTATAAGGAGTATCTATTTCCTCTAGCTTTTTGCATGTTGATAAACGAACTAAACTATTTGATTTAGATTTCTTTTTTCTCATAAAAAAAATTCGTCTTTTCAGAGTTTTTAAGTACATGCCCATAGATAGGATTCCGTTTCCTGTTTGATTACGAGGAGCTCAAAAGAGAAGGCCAAGCCAAGGGCAAAACTCTACTATAAAGGGGAATAATGGTTACTCGACCGGGCTATCATGAGCGAAGTGAGGGAAGGAGTTTGGGTTGAATCCCTTAGGGCCTGCTTGGATGGGGGGAAAGCCCCCCTCCAAAAATTATCACCCCTTCTTAGGGGTGGGTCCCACCATTTAGCATGGTTTGGCAACTAAAAATGTCCCCCTCCAAAAATTATCCCCCCCTCTTCTCTCCTATTACCCCTTCTTCTCCCCTATTACCCCCTCTTATATTTCACCCCCTCCCAAAATTATATTTTTCTCTTTTTTATTATTAACTAAATTTTTCTCTTTATATCTTTTTTATTGTAAACTAAATTTACGCGAGCTAAATTATATATTTTTTCTTTTTAACTAAATTTTTTATTGTTGATTTATATTTTGTTGTTATTTTTTTCTTTTTTTTGTTAATTGGTAAAACAAAGTTAAAAAACCCTTAAATTATTCAAAAATAGTCATTTGAGAGGCTGATTGGATAAGGGATTATAGGTCCCATTTGGGCTATAGTTTTTATTTATTTGTTATTTTTGTCTTTATTTATTTATTTACTTTTTGCTATAGTTTATTAGTCCCCATTTGGATTATAGGCCCTATTTGGATTGTTTTTTGCTATAGTTTATTAGTCCGTCTTGATGAAAGGAATCTAATGAGTATAAAATTATGTTCAAAAGTTAAAAAAGTCACTAAAGACGACGAATAAGTACAAAAAATTCTATTTTTTGATTTATTTTTGTCTTTTCTTAAGTTATTTCAAATTTAGCCAATGATTGATAACTTTTCTGAAAGCTCATGTCGAGATGAATCAACAAATCAACAAAAATTGATGAAAAACAAAAAATTACAAAAAAATTTCAAATAAGGACGAAAAAAAGGGGATAAGTTATTGAGGGGATAAGATAAGAGGGGTATTATTTTTAAAGGGTTGGCCCACATTGATGTGATATTTATAGAGGGGGTAATAAAAAGTAGATAGTTTGGATGAATATTTAAAAAAAGGGGATAAAATAGTACTTAATTTGAATGGAGCATAAAATAGGGGATAAGGTTATTTTGTATTTGTAATGAGGAATAAGGGGTATTATCCAAGAATAATACCCCCTCCCCTCTTTTTCCCTCTCCTCCAGGATAATTTTTGGGCACCTCCCACCCTACCCAAAAATTATCCTCCTTTATCCCTCTCCGGGAGATTATTTTTGGAGGAGTGAAAAATTATCCCCCTGCATTTTTTGCTCCCAAACCATGCTAAACATGTCACGTCGATCCTTTTACCCCCTCCAAAAATTATCCCCCTTCTTTTTTTTCCCATCCAAACGAGCAACAGTTTTTTTCCTTATCCACCCCTCTTATCCCCCTTTATCCCCCTTTATCCCCTATTTAAACCCCCATCCAAACCATCTATTTTTTTATCCTCCCTCTATAAACATCATATCAAAGTGGGCCCTCCCTCTAAAACTAATACCCCCTCTTATCTTATACCCCCTCCAAAAATTATCCCCCTAAAAATATACCCCCATCCAATCGGGCCCTTAGGATAGAAACAGAAGGTATTAAGAAATGGAATCACGTCTTGACGATTTGGTATTAGCTAGCAAGTGTATGGACTTATACTTTGACAACTTTGTACTGGCCACGAAAGCATTATTAGCTCTTTCGGAAAGCGTGAGTAGAATGAATTTCTTTTAAGTCTCTACGTGCTGGAATGACTCTAGCCAATTTGAATGGCACTTTTCTGTGATCATTCATTCAAAGAATAAGAGTGTGTGATAAGAAACTGTTGTTACTTGCAGAAATTGTTATAGCATTTTACAATCTGCTTTGATTGATTAAGATGAAACTTCAACCAGATTGTGTGTGTCACGTATATATGCTAGTCTATGATTTATGATTTGGACTGGGCCTCCATATGTTTGTCTGTCTGCTGTTTCTATGATTTATGATGCAAGTGAGTTAGAGGGTCGCGGGGCAGAGATCCTAACATGTAGACTACATTCGGCTACTATAAAATATTTATAAACCAAAGAAGTTAAGCCTACTTTACGCACTTCTGCACTAAGCACGCAAGGCCACCCACAGAAGCCATTAAGGCATGCCACCTGCAGCTTCCAGTTCCAATCCAATAACAAGCAAAGATGAAAAAGAACTTATTGTACCTTACCTCCTAGTGCCTTGTCCATAGCTTGACATCAGCCCAGAACTACCTGCACGGATGCCTCCCTTAAGTGCAAAGTGACCCTAGCCAAGTAATGTAAGAAGAAAAGGAAACAGCATGCACACTTACGAACCATCTTTAGCGAAGTGCCTCATTCTTAGCCTCGCAGAAAGCATCAATTTTATATTAGAAAAAGAAAGAGCAGACACACTTACTACTCTGATGAGGCGTAGCCATGTATAGGGGAAAAAGGAGCAGCTAAAGAATACGAATTGAAAACACTTGAATTCCTCCCTATAGGATTTCTGGCATGACATTAGTTGTGTTAAAGCGTCGTTTTCATGGGCCTTCTTCCATGGGCCTGGAGCCAGAGAACCTTGGCCCTAAAGTCCCTTCCAAAATCCCACAAGGGAGAATATGAAAACAAGCTCTTTCATAGAGCTAACCTACCACCATGGGAGAAAGAGGATTTCGGACTCCTGGGTTCTGTGGTCGTTTGGAAGATTTTTTACCAGTCTTGAGGCTGAACTATTGTGCCTCTACCAAGAGATTTCGAGTGTACCAGGCTGAACTATTATGGGGTCTATTAAGAGAGATTTTGAGTTGGTTAGAGATTAAGAAATGTGGAAAATTCAGGCAGAATCTGATTCAACAATAGCTGTCTAAGATATTTCTCAATTCGACTTATCTATTAAAAGCCTGCCCAGTCCATGCTTTTATGTCTTGATCAGGTAGATGAAAAGGAAAAAGAACCTAATTTATTCCTTTCCCCTTGTAAAATCCCACCACAAATTCATGATCCAAACACAACTTTGATGAACCAATCAACTGTGGATGTAGTTCACGTTGGATGAACCATACATGACTTTGCTTTGGGTTTAATTAGGTCCCCACTAGTGGACGGTAAAATTAGTCTCTCAAAGACTAGTCAAGATGGGCATAAATTGGCCCGAATACTCTAAATTATATTTAAAAAAAAACTTTGGATGAACGATGTAAATCCAAAGTTCTTGTCATCGTGTTCTTGATTTCTTAAGGATTCATATTCCCTGGATGCTGTGTTGCTTCTGCATATTCATGATGACACTTAAGTAGACATTGGTTCTTGATCCAAACACAACTTTAGCGAACCAATCGTGGATGTGGTTCACATTGGATGAACAATATAAATACGTTTCGATTTCTTTAAATTACCTAATCTGTCCTAGTGCTTTACTCCATTAGCCAATATAAACATTCGTTTTTTGGCGAGTTGCAGATCTATATGCAGGTATAAATACCGTCGGAAATAAAAAGAACCTTTCAATCTATAACCATAACTGGTGGCTTACCTAATCGAAATCTAAAAGCATGGGCTGAGTGGGCTTTTAATAGATAAGTCTTTCTTTCTCAAATGCTTTATCGACCTTGAATTGAGAAAGAAATTCAAGAAAGTGTACCATGATTTAGGTGTGAAAATTGATGGAGCTAATCTAATTTGGTTCTCTTCAAATGCAGTTCTTATTTACACCACTCATAAAACTTTGATCCTTCCTTAAATGTATACTTTGTGAGACGCACCCCGCGCCTCTATTAGTCAAGATTTTCCCACCGTAGGTGAGAGGCGCCCCTATTAGTCAAGATTTGATTTGAAAACAACAAAAAAAAAAACGGATGCTCGCTACTAGCTAGCGCGGCTTATTTTGCGCTTTTGTTGTGGAGCTCGCTCTCGTTGCTTTTCATTTTGTTAGGGGTAGGTGCTTTGCCCTTGGTTGGGGGAAGAGGACATTTCCATCGCGAATGATACAATCTAGCCACAGATTTCCCTACGGCTACACCACTCATAAAATTTTGATCCTTCATTAAATGTAAGAACTTTGTGAGCAATATGTATTTAGATCAAAATGGAAAAAACCCAATGTATTTAGAAACAACCTACATAGACAAAACAGTGTATTACTCCTCTTTGGTTAAGATTTCTTTTTCCCCCAATCATACAAATTCACTTCTTGGACAGTATCTGTAACTTCTTCTAGATGTAGCATTCAGTCTGATATGTCATTACATGCATGCCTTTCTGTTCACAAAGAAGCAGCAGCAATGAACGAAGACACAAAAACCATGACCAGGGTAGTGAACAAGTAAGACATGGAAGATGCTGAAGACTTTGGAGGAGCTGCTGTATCATCACTGGTCTTATCATCAGCTGCATCATCACTGCTGGGTGCATCACTAGGGGCAGGACTCAATGTAGGTGTTTCAGAAGGAGGTGCTGTCTCGGGTGCAGGCGTGTCATAGTCGTCTTCATCATCAGGGCTGGGGGCAGGGGTGGAGGAATTCTTTTTGGGTGGAGGTGCTGAAACTGGAGACTTCTGAGGCGCAGTAGATGGTGGAGCAGTCCATCCGTCAATACCAGGAGTAAAAATGACTCCAGTAACTTTAAGCACCACGTAATCAAACTTGTGATAATCAAACTCACTGCTGCTAGCCAGTTGGACGTCTGCTGGAGCACCTCTGACTGCAGATGCAAACCTGATTTTGTTCACCACGTCGAGTCCAAAATTGGGGAGGGCGATAATGTTGAGGAAGCCTTGTTGGTTGGTGGCAGTGCCGGTGGATTGGAACAAGGTGGTGATAGTGGTGTTCCTCTTGGGAGACAATTGCCTGAGCTTTGCAATGTCATAGTAATCAAGAATGATATGGATGCTTAGCATGTCCTTGATTCTGTCAACCGGCTTACCCGAGAGTCCTCCAATGGCTGCATTGTCCACAGCCAGGACAGTGATGGTATTTCTGGTGTTGATCTCTTTGGCTAGCCCTGTCTGACTAAGGAGGCTATTGAATGTGCTCAATTCAGGATCCTTCCCCAGAATCTGTGTGATGTTGAACTTGGGTTTCGGTGCGGGGGGTGCTATGGCTGATGACAACGACAACACGGAAGCCAAGACAGCCAAGATGGTGACCACAACACAAGATTTGGTACCCATGTTCTTCCCCTTTTATTCTTTTTTGACTTTTTGTTTTTGTTGTTTCTAATCTAGCTGCAGCTGGCTGGTTTGATCCTGCCGACCTGCGCCGATGAATTTAGCTGTTGTTTTTGGGAGGCTGCTGACAATGAAGGAATAATGTGAAAGGCCTTCTTATATAGAGGGAGATATGGTACTAAACATAGGAGTTCGTTGCTGCATTTTCTGTTAAGAACTTATGGATAGGAGTACTAAAAGCTGTTTCTGGTACTAAATATAGGAGTTTGATTGCTGAGTACCCTAGAAAAACTTATGGATCAGAGTAAATCTCTCTCCAACATAGACCGTGGTTCTCTCTCTCTCTCTCTCTCTCTCTCTCTCTCTCTATATATATATATATATATATATATATATATATATATATATATATATATATATATATATATATGTATGTATGTATGTATATATAAACTTTTTTTTGAAGGGCAACACAAATTTATATTAATCAAAGAGAGTTACGGAGATAAAAATGGAGAAACCAAAACAAAATACAACTCAATGTTGGCAATGGACGAACAAACCAAAAAAAAAAAAAAAAAGGGGACTAAAAACTCGGTACAACAGTTAAGCCAAAACTAGGACAAGAAGAATCCAAAACAAAGACACCAAGCCTAAATAGAAGTGTGCTGTCGGGAATTTACTAGTTTGAACTTCTCGCTTGAACTTGTTAACCATTCGTTAAGTTTGCAAAACACTCAATACTAAGTTAGTACCAACCGGTATTGGGTCTCCGGCGGACACTCCGCTGATCAAGTTAACTTCTAAAAAGAGTGGAAAATAACTTTAAAGTGTGTGAGTAAATAGTGCGCCTATACTTGAAGTTAGGATGCTCGTGTAGTATTTATAAAGGTAGAACCCAAAAGAGTACATGAGACTTTGGCCAAGAATGTCGCGCCGTGGTTCGAAAATCACAACGCCTCAGCTGTGTGTTCCACGTTCGTGCGGATCGGACGAGCACGTTCGCATGTCTTGTAAGTGGTTCATCCCCACGTCAACTCAGGCAACTGCTCGCAACATAGGAGTACGCCGCCACGTGGCCAGAGGCCTCGGCATCACAGTCAGAAGTTGCAAGTTGAGAGATGTAGAACCTGACGATGAATGCTGTCCAAATGGAGGTTCATCCAAACTTGGCATATCGCGCGCTAGGCATTCAACGAGGCACTCTAAGTGGCCTTGTCAGATCCCTTGGCTGAATGATGGTAGAGCCATTCCTGGGCCTAGCCCAGCTAAGGTTCTAAATACTGGATCGGCTTGAGTACTGGTTTTTTTATTGGTACAGTATGTTCGGTACCGTTAATATACCGGGTACCGTATCGGATTTAACACAACTGTCAATATATATATATATATATATATATATATATAAACCATAAAGAGAGAACCAAAAAAATTAATTTCTTTTTTGCAACTCTAAAAAAAAAAAATCTAGTATCGGCCGATATTAGCCGGTACGGCCAGTACTAGTTGGTATTTAGAATGATACATTATTAGAGGTATCTGATACCGTTTTTACGTCAAAACAGTATCAGCCAATATGGTACGTTATTAATAACTTTGGGCTCAGCTAAAGTCCAACATGGATGGGCCGAGAGTGACCATGGACCGAAGACCCATTATTGTGCATATCCGGCCTACTACAAGCAACAAAGCCAAAACCTCTCACGGACCATTAGAAGGAAATAGAAAACCAAGGCCATGTCTTAAAGAACCACATCCAGTAGCAAAGTATGCACCAGAGCCACAAAACCAGCAGAAAACCAACAGAAAGCACATCATCCATAAGATTGATCTTGAGAGAAAAAAAGGTGACTGTCTAGGGTCTACCCAAATTGCACAGGAAACCAGAACACCAGCAAGAAGAACCAAACTGAACATATAGCATCCATAAGGTTGAATGAGAAAAGATATGATAGCATATAGTCCTCCTCCCAAAGTAGCATAATCAGAAAATTTTGCACCTCAACTTGACAGGAAATTAACACAGCAGCAACAAAGCAAGAGCCGCTAAGAAGACACAACACCCAACTGAAAATCCTCCACACCAAGAATTGTAGGGAATATGCTACGAAACAGATTCGAACTATATTCGGAATTTCCAAAATAAATACATCTGTTACCATAAAATCTTCGATATTGGAATTATATATAGTGCATGAACAATATAAATAATAGAAAGTTACAAACTACAAATGAATAAGATTTAGAACAAATCGAACCAAGTTATGTGTTTTATACAGTTTCCTTAAAGCAAAATAATCGCCTCACTTTGGGTGTTGAAGGTTTGTTTCGGTGTCTATCTCTCAGGGAAAAACTGTTCCCCAATCAAAGGAACACCGGCCTTACAACTGCTTGTTGAATTTCTGTGTGTCTGACTCTCTCTTACTTAAAGAAAACGAAATTCGTGAGTTCTATTGTAGACAAAAAAATTCAAGTATATGATGTACCCCAAACTCAAGAATGGGATTGATATATAAAGAACCAAGAAGGACCTTTGAGTTATCAAAACTGAAGGACCTTTGGCATGTTAGCGATGAAGAAGGATTATGGAATCCTAAATGGAGGCTCCTGGGTGCGTAACAGAAGAGACATTTCGGTTGCCAAGAGACCTTCGATGTCCTAATTTCATTCACACCCTTTGAATGTCTTCGAATTTCCAACAAGAATAAGCAGCAAAAGCATAATCGCATGACAGCAAAAGCATCAGCATGAAGAGCAGCATTAAGCAGATCAACAAACCATCATCTACAAAATATCAAGAGCATATTACTAGTAGCAGACCACCACCAAAAAACTCCTTCAGTAGCAAACTTAGAAAATCAAACCTCCAACATCAAACACAGCAGCAAACTTCTTAAAATCAAACATCCAACGGCATTGGAGCAGCAGCAAAGCCAAAACACTTTAGTCGGTGCTCCGATGATTCAATTAGTGAGTCAATAAAGCTCTGAAATTTAATAGGTGTAATAGTTAATTACAGCGTACATTTATCCCACGAGTGTCTGTCTTTTTATAGAGGTTCTCCCTCATCAATCCAAGTCATTTTCCTTCTCATATTTTCTCATTTGAGACGGATTAAACTTTTTTACAATTGACCTCTAATAAGATAGTAATATCCAAACTCTCCAAACCTTGTCTCCGGCAATTACAATGTAATTCATTGGTTAACTCCTCATTTAGTCAAATTGTCATCACTGTTTGTTTAGAACTAGTCCGAACTATTCGGATTTGGAACTTATTCTTATTTTATTAAGTTCCATCATTACTATGTACCGGCCTTTCTCACGTCAGTAAATATAACTCTCAATCATTACTGCCATGTTGGCTCTTGGTTTATTTGCTTGGTAAAATCTTAATTATATAGGTTAATCAGATCTTATCTCCTCCAATCGCTCCCTATGTAACGCCTCGATTCTTGAAAACGCTAATAAAAAGCAACCAAAATCCATGTGTTGTCCTTTAATTTCATAATGGTTAAAAGTACAAGTTTGAGAGACAAACTATGGAATGTGAAACTAAACTTTGGCAAGGCGGTATACATTTTCAAAATACTGTTTGAAAAGATTTATAGAGCAGTCTAGATTAAATAAACTATGGCTCGGTAAAGTCTTTGTCCACAACATTGTTGTACCCGGATAAGTTGGATCTTTGGTCCCATCTTCAATATTTGGCGTGAAATTTTAAATAGATATATACTAGTCATACCCACTTGCACCTAGGGGAACTCACTCTGAAACATTTCCAAGTTGCAAATCACAAGAACTGTTCCAACTACTTTTCACTTTGGTCACTTAGTTTAGAAAATTATTTATTAATACTTTCTGGGTACCGTCACGCAATATATAAATCTTGTGGTACACTTAATTAATCTCACGGACCGACCAATTATGCATTTTAGATTATGTAATTTCTCATTTTAGATGACTAGTCACGGATTGTAACATGCATTTTGAATGATGATTCGGAGAATGAACCACCTCTGAATAAATTGTTTTGGATTCTCTATACATATTTACACATTACTTCTAACAAACATATATTCTTTGATAACGTGATCAGTACCGATATTCACACATGCAAATCCCAGCAATATACAGACAAAGTGCATAGGGAACTTTCAAATATGAAGACCCTAGGTGTCCTCGTTAAGTTCTATTGGTCTTTTTCTCGCTTCTTGGGGTCACTGCGGTTTATACACTGTTGGTACCCCTAGAGCCTCCAAGACTAGTCAGCAATAAATTGGGCATACTCAAAACGGGCCGGATTCATCGATTAAAAAGAATTAAAATTGTTCTTTAGCTTCTTTCCAATTATTGTATCAATTAATATCACGTGGTAGCTTACATGTCATCTTGCTGACATGATAAAGGGAGGTGGAGACTACAATATGTCAACAACCCTAAACAAATATCCATTATTTTGTAAGGTAGAACTAGCACTAAAAAACAAAATTAAGCATTTTTAATTGAGTCTTGAAATTGGTTTTTAAAGATTAATTGAGTTGTGTGTAAATTGATTCAGACATTTTGAGTTACCAAAAAATATGAAATTAAAGCGTATGAGATGCAGAGATAGCGAGCACCCTTATAATTATCTCTTAACTGAGTTTCAAGTGAGGGAGATTATTCTATGTTAAGAAATTGAATCCATAATCGAACGAATTAAGAAGACAACCACGTGACAATCGATTGTAGGGACATTCCAGTCTCATTTAAGGGTATTCCAGTCTTATTGGTACATTTGTAAGGGTATTCGATCGTTTAACTTACTCATATGACAATCATGTATTTTTTACTGTCAAATACTGATTGAAAAACTACTGGAATAACTATTATGTCATCTTTATATAGCTAAAGCAGGTAACTTGCAGCCTAAAAATATTAAAAGGGGTAAGGTGAAAAAAAGTAATAATTGAAAATTAAGGACAAAGTCTTGTTAACCCAAAATTTTATGTAGACGCACTATGTGGACCCAACACGTCACCTACCCACCGGTGTAAACTGATCTTACTTTAGCCTTTTTTCCATTATTGCATCAAGCATTATTACCAAAAATGTTCTTTTTAGGCGAGGGTATTCCGAATTGTTACCGTTGTTTTTGAAGAGTTAAATTATTCGCAAGAAAAATTTCAACTATCCACGCGAATAGTTTAACTCCTAAATTATTTTCAGGCAAGGATCGATGCATGATTCTGGATATGCTTCCCCGCAAAATTGCAAATAGCATGGTTGTAATATTACAAGTACTTGGTAGCCTAAATATTTTGTCATCTTGCCAACATGATAAAAGGAGATGGAGCCTACAATATGTCAACAGCTCTAGGGGACTCGGCAAGGGGGTATATTGCGTAATGTGCATTAAAAAGATGTTATTTTAGTATAAAAAAACATTATATAAATACTGTCTCAATTGTCTGAATGATATTTTATGAGCTAAAACGGTCCCATTTTAATACACAACATGTTTTGCTGACTAAGACATGTGATTTGTCACGTGACGAAATTAAATGGTCAGATATCCTTAGAAATGTATTAGTGAGACTGGAATATCCCTAAGTGATGCATATACATATATATTAGAATTAATATTTTTGATGATAATTTCTCCACAAAACTTGGTAACAAGGATCTATTACATTACGTGCAATTGAGAAGTAAAATTACCACATTCAATAACTGGACATTTCATGGCAAATACATGTACTTACGCCACACACAACGCCTACGTACTACTAGTATCACAACCAACCAAATTTGAGGTTATTTTATTTGCCTTCACACATATGTAGTTTCTTAATTCATTGTTTGAATGAAAGTCTTTTGATTTTCAACTCTTTATTGTAACACTTGATTGATCTTCTTCAACTAATTAATCTTCACCTCCAATGTCTTCATCTTCTTGTTAATACTTCTTCCCACTACTAAAGTAATAGTTCAAGATGACAAGTGAAAAATATTATTAAACATAAAAGATGACAGTTTATGGAGATGACATTAAAAGTTCTCAATTTTTTATAATAGTTTATAATTGTCAATAATATCTATATAGATGACACTTTATAAGTGTTATTAAAAAGTAGAAGATGACAGATTAAAATTGTCATCGTTAATTACATATAAATATGACAGTCACAAAACATCATTAAAAATAACACTATTATCTATTGAATATGGTCACGACACCATTATCTTTCTTTCTCAAATTTAAATACAAAAACTGACATGTTATTTGAGCACAATTGTAATAGTGATGACAGTTATTTTTATAGACTGACATCAATATTTAATTCAGTTTTTTAATGACATATTTATAAAAACTGATATATTATTTAAGCACTGTTTGTAGTAGTGATAACAGTTATTTTTGTAGACTGATATCAATACTTTTTTAATTTTAAATGACAGATTTGTAAAAATTGACATGTTATTTAAGCACTATTGTAATAACAATGACAATTTTTTTTATAAACTGACATTAATACTTATTTTAATTTTTACAACAATTTTTTAATGATAGATTTACAAAAACTGACATGTTATTTACTTTTCAATTGTCATCTTTAAGCATTATTGTAGTAGTGTCCATATTCTACTCCTCTTTTTTACGTGGCGGGACCACTCTATGTGAAAAAATTAAACCCATGTTTGGACGAAGAAGACAATCACGTGACAATCGATTGTACAAGGGGCATTCCAGTCTCATTTAGGGGTATTACAGTCTCACCGGTACATTTCTAAGGGTATTCGATTGTTTGACTTACTCACGTGACAATCACATGTTTTTACGGTTATATATCGGACAAAAAACTAACGGGAAGGCTATTATGTTATTTTTTCATAATTAAAGGAGGTAACTTGTAATCCGAAAACGTTAAAAGGGTAAAATGAAAAAGAGTGATAGTTGAACAGAGTAAAGTGTACTTAACCAAACATGTTATTTAGACAGCACTATGGGGACCCCATGTCACCTATACCTACTGGTGTAAACTTATCTTTTTTTAGCCTTTTTTCCTTCATTGCATGTAGCCTAAATATTTTGTCATCTTGCCAACATGACAAAAGGACATGGAGCCTACAATATGTCAACAACTCTAGGGGACTCGGAAAGGGGAGTATGTATATTGCGTAATGTGCATCAAAACGACGTCACTTTAGTATAACAAAACACTATATATGTGAATACTATCTCAACTGTCCGTACAGTATTTTATAAGACAAAACGATACTATTTTAATACACAATATGTTTTGCATATGTTGTGCACATCAAAATTTCCAAGTCCAAAAGACTTGCTTTGAGGTTTTTTTTTTGAGGTGAAAAACACAAGAACTGTTCCAACTACATTTATCTTTGGCCACTTGTTTGGACAAGACATTTATTTTGGTACTTTTGCAACACCGTCACGTAGTTTTACTCGGTCTATTTTGAAATACAAATCATTCAATTTTGTGCTCGGAGACTCTACAGTGTACGGTAGAATGTGTTGTATGTTAAAATAGTCTCATTTTGGTTACCAAAATATTATCCAAAAGATTACACATTTTTTGAATAGTATTTGAACACTCAAAACAGTACTGTTTTGATCCGCAACACGCTTGTTGCGCACTGTGTACAACGAGATCTTACCTTCACGTAAAAACTATAGAGTTGGTTTTTTGTCTTTACTTTTTTATAAGTCTTATGGTACACTTCATTAACCTTACGGATTGCGATATGTGTTTCACGTGGAGGATGCATAATGTCAGAATCATCTCCAGCCAATTTTTTTTGAATTCTCTCTACACATGTTTATACAGTATTTCTTACAAATTTATTTTGTGCGTTATCGTCAAAATACTTTTATAGATTTTTATTATAATAAAAATTTATTTTTAATCTAAAATTTAATAAGCAATTAATTCCCAAACACCTCTGCAATGAAATTGTTTTAGGTTTCCACTATCAATTTCGTCATCAACTTTCAATAAAACATTTTTTGGTCATTCAATGTAACACTTATTAAGGTTTGTGACTTGGGACTTTGCTCACTTCTAAGATTTCGAGTTTGAATTTTCTACTAACAGACAGTACGATTGATTTTCAGAAATTAATCGAAATACACGTAAACTAATACGAACATGTGAATTTTCAAAAAAAAAAAAAAGGTCTCTTTCAAGAACTCACTAGAGAGACCATATGTTGCATTGACTCAGGTCAAGTGGTATGATTTCCTCTCAAAGTCTTTTTATAAGTATATATATTTTCTTGGAAAGTGGGGAGCAAGAGAGTGAGAATTTCCTCAGCTTTTCCGGGCACTTACTGAGAAAAGACCTTTTCTCAACAATAATGTTAGCTCAAGTGATCGATAAGAAAAAAGGCATAACAATTTTTTTTTTGATAATTTAACATATTCGCATCAGTTTACACGCATTTGCTCAGTAATTTTCGTATGCAGACCAGAAACAAATATATCTGGAATTAATCGTTTTATGCACGAGGGGCTCTGAATTTTTAGAGTAATTATTTGTATTAATGAAAGAAAAAATAAAAAAATATGAGCGAAGTTCTAAAAAAATTCAATAAATACGAAATTCTGAAAAGACTAATTTTTCCTCTTTTCAGTGTCTTTTTCGTCGTTCAGTTTGAACTTTTTTTTTTAATACTTATATTTTCATATTTTTTTATTCTTCTCATTAAGACGAATGAGGAAATGCTAACATAAAAAAAAAAAAAAAACTATGCAAAATATTATGAAATATTACATGATACCTATTATCTTTAACAAAAATAATTTAATCCGAACTCGGTTTAAATATTTCAAATCAAACAAAAACCTCCACGTCAAAATAAACAAAGATTATGTTTGTTGACCAAGGTATCCATTCCCACTTACCTGAAACTTACCAGTCTTTCTTTTTCCATTGCTTTATTGACCTACTTAATTTCATTGCATTTTCCCCCTATCTTCCTTTTGTCTTTTCCCACAACATGCAAAGTAGAATATGAAACCGTAGTTCCTAAGCAATGGAAGAAGTTTGGAGCTCTAATCGCGTGCCTGTTGAAGAATGAGCCGACAACTCATAGGTAGTGGCTTGGTTAAGGAAATCCAATAGAATCGTAGTGAAAGCGAGTCTTCATAGGACAACTGTCTTTATTTATGAATCCGAACTTGGATGATCTATCCATGACTAGGGTAAAGCTTGGGTGAAGCTAAGTGAGGGTTCAAACCAACTGATCTTCTCAACAAATAAGTTGTGGTAATTAGGGGTGAAATGTCACACGATATTTTGTTGGAGGGCAGTAGGTGGACCTAAGACTCCACAACTTGCTAAAACATAAAAGAAGAAGAAATCCCAAAGGATTGGCCTAGTAGTTCATACACGGGACTTATAAGATATTAATCCATACCGGGGTCTCAAGTTCAAATTCTTTCATGTGTTGTCAATTCTTATGAGGTGATCAGTTCATACAGAGCTTTGTCTCATCTCTAGTTGTTCCTCCTATTAGCAGATAACATGATTGATTCTCTAAAAATTAATCAAAATACGTGTAAGCTGACTCGAATACTCTAAATTTAAAAAAACAAAAAAGAATAAATATATATAAAAAAAGAAAACGAAAGTACAAAAAAGGGATAAGTTGGAATAAAAGAGGAGTGAAGTAATAATATAATAAACAAGTCAAGGAACACAACAATTTATGAACAGATTCAAACATAAATATGTTTGAAATCGTTCGATACATGCGGACTTCGTATTATTTAGAAAGATCTGATACATATTCGACGATTTCAAACACATTTATGTCTAAATCTGTGCATAAAGATTGTGTTTTTAGTTTTTTTTTTTTTATAAATATAATATAGTGGAGATAGCTACTTATCATGAATGAGAGAAAACCTCTCTCATCTTTTCTTCTCTTTATGATGAATGTGTAACACATAAAGAGAAGCAATCACGAAGATTCCCTACGGATAAAATGGACAAAAAATTCAAAATAAATTAGGTCTTCTAATTTTTTTTTTGTAATTTAATGCATAGCCTATCTTGTTGTGTAGGGTCCAATTGTCCACATTTTGATTATGGAAAAGGACTGTAAAATTTAATACAAGTATAAAAGAGTATTTTAAAAATATTTGCCTAATTAATTTTTTAAACAAAATATTATTTCTTTAAATATAAAGACAGAGTGTCACGAATCTTGATCAATTAGATATATATTTAGATTGAAAATGTGGTGTAGAAGGGAAAGTTATAAATTTTTCCCTATTAACAAAGGAGAATATATATCATGACCCTACTTGCCCTTATTTTAAATGGGAACTATTATTTGTTATACTCTTAATTCTCGAAAAAGATGTATCTTTAAAGAAAATTATGAAAAAGGTTGTATTAACGAGATTTAACGGTGAATAATTGTTGTCAAAAAGAAAAATCGTCTAAATATCGACTTTTAGTATTATAATTTATTCTTGAATTAGCGAGTAAGACTGTCCTTATCCCTTATCATGATACGACATATCACATTGTAACCTAACAATGGACCATTCAAAGGAATTTTTCCATTTTCCATTGTAGCAAGCCCTGTCAATTCTCTCTTTTATGAGGATTTCTACCTATTTCAAATTAGACTAGGTGTACTTTGGTCTTGTAAATTTTAGGTCAATCAACTCATATTTTTTAAGAATTATATCTTGTAACTTCTAAAATTTATAAAAATATTTAGCTGAAAAAAGAGTAATGTTTAAAAGTATAATTTTAAAAGGCAACGTTTAAGAAAAATTCTAAGAACACGACATTTCATACACAGATCCAGAGACCAAGAACGGAACCAGAATTTCACGTTTAAGGGGATTGTGTGTAATTTAGAGGGCAAAATATAATTTTTTTTATAATTTTCAAAATTCGCACCTATTGCTAACTTTTTTAAAAAAAATTGGGGGGCTCGGTTTTCATGTAGTTCCGTCTCGGCCAGACAAACTCATTTATATGTGAAAGACGTGTTCCTAGACTTACTCAATATTTATATGTGAAAGACGTGTTCTTAGACTGACTCAATATTTAAAGCGTAACTTTTTTTTTACTATATAATAGTTTTTTTAATTTACATTTAATGGTAATTGAGGGTAAAAAAGCATGAAAAGTAAGCCGCCAAACATCTATATAAGTAGTAGTACCCCATTAGTTTAACATCCATCGACACCATAACCACCGATTACACCACCACCAACTCCACCGCCGCCGATACTACACCACCGCCGATGGAAACTTTGTCGTGGATCACCTACGCAGCCGCATGGCTAGCAACGGTAGCTCTACTCCTACTCTCAACTCACCTCCGCCGTCGCCGGAAACTCAACCTCCCACCAGGCCCCAAACCATGGCCGATCATTGGAAATCTCAACCTCATCGGAGCCCTCCCACACCGGGACCTCGACCTTCTCTCTAAAAAATACGGCCCAATCGTTCAACTTCAGTTCGGATCCTTCCCCGTCGTCGTCGGCTCCTCCGTCGAAATGGCGAAAACCTTCCTTAAAACCATGGACGTCACCTTCGCTTCTCGGCCTAAAACCGCCGCCGGAAAATACACTACGTACAATTACTCCGACATCACGTGGTCCCCTTACGGGGCCTACTGGCGCCAAGCACGCCGGATGTGTCTCATGGAGCTATTCAGCGCTAAACGGCTGGAGTCGTATGAGTACATTCGAGTGGAGGAGATGAAGTCTCTGCTGAAAGCACTGTACAGTACGTCCGGTGAGCCAATCATGTTGAAGGATCATTTGTCCACTGTCAGCCTAAACGTAATCAGCCGGATGGTGCTGGGAAAGAGGTACTTAATTCTCTAGACCTATAATTTTTCAACACAAACTAGGCATACAAATTCGGACACAACACAAATTTGTTCAAAATTATTCGATGCTTGTTAGATTTTTCAAAATAATATAAACTCTACGTATATTAGACGATTTCGAACACATATCTATATGAAAATTGTGTTCCTAAACTTATTTTTTTATGAAATTTTCTCCCATAAATAGCTTGAACTCATTCACATAAATGGACCCTTTGGACAAGTAGTAAGGACCATTTCTCTTAAAAAATCTATTATGATTGTTACTTTTTTGCCCTTTTTATAAAATTTGTGCAATTTCTTTTAAGGGAAATGATATTCACAACTCTTTTTATTTATTTGCACTCTTTTTTTTTCTTCTTATTATATAAATTTACTAAAATATTCTTGTATTTAAACACAATAGAAATTATCTTGTGTGTAAATAGAAGGGTATTTTAGTAACTTTGTATAATAGAAAAAAATACAAATGGACAAAAAAGGAGTGTGTCGGATAATATACTGGGTGTCGGATATGAGTTTTGGCCGTTTGTTAAATTTCAAGTACTCGGACTTAAAATACTGGGTATCGGATAAATTAGAGAAAATTTGACAGAGCAAAAGGTTCCATGGGCCTACCACTGGTTGTTTCTTTAATCTATGTAATTGTTTTTTAAAGGTTAATAAATTTTATTTAGCCATGCAAAAAAAGTGAGACTCATGACCACCAGAAGATAATCAATCTGGAAGATATCGATTCAAAGGTCTGACAACTAAAATTCTATATTTTTGAATTGAAAAGTAAAAAATTATAACTAAAAGTTTTTAAAAAACTCATTGAAAACGAAAATAATTTTAAAAAATAGTTAATTAATGTCTTTAGAATTTATTTATTTTTAATTTCGATCTATACGGAAGATAATAAGACATCAAATTACTGTCTTTATTTAAAAGAGAACTTAATCCCAACTCTGATAATGGTTTTTTTTCCTTCCCCCAAAGATACATGGACGAGGCAGAGGACTCGATTGTGGAACCGGAGGAGTTCAAGAAGATGCTGGACGAGTTATTCCTATTGAACGGGGTCTTTAACATCGGGGATTCGATTCCATGGATTGATTTCCTGGATTTGCAGGGGTACGTGAAGAGGATGAAGATCGTCGCGAAGAAATTCGATAGGTTTTTGGAGCATGTACTTGACGAGCATAATGCTCGGAAGAAGGAAGCAGCAGCAGGGGATTTTGTGGCCAAGGATATGGTTGATGTTTTGTTGCAGCTTGCAGAGGACCCTAATCTTGAGATCAAGCTTGAGAGACATGGTGTCAAGGCTTTCACCCAGGTATAATACTCCTAGTTTATGTTGTATTTCTTTGGCTTCCATTCACTTGTTTGGTCTAGGTTTGCAGCACGTCAAAACGACGTCTTTTTAGTGCTCGAAATGCATCTGGAGTTTGGACTCAATATTTTGGGAAGTAGGGGACCTGTAGGGAGTTGAGTCACTACATGGGTGTAATGAGGCCATCCGACCATTCAGTTCGGCTATGGACGACTCAGATTCAAATTAAACTATTCGCGTATCAAACTATTCTCGCAAATAAATATTGATTTGAATCCGAGTCGTCCGTTGCCGAGATGAATGACCGGATGACCTTATTACACCCATGTAGTGACTCAACTCACTAAAAGGCCTCCGGATCCGATATTTTGAGCATCCGGATGCCTGTCGCGCTGCACACCTGTTGCATAGTAAAACCCTGTTTCCTTTATCCTCCTAGTTTGATGATGATGTTTTGTTTTGGGGTACCTAAACATTGGTTTCGTTCCTTTATGTTTTGGTCGGTATTTTGTCATTCTTTCTGGTCTTCATGGGCCTTCAAGTACCATATGATTATCGGTCTCCAGACGCTAATTTAGTTAGGATTTTAGTTTTGACCGTTGTGATGCTGTCATTCTTTGAGTCGTTTTAATCTTTATAATTTGCTTATTTATAAATTAATAAAAAAATTACCGATGAAAAGAAAGACTTTCAGCCTGGTATACTCTTTGATTACATTTTCTTGTTTTGATTTGAAACAAGAAAAATCATGTTTTGATGAATAAAACTTCCGATGATCAAAAATAAAAAGATCAGGAAATACTACATTATTTCGCATGTGTTTTCCGGGATGACTTCTCTATTTACTTTTGCTTAATTATTTGGATACGTTACTCCTTATTTTAGATTAATCATATTTTTGTCGAGTCCCGCAAAATATACAATAAGTGATTTATTTCTTATTCTTGGCAATATGAACTTGAATTGTATTTTTTTTTTCCTCAAATCATTTGGTCCAATTGAGGATAGTGACAAAGACTAGTGTGATGCACCTACCGGGCAATGATATAACTAAGATGTGGTGTGACCCGAGTGGCCCTTAACTAGTGAAAGCAACTAAGATGGTACAAAGGCCCTGGGCCCTGGATGCACTAGCGATTTGACATATAAGAGAGTGGTTGCTCATGTTTTTCGAATGGAAAAGTTTCAGAACACAAATCATTCGGCTACAGATGTATTTGGAATCGTTGGATGCATATGGAACTATTAAATTATTGAGGATCCCAGTGCATCTAATGGTTTCGGGCACATCTCTGTCCAAATGTGTCCGAATGATTTGTATTCCTAGTATTACTTTTCTCGAATATTGAAGCTTTGATTATGTTGTATCCCTATTTGGTAGACCAGATTGAGGTATTTATGCGATCTTATTGTGGAATTATTTGTTGGCTCCACTTCGTTGTTACGCCATCTAATCTAGAATAATAATAGTTCATTGCGAAAAGTCTTTAATAGGTGATTTCCCATTTCGAATCTCTATAATTGCTTTTGTAACCTCTCTTATATTAATTTTAGGAGGCACAAAGATTTTGTTGGGCATAACAGGGTGTGTTGTGTGCCAGAAACAGTGTTATTTTGGTTAAAATATTGCGCAAACAGTTGGACAATATTATACAGTAGTCGAGCAGTTTTTGGTGACTAAAATAGCGTCACTTTATCGCGCAACATATTTGTTATTCACGGCGCACAATAGAATCCCCACGTTGAGAGAAAAACAATTGAATTGTGTAATATCATTGCCTTTTGATCTGACTGAGTAGTTCTGTATTTGTAGCTTTTCCAATTACCACATTGGCTTATGTAGTTATCTCTACTACTTGATCTTTTCAGGACTTGCTTGCGGGTGGAACTGAGAGTTCAGCAGTGACAGTGGAATGGGCAATCTCAGAGCTATTGAAGAAGCCAGAGATCTTCATAAAGGCAACGGAAGAGCTCGATCGAGTTATCGGGAAGGAAAGATGGGTGGAAGAGAAGGACGTTTCTAAACTACCTTACATAGAGGCTATCGTTAAAGAGACAATGCGATTGCACCCGGTTGCCCCAATGCTAGTACCTCGGCTAGCACGAGAAGATTGCAAAGTAGCTGGGTACGACATTGAGAAAGGTACTCGTGTGCTCGTGAACGTGTGGACCATAGGACGGGACCCTGAATTGTGGGATCAACCGAACGAGTTCTGCCCCGAGAGGTTCATCGGGAAGGCAATCGATGTCAAAGGGCAGGATTTCGAGCTGCTGCCCTTTGGTTCAGGGCGCAGAATGTGCCCTGGTTATATGCTCGGACTTAAGGTGATTCAGTCGAGTTTGGCGAATATTCTGCACGGATTTACTTGGAATTTGCCGGATGGTATAAAGAAAGAGGATCTGAATATGGAAGAATTTTTTGGGCTTTCAATGCCGAAGAAGTTTCCCCTGGCTGTGGTGGCGAAACCTCGGCTTCCACTTAGTCTCTATACTATGTGAGATGTGTGTGTTTTCAAGAATCTAATAATATTGTTAGACTGTATGTAACTGCGGTCAACATACCCTATTGTGGAATACCAACAGCAGGGTCTTCGGGTCCGTATATATAGATGTGTAGGCTCTTTTATGATAATAAGGAATCATATATATTGTGCGTGTCTCATTCAAAATCACACAAGACTACCATGTAGTGCATTTGTACCACTTAGATTCAGAAGTTATGAAGTTGTACACCGGAAATTGTGGTTATGTGAAGGTTGTGCTTTGTTTGCCCAAATAACTGCTTCAATTTATCCTTCTTTGTCTGTGTTTCGAAAAATACGTTGTACTAGTTGTTGATGTCAAAAATTGAATAGTGGCCTTTGTGCTCCTATGGTGGTCACTGCACAAGTCCTAATACCATCGGTTTAGAGAGAGAGAGAGAGAGAGAGTATGCATGTATGTATGTATGCAGGAAGTTATGAAAACGTCTTGTCTTCGACTTAGTAACACCTTTTATAGGGTGGAAGACGAATGGATTTTAAGAGATTTGATGGCCATCGATGACACTCTATTTTCCTTGTTGAGAGGAGCGAATTATTTATTGAGGGATCTGTTTTCAGGATTTTAAGTGCACTAGGGGTTCATTTGCGCGATCTTACTAAGTGCATACCGTGGTTGGTTCCTCTTGATCGAGCTGCTTAACTCTCGGAAGATTGAAAGCTGAGTGTCAATTAATAATGTAATGCCGAGTGCTAGAAACCTGAGTAGCTTTGTACTAAGCGGACAAGTATTTGAATGACTAAGTATTAAGCAACCAAACGTATAGAGATCGAGCGCCGATCTAAGCCAATCCGGGCTCATCACGAGTAAACAAGGATGAGAAAAAATTGAAGCCCGTAATTGGATGATGTCCTCTCCATGCTCCTTTAAACTCCTACGTTGGAGGCCGAATAATGATAATTTGTACCGTCATCATCTTGTGGTTCTCTCAAAAAGGAATGATTTTTCATTCATTTTATAAAAAAAAGTGCAACTTGTTCATCCACCTATCGATATCTGATCAAATTGATTTTTTACAGGCACATTAAAACTACTCGATGAACTACTCTCACCATCATTGTAGCACCCACAAATAAGAAATTGGAGCTGTATAGAGGAAACGTTATGTCCACCAAATGTATAATTGCATAAACTGTGCGATATACAATGTATCGTGTCGTTAATCGTACTATCATTAGTCCAGTCAAATAAATAGACTCTTGGGGCTTTACATGATCATTATCAACTAATAGCCTTTGTTTAATTACGTTTAAAGAAGCAATGCCATGTGCATAGATATCCGAACACCAATGCGTCCCGAATCATTCGATGGACATGAGTCTCACATAGTACACGTACGTGAAACTCATAAACATTGAACGACGATGACGCATCTATATTCAAAATACTTACACCAATCTTTCTAAATAGGACAGGGGGAAAAAAAAGGTAGTACCTCAACTACCATACATAAATTTTCTTGAGGTCATAGTGGTGGCAAATCTAGTGCTGTGCAGTTGGACATAAGAGTCATAAGTTGTTAAAACATGTCTTTTTCATTTGGTAGGATTGGGATATTATATGAAACCAAACAATATGTCAAACCTAAAACACATAAATATAGTTAGATTTATGCTTATGGTGAAGCTCCCTTTGTCTTATCATTATTTAATTTGGGTTGTTGTGTCGGGATATTTAATTGGCTTTAGTGTATGTGTTTTCCCAATTATTGGTATTTGATGTGATGGTGACTTAGATTCGTCCGGAACGGTTTATTTAGGTCGACAACAAAGGATTTGATCAAGAAAAGTTATCGAGATCGACAACAGATGGAAGCTTGAGATGAGCGAGAGTCAGACTAAGTTGATTCGGAGAATATTGAGTGCGTTTCGGCTTAGATCTCGGAGACTCACGAAAACCTTAGAATTTGATTCTCAGTATGACTATTTCTCAAGAGACACACAGCGAGAGGAGCAAGGAGTGATCTTTACTCTGATATACACTAAAGAAAATTACTACAAGGATGAGGTAATCTCTTGTTTTTCTTCACTAAACGAAACTCTATCCCGAAGTACCTACTATTTTGAGAGACTAACTAGGATGTCAGAAGGTCTTTGTTGACACTGTTTTCATGACTTTCTAATTCTTTTCCTCTTATCTTTAAGCTAGGCGCGCTTGGGGTTCAGTATTCAATGTTTTCTATACGCTTTTAACATAAAGTGTCACCAATATTTTCTAATTTGGGTTACAGAAAAGCTAATCCAAACAGGCCCTTGAACATTCTATTCAATACTGGTTCTTTGTAGGATGGCCCAAGAGCAGTCTTGGCCTAGTTCACCAACCCAATCCAAAACAAGATTGGACTGAACCCAGAGCCTAATGCCTCTCTTTGATCACGGCTTTCTTGGATCTAAAAGAGGAAAAAGCATCCTAACCATCATCAAGATTCGTAGCTCTAGGCTCACTAAAGTACTTACCACACTTAATTTTATTCACCATGCAAGCAGCGCGAGATAGCTCATCGTTCCTCTCTAAAATTGTTACTTTCCCAAAATGCTTGCTGAAAATCAAAGAAAGAAGGTGATTTGTTTTCAAGTGGTTCATCGGTCATTATCACCTAGTTGTTTACAACCAAAGACACTTTTTAGTGATTGAACGCGCACCAACATAGTATGAAGTTCTTGGCTTTTGATCTCTTAGTTAATTCCGTAGTCTTGTTCAACTTTCTAGTGTTCATAGGCTTTTCTTTTCTTCGTGAACGCGTGTCCATACAGTTTGTATTTGATTTAAACTCCTCTCCGTACCCATCCCTTCTTATTTGAGTTCGTCCTATCCAGAATGAAGGAGACCTAATGTGGATTTGATTAGATCCAGAGCTCCTTTTCTCCTATCCTCTTCGTTGTGAAAGGAACAAGACGAGCAAGTCTGGCAAAGACTCTTGAATCAATGCCCCCTATCCATTAAGTGTGCTTGAGAACCGGTGACTCAAGGGAGGAACTCAACCCGCCTAGTACAGGTTTCCCCTTGCATGATTATTTGCCAAATACAAGTAGAATGTGGTTTGTTGATGACTTGATAACTTTATGCCTAATCACTGGTTTGCTCATGCCAGGTTGCAGACTCGATTCGGTGTTTGGGCTTGGCTAAGGTTCGTGGTCTTTGTTGGGCCTCTTACTTCTCTTGCTCATATTTCACCTAATCTTTCTGTCAAGACCTACTCTGTATCGGAAGGTAGCGGCAGGGGCGGACCCAGGAATGAAAATCGGGGGTGGCGAAATTTAAACACGTATATGTTTTAAGTTAATTTTTCATAACACACAAAAAAAATTTCACATGTTATAAGGTTGATCTTATCTAAAAATCAGATCAAAATATACATATCCTATAAACAAGAAAAAAAATACAACATGAACACCTAATTAATATTAAAAAATTAATAATCAATAATTAAAACATAGTAATTAGTAATCACATAACCAACACTCAGTAATAAAAAAAGTCCCTACATCACACTCTTTTTCTTGGTAAGCACTAAAATAACAAAAGAATTGGTGTGTGATCTTGGGATATCGCCACGTGGTCCTCCAATACCCTCTATCACTGTATATTCATTTATGTGAGACTTAATATTAAATGTAGGAACACTCATATGAATATGTAGTGATTAAAATTGTTGAGACATCACATGAAGTGTTCTAATACTACTAAATAATTACTTGTAATATGATAATTAAAAAAATTAAAAAAATTAAAAAATTGGAATTTTGAAAATTGGGGGTGGCATGTGCCACTCCCCCCTCCATAAGGGTCCACGGGAACGACCCACCATTCTGACACACTACAGTTTTGAACCTAGTTTTCATGCTTTCAAACATTAATATAGGATAGGTAATGTATACTATGTTCCTAATGTCACAAGGCTCTCTGCTGTTGACCTTTGGTCCTAGAAGTACGCTCCAAATAGGAACTCTCTCTCTCTCTCTCTCTCTCTCTCTCTGTCTTTCTGTGTGTGTGATTTGCTCCTTTCACCTTCTCCCTTCCCTCACATGTCACGTGTCTTGTTTTTCATTTGTCAGATCTTCCCGATTGTATATATCTCCATCTCTGTATCTAACTTATAACATAGACAACTTATCTTATCCCACATGTTATTTGTTTAATCCATAACACAAGTTATAGAAGTCCCAATAGCATGAGAAGATCAAACCAGTTTCCCATTGAATATACCCTTTCAAAAGTCAGCCTTACGTTGTTAAAGCAGTAGTTGCAATCTCCATGCTTTCAAATTTCTTATTCATATGTTGTTCATACTTGCAATCATGCCGATGCTTACATCATTTACTTGCCACTTGGTATTTCCCTCTTGATTTGCATCCCCTAGTCCATTCTAATGGAGATCTTCATTTCATTGAATATTGAGTTGAAACTTCTTTTATGTATTTGGGTGATTACCGACACGAATTGTCTTTCTATACTAAAGTTTTAAAAGTAAAAACAAATCTTGTTAATTATATATGGCAGTACGTATTAGCGTAGCCTTGACTACTGTTAGCGAAGTCCCACATTGCTTAGCTAGGTTGCTCCCTCTTCTGTTGTTTATAAGCCTTAGGCCACTCTTTTCTTTCAAGGGTATTTTGGGAAGAGTTAGGCCGATAGTTCTTAACATGGTATTAGAGTCAAGCCTAGGCCCATCATCCGGGGTCTTCTCTACTCTTCACCCTCTCTCCTTCCACCACTTGTGTGAGGGAGAGTGCTAGCGAAGTCTCACGTCATGTAGGTTGCTCTCTCCCCTTACTTATAAGTCTTAGGCAACCCTCTTCTCTCAAGACGTCTTTTGAGATGAGTTAGACCCATAATGCTTAACAACTATATCGAGGGACTGCGATTACAAGGCGGGATTGATGAATTTTGAAAAAGAAAACTACTTTATTTTAAAAGAGATTACACTAAGAGCTACTGAAGGAAAAGGTGCAATCTCTCCCTCGGCCTTTGCAGAGGAGAGGACAAAGAAGAAAAGGTCCTTTGTTTTACTACTTGCGCCCTTACTAGTAAAGGGGGCTTTTCGATCAAGGAGTCATTATGGTGGGAAGACTGACCACTACATAAACCTGGATTCTTGGGCCTTCACGAACCAGAGATGATGGGAATCCATTTCCTCTTTTTAGTTATTATATTCGTCGCAAATATAATGTGTGCATGTAGGTGTATGGGTGTTCAAGATTATTAAGGCATTAGGATTATATTTATAAGAGCAGGTATGTATATTTGTTTAGAGTTAACTGAAACTAGAAGTCTTCTTGTTTGAAATAGAAGCATATACAGCAGCAGAAAGTCAGCTATCAATTTGATTATTAAGAGCAAAGGTTTGACCCTAAGGAACTACTATTGGGTATTCTGCTATTTTGTTGAGTACTGAAAAAAAGCAACATAGATATTGATATAGGAAGCTCGAGAGATCTTGAGCGACAAATAGTAATTTACACCAACTTTAGTGTACCATCGGACACACTTTTCACGTCTAGAAAGCTTAGTGTAGTTAATCTATTATAACAATATTTGGTACCCAGTGTGGAGCCGATGTCTCGTGCAGGGCTTTGAACTTCCGGGAAGAGGTCAAGTTTATAGATAACGGGAATGACTCAAACACTAGTCGAGAACAGGAGTTTAGTTAATGCTTTGGTAGTTAAAGAGGGAGATATTGTCAGTCAACTACTTAATGTGACTTGCGAGGTACAACAAAAGTCGAAAGAAGCATGCCTAAAGTGTTTATTGCACAACACAACAATACATTTCTGTTGAGAGTTTGAAGAAAAACTTCTATATACAGTGTAAAGAGTGCGGTTAACGGGGATTCTCTGCATGGATTCAAAGAAATCGACGAAAAAAGGCAATTCACTCGACCAAAACTATGTAGGTTCGTAAATCAAAAGTTCTTCCAGTTGATATCACCTCTCTCCCAATGCTTTGGAGAATAGAAACCATTCTTAAGAGGTCTATATAGAGCAGTGTCAGAGTAGAAAGCTCGAGGTCGCGATGACCTTAGCCGATGCTTGTGCCTATGACCTTTTCGCCGCCTGGGGGGTGATTTTTCATTCTCATTCTGATTGTTTTCAGCCTCCTTTACTTGGCCTTTTCCCTCCTTTTCACCTTCAGTTGGAACAATGTACACAAAGGGTCCTACTGGGATGTCATCATCCATGTCCAAGAGAGATTCCAAGGTCTTGACCACAGTACTCATTGTGGGTCTCATCTTTGATTGGTAGCTCAAGCATCGATAAGCCAAGGCTGCAGCCTTCTTAGCCCCTTGCCTTGAGTACTGCCCTTCCAGTCTCGGGTCGATCATCCGGTCAATCTTCTGAGGATCCTTCAAAAGGGGTCGCGCCCATTCCACAAGGCTCTGCTCTCTACTTGGACGCTTCTTGTCCATAACTCGTCTCGCTGTTAGTAACTCCAACAAAACTACCCCAAAGCTGTATACATCGCTCAACGCTGTCAAATGACCTGCAAATTTAAATGGGAAAACCTTCTTAGGATGATATTTTTGTTGTAAGTCGAATCTATACATATAGTATTGCAAAGATTGAAATTTGAGGTATCTTGCCAGTCATGATGTACTCAGGCGCAGCGTAGCCTTCCGTGCCCATGACACGTGTGGTGACATGTGTCTCGTCTCCTTCTGGGCCATCTGTTGCTAGCCCAAAGTCAGAGAGCTTGGCAGTGAAATCCTGAGAAGAGGATAGTAGTAAACAGATCATAAGTTCCTCTATTTTCACTTGGTTGAATAATGATTACCAAGCTGAATAGATAGTAAGATCTCCGGGAATCAATGAAATAGGCAACTTATCATAAGATCGAAGTATACGTGGACGATATGATTGTTAAATCTTGAAAGTAAGGAGGACACCTCTTAAATCGTCGAAGGGTATTCGAATGTTTAAGAAAGTATCAATCGAACCTTAATCCAGCGAAATGTGATCCATTAACATGCCTTCTTTGGTCCTACTTATGGTTCATTTTTCTACGAAAATGGAGGAGGAAACTTGGTACCAAATGACAAATATGAGTTTTCTTCCACACTATGGAGCATGAATAGGATATGAGGTACAAATACTATACAGATACAAGTCCAAGGGAATTACAGAGTCTAGTAAGATGTTGGAAGCCTTAAAATCCCTATAGATCACTGGTGGATCTTCGCCGTGGAGGAAAGCAAGGCCTTTTGCAGCTCCAACCGCGATTTTGATTCTGGTTAACCACGGCAAAGAAACAGAATACCCTGCAATTTGTCAGAATCAAATATCAAAAACATTATCACAACCTTGTCTATATGCAGGAGTGTTATAAGGGCAGGAAGTAGTACTTCTGAACAGTTGGTTTTCAAGGTTGCCTCGCGCCATGTACTCGTAGACAAGAAGCCTGTTCTTATCCTCGCAACAATATCCGATCAACTTTACCAGATGGGGATGCCTCAATTGCCCAAGGAAGATGACTTCAGTCTACAAATTGTGAGATCGAAAATGTCAAAATAGTGGAACTAGGAATAAGAATAGGGGTGACTTTGATCGATTTGCTAACAACTTGTAATACCAATGTGCTGCCTATTCAGATAATTTTCCAGGAAAAAAATGCAAAGGGAAAAAAAAGGGAAAAAACTGAGTTGTAAAGCATATGAACATACCAGCCATTCCATGTGGCCTTGAGTGCCATCCAAGTCTAGTAACTTGACAGCAACAGGTTGAGCCTCCAACCCAGGTCTGAGCTTATCATGGATGAAACCTTTATGAACCGGGCCGAACCCTCCTTCACCCAGATAATTGCTTGATGAAAAGTCATAAGTGATCAACTTCAGCTCTGTGAGTGTGAATATATGAAGGTTTGATCCAATCACAGAATTGGAGATGTCGCTGGCCGAAAGCTGCGAACCCGAGTTGCTCAAATCTGTAAGTGATAGCCTCTTACCTGAATCTTGCTTACAAACATTGTTTTTTGGCTTAGGAGGTGGTTTTTTGGCCTTGAAGCAACTGGGTAAGATGGCTCTCATTGTAGCCTTCAAACCCATGGTGTATCTGAAAAATGACAAACGTCTTGCTTAAGTGGGTGTTTGGATAATCTGAAAGGGAATAGAAGATATATGCACACCTTTGAGATGATGGGCAGAGCACATACCCACATAAGAAACTCTTGCTTTCCGGTGTTAGTTTTTTTCAGTTAATTCGAGGGTGATAACTATCTAAATATATACATCGGCCAGGCATGGTGATTTAGTGGTAATTATGCCTATGAGGGGGCTCAAGAAGACTTGGGGGAAAAGGAAATCAAAGAGAAAACCTTAAATATTTGATAATTTGCATATATATTTTGGGGGTTTGGTGGTAGGCTCTAGAAGGATGATGGCATGGTTTTGGTATATTTCTATGGAGTGACAAATATATAGAGTCTAAAGTCTTAGGATTCTTTCTATGGGTCAGAAAGTAAAATGACAGGCCATTGCTTGACTTTGAAAAGGTTAGCAGCAAACTTCTTTGGTGGTTGGCATTATTATTATATTGAAATTAAAAAGACTCGTGATTTTTACTTCTCTTATCACAACATCAACACAACTATTTTTATGTGGGTATAAAATCGTCGGTTGTTTACGTCTGATGCATATAAAATCGTCGATCGTTTTCGTTTGATGGGTATAAAACCGCCGGCTGAGTAGATAATTCTGCTTAGCCTAGGCACTAGGTCAAAAATTGGTTCGCTTGGATTGAAACTGGCTAGTTAAAGACAACATGATGATCAGATGGCTAAGCTAAATAGTCACAATATGCAAATTGATATATTATGATTGCCTTAGACGATTGGATCTGAGCCATCGACTCAATAAGACTCTTACTTTAATATACAAAAAGATATGTTATGACTCCCTTATACGAATGGATATGAGTCATCTGTTCAAAGGGACTTGCACTCTCGATAGGAGTGCGGTTGCTATTGTTATTGGCCCAAATTAGGTGTCAAATGAAATAGACTAATCTTTTCAAAGGGACTTGCACTCTTTATTCTTAAATGAAAGAGATGTAATTTCACTAAAATTGCACCCCTTACGCTATATGCACACACCCCCACTCACCTCTTAAGGCACACTGATATTGTTAACGAATTAATTAAAGAACAAAGATGCAATCATTATTGTATTAGATTGAGATTCAAAGACTCTTTCTTGTCCTAACTACAAAGATTAGGCTTTATAATATAGAAAGATAAAATAAATGTTGAACATGTAAAGAAAAAAGAGAATATGAATTATTAGTCTTGAAGTCAAGTTTATATAAACTAAAATCGAGAACTCCGATTAAGAGAAAAGCATAAACTCCTACTGTGTATGTACAGACACACCCACATGTAATGAAGCTTAGTTTTTAAAGGAAATGGGGGTCCTGCTGTGTGCAGTGCATAGCAGGGTGTGCTGCGTGCCAAAACGGCGTCGTTTTGGCGCGTAAAATACTACCCCAAAATTGTTCGGTCAGTTTTTTACTGTTCGGACAGTGTTTTGTGCGGAAAGTTTTGATGCGCAGCACACCCTGTGCACAGCAGGGTCCCCGGTTCCGTTTTTAAATCATGAGAAGGAGAAAAAAGCATTTATACAAAAATTAGTGTATGGATTTAAAGTTTTAACAACGATAACGACAACAACAGCAAAAAAGTTTTATTTATTTTTCATGTCTTCTTTTAGATCATTATGAATTGAATTTCTAATTATCTTAATTGAGGAAGAAATTAAACAAAATTATATGTCAAACTAGAGGGATGAAGATGAAGATGAAGCAAGACATGTCACCTGAAATATTTTTTTCCCAATAGGCATCGATATATCCTTCAAAAACTTTGATCTAAACAATTAATTACGAAGAATTTTAGCAGACATCATGTGCAAAACACAATAAAGCAAGTCAAAATTAAAGATATGGAGTGGCCAATAAATTGGACAGTAAAAATAATTTGGAAATTTAATCAAACTTGGAAAAACTAAAATAAAATTGAATCCAAATATAGGTAATACTTGTGCAGTCATCCCCAATAAAACTTGTCCACTTGCAATTAAATGATACATTACTAGGAAAATGAGAAGGCTCTGAATACGTGTACTTTTGTACTGTATATTATTTCAAAAGTATTTTTTATGAGAAAGATTCTGGAAGCGTCAACTGATACATATTTATAGACCAACATAATTAACTAATTATTTTTATTCTAAAAAAATATGTAGAAGATTTTTCCATTAACCGACAAACCCTAATTATTTTTATTCTAAAATACGTTAATGATGAGGGTAAAAATGTAATCGAGAAAATACATTTAACCCCCCCGAATAAGTTCGGAGTTCGCCCGAAACCGGATGGTATATCCAGAAGCACGTGCCGATCACGTGAGGAAGTGGCCGACACGAGGAGTGCCGACCATACACAAATCAGGATAACAGAATCAAGTATTGAGCAATGCCGACCTGAGAAAGGAGGATCCATGTCTTGCCGAACATATAAGGCCGGACCGAACTACGGTTGGCCCGAGAAAGGCAATCAGCAACCGTTTCTTCAAGATAAGACAGAATCCCGAACAAGTCGGGATTCAGTTCAAACAGATATGGATGAGAAATCCACGGCCAATTTAATTAATATGAGAAATATTAATTGAATGAAACTCTAATGATAGAAGATAACTACTTGACAGAGAGTTATCTCATTAGTGGCCAATCAGAAGGCACTTCACTCCAATTAGAGTCCTAAGAGAATTGAGACTAAAGATAAAGTTTATAAATAAAGCTCCAGATCAACAAAAAGAGGTACGTTCTAAGTAATGCATAGTTTCACTTGCTAATAGAGAATATTAGCTTGAGTTATTATTCCTGTGAGCTTTGGCCTGACTTAATCATCAGAGTGTCTTCCTGCCACAGCGGCAGAGGGCTCTTTGACGGATTATTGTTTTGCAGATCATAGGTCCACCCATATTGAGAGCATTGTTTCAGCTGGATAGTGAGCTCCTAGTTTTCCGCCTTGATTGAGAAAATCTACCCTCTTACAGTTAATTTGATTTGTCAGATATTATTTTTAACTTGGTAAAAAAAATAACAACAAACCCTATCAGTGATCGACACATGATTTGTATTCCATTTGTAGCTTTCTTAGATAGTGAATTTATTTTTTTATAACTGAAGTATTCGGCCTGTTTTGGATTTATCTTTAACCTAATGTCAACTAGTTTTCGGGTCCTGAAATTAACAAACCTCCAGCTGCCCTCTAGAGATTGATTCTGATAGAATACGACCTCGTGACTTTGGAGGGCAAGCCTTTTAATAATCCTCTAATCTCCTTCTATCGACCCAATCGAGGGAGTTCATATTCAACCAAAGACGTCTTGGGAATCGGCAATAGCTAAGCATTGTGATTATCATAGTTCAAGCAACGTATGAGTAGCTAGCGTACATGAAAGAGTGAATAATCCATTTTAATTAATTATCAATGGTTTCGATATCAATTTAATTCATCTATGTTTAGTTAATTATATCAATCAATTATTTAACAATCACTTTCACTAATATTATCAACAATCACCACTAAACATCATTGTATTTAATTAATCATTATAATTAAATGATTCAATTAATAGTTTAGGTATCTTAACCTAATAAACAAAATTTAATTCCATTTAATAACAACTGTTAATTTAAATGAAGGTCCAGTTAAATCATTTAATGTTTATTAATCACTGTTTAGCTATTTTAGTGTACTCTTATTTTAATTTTTTTTATCTGATATAATAATTAAGTTGTGACATATTTTTGGACTGGAAATCTTACTTAAAAATTGTTTGTAAGTTGAATTTTGTTCTAACCTTTATGATTAATATTTCTCAAAAGACGTTTGCTTTACGAAGATAAAATTAAAATTAAAAATAAATACCTTGTTTCTAAAATAATGTTGATAAATTGACGTTTTCTTGAAATTAAATTAACAAATGATTATTTACAATATTGTGAAACGTAAGCAATAATGTTTATCTAAAAATGACAACTTTCACATAATTATAAAATTAAACCGCAAATTAAAAATTGAAAATTTTATATTCCCGAATCGCACAAACAAGATGGAAAACTTGTTTAAATGGTGATTTCGATGACTTTTATATGGTAAGTATAATAATAGCTCGTGGTAAATTTTCCCAGTATTAATTATAAATAAAATAAAGATTTTAGAAATAAAGGCGACAAAACTGCAAAATAATCATTTTTTATTGAAATAATCTCACTTTTTTATGTGATTTTGATCGAACGGTTTGATTTAGCTACTTTTTGATCTAATGGTCTATATTTCCTCACAAACACCCTGGGGCATCATAGAAAAAACCTTATGTTATGAGTGGTCAATTTAATATTTTTTTTTTGGCCAACTGAATAAACATAAACCTAATACATATTTTTTGGTCTATATCAAAGTTATTAATCCCGTCCCGTACCGGCGTCGTAGCAGAAATCTTTTTACACACCATTAATGGATGTATTGAATGAAAAGGTTTTTCTGATTACCTTGTGAGACCCTTCGGTATATTAAATTTATTCACTCACCATTCTGAATTTCAACACTAAGTATTGCCTTGATCGATCTCCAATAGACATAATTGAATCACCTTAATGTTTTTTCTCTCATCTTGTAGTGACCCGCTCCCGCCTTATATAATATTATCCGCTTTGGCCACCCAAACCTCACAAGCTTTCCAATAAGTCACTCATCCCTAGGTTGCTCGTCTTAACTGTGAAGTTACATTTAGTTTTGGCATTCTCACGACTTTAAAAGGCCTTATATAAAGTGGAGTTATGATTTATTATTTTGCACTAAATTTATATCCACCAAGCGATATAGGACCTTTGACAACTCATTCGAACGTCCATCGAGACTTCCTTTCGGATGCTCGGCCTCACAGCCTAACTGGGATGTCACAATCTCTTCCACTTAGGAACACACATCCTCGTATGGAATCGAGATTTGTCTCACATTTTCGATCGGTGTAGGCTCTGATACCATTTGTGACGCTTTATATCTACCACTGACTCACTAACTTGTTGGAGCCTAACCACGTGACGCAAAATGCTTAAACCCAAGTTACTAGTAGTAGAAAACATAATTCTTTATATACCCAAGATCACTCATGTAAACTCTGGTACTATTTGCAACGCCCGGCTCCTACCTTATACAATACTGTCTACTTTGACCATCCAAACTCCATGAACTTCCCAGTAGGTCACTCATTCATAGATTGCTACATGACGAGCACACTTAACTGTAAAGTTTCTTTTGACTTTAGCGTCACGGCATTAAAAGGTCTTGTAGAAGGTAAGATGATGATGTATTATATATAACACTGAATTTACATTCATCAAGCGATATGGGACACTTGATCATTGATCCAAACGTCCACCGAGACTTTTTCTTGGACGCTCAGCCTCACAACTTGGCTAGGGTGTCACAATCTATCACATTTAGGAACACATGTCCTTGTGTGGGGCCGAAATTTGTCTCACATTTTTTATTAGTGCAAGCTTTGACACCGTTTGTAATGCTCCATATATACCACCAACACAATAACTGGTTGAAGTTTAACCACGTGACCCAAAATACTTAAGTTCAAATTACTAGTAGTAACATATATTGTTCTTTATATACCTAAAATTATCCATGTAGATTTTCGATGTGAAATGAGGTGTCACACATCTTATGTCCTACCAGCTACTTCAATCATTCCGTGAATGTGTTAGGTCGTATTCTATATAGTCAAACAATGGCAACTTCGCAAAACTTTTGTTTTCGATTATATTGTAGAAAAATAATTATAAGTACACCAATCCACAAAGAGTCATTTACTTTGGGAACAAAATTCAAAAGTCAGTTTTTCGATTGGAATATCAACACACACATTTATTCAACTGTTGTAAGATAAAAGAGCACGCATGTAATATATATCGTGATAACTTATTAACCGAGAGTACTATCCTCATAGTAGTTCGAGAGTACCCAATAATTGATCTCAAAGGACCTTTGTGTCAATTCCAAGCAAGGAAGGGACGCCTAGGCTAATTTAGATGAATATTGCTCCAAATGTGAAACCAATTCCCGCCTTCATACCTCGCTGCTTTTTTATTCTTCTTTTTCTCGAAAGTGATAGCACCCTGTTTGGTTGTTTGGGTAAAGGCGTCAACCATTTCGTCTTTCCACGAGGGTTCCAAATTTCATGCTTGACGGGCTACTAAAAGCCATTAATTTGAAACAAACAGAGCTTTCCCTGGAATCCTTTTCCCATAGTCCAAGTCGTCTAGACTTGTTTGTTTGGTGGATAAATATCCAGCACGGTATTCTCCGTGCCATAACAATATTGTTTTGAGATATCCAAAACTATTCAAATATTGTTCAATTATTTGAACAAATTTTAGGGTATCGTTTTGGCGGGCATCAGATCGTGCTGCGCACAACAAAGTATTGAGTCCTTGTTTGGTTGTAACTTGTAGGTTGTCTGTGAATCTGTATATTGCCTGATCTAGCGTATTTAATAACAGTAGTTTAGTCTTTTTGTATAATTAGTGTTTCCTTAATATTCTACTTAATACATGTACTACGCGTTGCAATATTTTATTTAGCCAATAAAACTTTTAAAAAAATTTCTCTTCTCAATATTTTGACACAGTATCAAAGGTATAGGTTAAAACCTATTTAATTTTAGTTCACCGACGGGCGACATGATCCTTACTATTGTCCTCCAGGCCATTGTTTTTTTTCACTATTCATACCATTCATCGCGATATTATTCATCAGTGTTGTTCCGGACTTGTTTTTCCACTGTTCTGTATTATTAGCACTATTCCAACAATGTTCAAATATAAGATTTGTTTGGTTTGGGGGTTTTGAATCCAATATATTCTTTTTCTGCATTTGCATTTGCAATTTGTTTTGAACTAGTTGATTCTCTTCTTTTACTGGATCTACATTGTCCTCTCTGAATTTGCATCTGAATCATTCTTTTTGTTTGTACCAGTATGACCCTCGCCAACCACTAGGAGCTTTCGATGACCCTCACCAAACCTCTGTCAGCCTCCGACAATCTCTATTTTGTTTTTTACTAGGCAAACTCACGATTCTCTCTATCATCTCTTCTTGGATTTGAAGGTGTATGTGAATCTATGTGTTGCCTAACCTATCATAGTTGTTTAATCTAGCATAGTATTCAATAAGAGTAGTTTAGCCTTTTTATGTAATTAGAGGTTTTCTCAATATTCTATTTAAACATGTATTGCGTTTTGCAATATTCATTCTGTCAAAACCAAACTTTAGTATTTTTTTTCTCTTCTTAATATTGTAACAGCCTTTGTCTCTTAGAGTCCTCGTTGTCGACGTCCAATCATTTTCTATGCAATGTGCAATTAAAAGCCCACTTTTTTTAATATGTCAAATAGAAAGTGACCAACAAGTAACAAATAAAAAAAAAAGTTATTTGGCAATAAATTATATAGTTTTTACCAATTTTAGGTATTTACAGTATATGATATTTGACCGAACGATTTTTCATGAGAAAATCTCTAATTTAAAACACATGCGTGCGCACACACACGTACACACACATATATTGTAATTTGCGAGCTGATTTCTTGAAAAGAGTTTTGAGAACGGTGCATGATGCTATGAAAAAAAATTAATCAAATTTTATTTAATTTATTCTCAATTGCAATCTTAGAAATGTTTTTTTACACTTTAGTTTCTGAAAATTGGGTCAAGGCAAAAGGAGGGATTATTCAATCAACCTGACTCTCCACGGATCCCCCAACCCCACTTCTTCTTCTTTTATACACACACACCCTACCTTTACAGGATTCTGGTGACCAACGCACGTGTCAAAACGATATTATTTTGGCATCTTAAAAATTATCCGAACACTATTCAACCGTTTAGAAGTTTTGAGGGCGTCAAAACAAACTCTGCTGTGCATAATAGAATTTTGTCTTGTTACATCTTTACGGACATCTGAATCCCTATTTAACATTAAGGAATTCAAATTTTTAGAGAGAAAGAGAGAGAGAATTGTGATAGGAAAAAAAAAACCTACAATTGAAACATTTCATGTGCTATCAATTTTTTATAGAGTCAGTTCATATAGGACAAAGTCTTGACTTTAAGTGGACCCCCCTGTTAGTAAACAGTGAGATTGATCATCTTGAAATACGCGTAAACTGTTCCGAACAATATGACATGTAAAAAAAAGACATTGCATATATGTAGGGACGGAACTGCATGGAAACGGATCCCTCCAAAAAAAATTTTAAAAAATTATAAAATTTGAAAATTATTAAAAAAAAAAAAAAACTACATTTCAAACCTCTTAAATTACATTCGGTCTCCATCATTTTCCCCCCAAAAATTTGACCCCTCCTAAACGTCGAATCCTAATTTCACCTCCATCGTATATGCAACTGTCATGTGTGAAAAAAGAAACAACATCATCCTCCGTGGGAACATTCTACTTTAATTAGTTGGTCTGTAAGGGAAGTAGACCGAAGAATCTCTAGGCCCCTGTTTTTTTTTCCTCTCTCAAGAAAAGACTGCATCATTCGTCAAGGAACCAATCATCAAATATCTTTACAGCCAAGTTGGAATCTTTGGTCAATTATAACTTACCCATTTTCAGCCTCTTTTTATTGCGTTTTTCTTGGTCGTTGGTCAAGTCCACAACTCTTGTTATACCCATACAAATGGGGTCTTACTATTCAAGTTCGAACTCGTTTCACGGTTCATTAAAAAAGCTTGTTCGATATCGATTCAGACTGTTCTATTTATAACCAAGTTTGAATAGTTTTTATGTCGACTTGGCCATTTTTAGGCCTTTTTTTGCGTGTGTGTATTTCTTGGTCATTGGTCATTGGCCACAACCACTGTTTATACCCATATAAATGGTGTTTATAAAGGAACCGAGCTATTCAAGTTTGAACTCATTCGACGGTTCATTAAAAGCTTGTTCGAAATCGAATGAGTTTGTTCTATTAATACATCAAGTTTGAACAATTATTATGGCTTAGCTATTTTCAGCCTTTTTTTTGGTGTTTTTATTGGTCATTGGTCTAGTACACAACCCTTGTTATATCCATACAAATGGAGTTTTACAAACGAAACCAACTATTCAAGTTCAAACTCGTTCCACGGTCATTTGAAACCGATTCGATTTGTTTCAATTTTAGATCAGGTTTGAACAGTTTTTGAAGCTCTATATCGAGTTTTTGAATTAAAGTTGAACAAACTACTGCACGATTAAAAATCATTTGGGATCGACCTAAAGATAGGATTGCAATAAGCTCAAATATTAGAAATCATTTGAGATCGACTTACATAAAGTACAAGTCATACTTGAATATTTTTTTTGAAGTTCATTAAGTTTTTAAAATATGGTTCTAGTATTAGATTTGTACCTAATACCAACACACGGGCTTGCCTCTGGATGGAGCTCCGAGCGACGTAAGCTAAGTTACACATCATTTGGACCGGTCGATAGAACAATCCTATTAATTTTCAAGCAAAATTATACATGTGAAGTTCAACCTAATGATTTCTACGACGACTTTGAAAATTGGAAATCCGTAATGAAACTTTAGAAAGAGTATTTGGTGATTCTTTTTTTTAGCTTCTTCTTACAAAATAAATTGAGTGGCAAAATGGGTTGTCACAACTACAGTTTTTAGTAAATACAAGTATGGGTAATTAATTTGTCCGGATGATTTGAAAATATTGATGATTATGTGATTTCGCCCTTGTTACGGTGCTTACGATTTGAATAGACGCTTGTCTCTCAGGATAAAATAATCAAATTCTACCGAAATAGCACTCCAATCGACGAGCCTAGCGAACCAAATAATGAACTTGTACTCTCTTATATAAAGACTCAAAACTCAAAACAGTAAATGAAAAATCAATCCAAAAATACTCTAACGTATGTCTCCAAAAAAAGTCCATATTAACGAATGGGGAGAACACCCTTATATAGAAGAATTCGTGACTATTCCGAAGAGTCACGAAATGAAATGACATAATTATTCATTTGAATAGATGACAATGACAAAACACGACTTTATACTAACAAATAACATAATAAAATCTTATAAAATTCAATATAAATAAATTCTATTTGAATTTCTTCAACCAATATGAATTAGAAATTAATAAGAGTCAATTCTCTATTCACTCCTTAATGATTTTGAACAAACCAATAAATATTCTAAAATTAATATTTTTCCAACACAATTTGATCAGCCTCAATAAAGTCGTTTATCGGGAGAGTCAAGCCAAACACCAAGGGTCCAAAATGGCTTCTGGTTAAGCATAGAATTGGAAATAAAGACTTATAATTCTGTTGTCTAAAGAAGCAAATCACCCACTTGCATCACAGCAATGAGAATGTCTTATTTATAAGTACCTATTGGGTTTAGTTCAGTGGAAAGAGAGAGGTGATTAAGAGACTTGTCCTCCTAAAATCACGAGGTCAAATTTTATCCAAACTAATCTCTAGGGGCCATTAAATGGTTGTCCAATCCTTAACTCTAGAGCTCCGAGAACTAGTCGAAATTAAGTTACGAAAAATCTCAAAACTAACAAAATACCTCGGCTATAAAGGAAAAAAAAAAAGTATTTGTCCATTAATTTCTATCAAACTTCGTGGGTACTCCACTATCACGTTTTGGACCAGCAGATATTATTGAACATTGTATTGATACAACCCGGCAGGAAGAATCGTACCCTGTTTCCAAATTTGCCTATGTGAGCCCTACCTTTTTGTACACAATTTGGTAGCGAGCCATGTCAATTTGTTTGACAGCCATCGGGTTTGGCCTGATTTAATTATTTATTTATTTTATGTGAAATTTTTTTATAATAGTTTGTTTTTCATTAATTTTTTATGATTAATCAAGAGAAATTAATGGCAAATTATATCCCAGATAGGGACTATTCATGTGAGAAATCATCCTCACAAAATTACAACAGTAACAAAGAAAATTATACCGTATTGCATCAAGAGGAATTAAGAACTATCATCTACATTGCAAAAAAAATATTACACAATATAGTTTTGCCTCAATATATTACATGTAGGACATACTTTTATCAACACAAAAGTAAAAATCATAAAATCAACAAATCCTAAAGAGAATCAAATGGTGGGTAGCAGTTTGGACCAAAGAGAAGATGGGCTTGCCTGGAATCTCCATTACAGACATCATCAGGAATCTGGAAGGACTGAGGCGGATGAGGTGCTGAACTGATGGTGGCGACGACGTGGCTTGGGGGTCGGTGAAGTGGGTAGGGGATGACCTGTCTGTTTGATAGGAATAAACATGGAAAATCATATGTTATGAATTAGGAGATTGGGTGGGCCGCGGGAATGGGCGGTGTCATTGGCCCAATGTAGTTGGGCTTCTATGTAACCCGGTTGGCTTCTTGCCAGCTATGTAATTGTCTTCTTGTTTATTCAATATTTTGCTTATCAAAAAAAAAAAAAAAATCCTAAGTCCTTATCATATTTTTAAATAAGGGCTAACGGAGCGGGGTGGGGATGGAGGCGGGGATACACGGACCCGCATCCTACCCGTTCCCTAAATTTTTTTAAAATTTATTTTCCGAATCCGATCCGATTTCTGAAAAAATTTCTGAATCCTTGATTCGTTTGGGGCGGAGATCGGAACGGGATGAATCAAATCGGACGAGATTGTCATCCCTTCTCTCTCTCTGCAACATCCACATGGGAACTCTCTCTCTCTCTCTCTGTGTGCAACATCCACATGGGAACTCTCATGTTGTTTTGGCACCCCAACAATTGTCCGAGCACTATTCAACAATTTAGACAGTTTTTGAGACTTCAAAACAGCATTATTTTGACGTGCAGCATCCCTTGATGTATATTGTGCATAACAGGATCTCATGTTGTTGTCTTGGAATGCAGTTTTAGAGGCGTCAAAACATCGTTGATTTAACACGCAGCACACTCGATTGTGTAAGCGTCATGTGTGGAAAAAAGAAATTAATGAATAATGCTATGCACATAACTTTTTGTGCACAGATCCGAATACAAATGTGTACAGAATCATCAAATGCTCGTGAAGTTCTCATTAATTTCTAAACTCCATGTATATCTCACGGTTCTAGACACATTTATTTTCAGTTCTGTACACAAAAAATTGTGTTCGCAGAGACTTTTCTAAAGAAATGGTGAAAGAAACCAACAACATCAAGGTTGTGAATATCGTATTGTACCGTAGCGGCCGGTACGTACTGTTTTGGCATAAAAATAGTATCAAGTATCTCTAGTATCGTACCGTTCTCAATATCGGCCGGGTACCGACCGTACCGGCTAATACCGGACATATCAGCCGGTACCGAATTTTTTTTTAAGAGTTACGAAAAAAATATTAATTCTTTTGGACTTTCTCTTTATAGTTTATATATATTAATACTTGCGGTAAATTCGATACCGTACCCAATACATGATCAATACCAACCAATCTGGTATTCAGAACTTTGAATATCATTGGTGGAAACATTGTAGTTAGCGGGTCTGCAAGGGAAGTAGACCGAAGAATCTCTAGTCCCCTGTTTGTTTTTCTCCCTGGTGAAAAGATTGCATCATCCGTCAAGGAGCCAATCATGAAAGATCTTTACAGCCAAGTTACAATCTTTGGGTTGGTAAGGAAACTTATACTAGTGTTATCCTAACTTAGCCATTTTCAGCCTCTCTTTTCCCTCTGTGTGTGTGTTTTTCTTTGTCATTGGTCACAATCATTGTTATACCCATTCAAATGGAGTTTATAAACGAATCAAGCTACTCGAGTTCGAGGTTCGTTAAAAGTCCGTTTGAAATCGATTCGAGTTTTTCTATTGATAAATTAAGTTTGAACAATTTTTGAAGTTTCATATTGAGTTTTCAAACTAAGTTTGAACGAATTACTGTGCTACTCGTTTCATTTTTTTTAATGTTTAATTTTTCAAACTGCTAACGATCTATTTGCAATCGGCCCGATAAAGATCATTTGAGATTGACTAACATAATATAAATTACGTGCTCCACGAGAAAACTCACTGCCAAATCTGATCCCTTTCATGGTGCTAAATCTTTTTGAAATATTTTGTCACAAAACAGTCACTATAGGTGCGAAAATAAATTTCGTTACAAAATAGTGATTGTAGGTGAGAAAATAAATTTTGTCACCAAACAGTCCCCCTATAGGTGAAGAAATAAAAATTTAGTTACCAGGTACTTTTTTGTGACGACATTTAGTTAAGGATACAGTTTCGTCACCCGTTTAATCACCTATACCATTTGAGAGGAAAAACATGCATTTTAAGACAAATTTAATTCATTGCTGAACACCAAAATTCTCGTAGTAGATCTCAAAAATTCTGGTATTTGTAATGTCACTCTCAAATCTATCAGTCGCTCTTGATATAGTTATGAAGCTGAGGCTCCAGTAATTTCCGATCCTTTGAGAAAGAAAGAAGAGTGGATCTAACGCGTCTTTCTCGCATTCAAGTAAGACAAAACATATTTTCAAAGTTCGTTAACATTATAAACTAAACTTAACAATTTACGACTCGACTCGTTTTAAGTGTTTATCAACCTAATATACAAATACTAGTCATATATAGCTGAGACAGGGTCCAAAATGGCATCTGGTAAAACATAGAATTAGAAATAAACAATGATGATTCTATAGTCTAAAGAAGAAAATCACCCACTTGCATCACAACAATGAGAAGGCATTTATAACCCGACAGAGTTGGTTTAGTGGAAGAAGAGATTACGAGATCAAATTTCACCCGAACTAATTTTTAAGGACCATTAAAAAGTTGCCCAGACCTTAACTTCAATATCCCAAGAATTAAAAAAAAAATTGATTAGAAATACTCTCAAAATCAACCGAATACGTCAGTTATAAATAAAAAATGAGAACGTGTTTATCTGTTTGTATCAAACTTCGTGGGTACTCCACTATCAGGTTTTGGACCAGCAGATATTATTGAACATTGTACTGATACAACCCGGCAGGAAGAATCGTACCCTGTTTCCTAATTCTAACCCACTCACATTAATGTCTTCTTCACCTTCTTCACACATACAAAATTCTACATTCAATCATCTCACCAAACAACTTTTTCTTTGTAACCATTGGGAAGGCCGGTGACTAAAGTGAATCGAGTTGGCACTGGATTGCGTCGATAACTGCTGGTGCAAAATTTGAAACTTTCGGAAAATGAATAATATGATGAACTTGTTTCGAAGTGCGTTACAATGTCGCTTTTCGAAAAACAGTATTCGCGTTCACTAGTTGGCGTGCACCGGATTGCAGCGAATATGTTTTGAAAATACAACGAAGCCTGATAGAATGATCTCCTACCTGTGTCCGCACAAACAAAAGACGTATAGAATACCAAGCCAAAATAAAATCAAACAAACCAAAAGGAGACTGTTAAATTTTTTTTTTTTTTTGGTAGAAAATGAATTAACAACACATGAAAAACAACTTTTTAGAGAGAGAGAGTTTCTAGAAATTTTTTTCCTTATATATTGGCTGTGATCTGGACTCTGTTTATATACCCATATGCAACCAATCACTTAAGATTGCACCTATTCGCGTATGGCCGTTATATTAGATCTTACGGTATGGATTGCACTTTTTTCGAACGAACACACTCACACCCAATCGAATGGGCATATCCGGTCGCACCCCATCCGATTCACCCGAACGGGTATGAACCATTAGTCGCATCCAATCCAATGAGCACACCCCATGTGAATCAACCGCCACATGCATGCGATGCATGTGTCATGTCAGCGCCACCGTATTGCCAAGTCACAATAAGAAAGGGTGCCTACGAGGCGCCTTTCACCGATGTGCAAAGTGTGCAATCAAAGCGTCACACAGCCCATTGCCAACACACGTATGAGTGGAAGTGTGTAGTACACCGGCTCCACTTGTTTACGGTGCAAAGCACCTATGAGGCAAGTCAATTTAGAGCTAATCTATTAAAGTGAATTTAATAAGTGTGCTCTCTATATAAATCATTTAACTTTTTTTCACCTAAGCAATGTGGGACAAACTCCACACGTAAAAGAAGCCTTCTCAAGTATAAGAAAATTTTGATAAAATATCCAATTAAAAATCTATTTATTTTAATAAATTTCAACAATAACTGGACAATGCTTAACGACCAAGCAACCCAATGGCCCAGAGCGACTCTGCACGGCCATGCGCAACGTCATGCCCGTTTGTGGGGCTGATACCTTATGGACCAAGCAAAGCAGTACCGATCTGAATGACTCAGCTAACGTGGCTACATTCGTCTTTTGCATGTCCTCTAGGGGAAACATTATCTTGACACGTAGTGTCAACTTGACGTCCAATGCGTCATGCAGGACGCCAATGATAGCGACGGTTATTTTTTACATCATTGAAAACGTGCACATGCTAGGATGGAGTCCAAGCTAGGTCTGATTATATAAGGTAACTTAAGAATAAAAAAAAACAATCATATACACTTTATCTCTCTAAAATTACTTTCAACTAAGCTCTTCTTCTTCACAAACTAGCTTAAACAACATATATAGTATTTTTCGGTTGACACCGAACGGACAACACTAATTGGTTCTTGCTTTTGCAGTTTAAGAGAGATCTAAGAGAAGCTTTCGGATGAAGTAACCGTTCAGACGATCAACAGGAATAAGGACTCCACAGTGACTATTTAAAAAAGGGCTGTTATGCCTGATAAACGAAGCAAGTTCTCGTGTTCAAACTCTTGTTGCCAATTAAAAGTTCGTTCATGTTTGTTATTATCACAAAGAAATCAAGCTGGACGTTTTTTTAAAGCTCATTAAGTTTTTAGATCAAGCTCGAAAAAGTTACTATATATTCAACTTGCTCAGCTTATGATTAATTAAATCCTAGCTACTTGAGATCGACTCGATCATTTTAGATCATCTCACATCATAAACAAATTAAGCTTGAACGTATTTTCTTAAACTTATCAAGTTTTCAAGGTAAATCTTTGAACAATCAAGCGCTCGACTTATTTTGCTCGTTTATCAACCCTAACGATTTTAGTACTATTTTGGAAAAAATAGAGAGGGAGAGGGAGAGAGAGGGAGGCATTTGCCCAGTTGATGTCAGCCCAATTGAGCTACATGAATGATATAAGTCCAACCCATAAATTTTGAATAATCTCATAGCAGGACATCAAATGAACCTGGCCCTTGCATACTGCATCCATTAATTCTGGCCCATTTGGCTAACAATTTGTCTATGTGAGCCCTACTTTTTTGGTTCACCATTTTGTAGCAAGCCATGTCAATTCGTTTGAACTTTTTTCTTATCATTTATAGTGATTGATGGTGCCAGAAATTAGATGGTTACTCTGTGTGCTCCAAGCGTTCCTGTAAAATAAGTCAAAGGATAGGTAGTTTCATCGGTCAAGAATTCTACAACGATTAAGTTAGTCGATGAAAAAAATTAAAATAGTAATATAATTTCTAAATTAGCGTAAAATCTGTTGAATTGATCAAGCGGCCGTGAAAACTAGTCAGTTCAGCCAAGTAGTCCTTCCCAAGAATGCCAATTGCCAATTGGTTGTTGGCCTTAATGGTTGAAGAAGAAATTGTAACAAGCAGGGATGGAGTTAGGAATTTCATTACACAGGGACAAATATGTATTTGAGACAAAAAAAAAATATCTTCAAAATATTTAACAAAGGCAAACTTATATACCTTATAGGAATTTTTTTTCTTGGAGGGGTCACCGCCCTTACTTTTCCCGGCTCTATCCCTAATAACAAGTGCACTTCAACAGACTCTTCAAACTTTAAGTTCTTCATTACTCCTTTAATCTTAGGAAAGTCTGTGTGCATAGACCTTCCGGATATGTCCGGATAGTCTGTGTCCCTAACATTACACATAATTTTAAGGGAACTAGTGGTGTATTAAAACCATGGTAGATTAAAAGAAAAGAAGGAAGAGAAAATGTGATAATAAAATAGAGACAGGGAATATGTTAGTTCTAAAATATGAAGCAATGAACATGTTAAAGGATGACAGAAAAAAATAATGTGACTTCTAAAGATATAATTTGATGATTCTGGATTAGTTCAGTACTCGATTTTTCAACACTTGGTCACTCATTACATGATTGTTCAAAATTATACACTCGGTAATCCATCCTAAATTGTCAGCTTACTCTTAACCACATGTCTCTCTAATGTGACTTCTAAAGATATAATTTGGTGATTTTAGATTGGTTCAACACTCAATTCTTCAACACACGGTTCAACACTTGGTCACTCAGTACATATGACCGTTCAAATTTATGCACTCGGTAATATATCCTAAATTGTCAACTTACTCTGAACCACATGTCACTCGATAAAAAAGAATCAGTTATGGAATCTACTCAGCAAAATTTTTCAAATAAAACCTAAGTGTATTCCGAATTCCCGAGACAAAACCCTCATTAAATTACCTATTTCTACTCAAAAAGGAATGGGGAGCGAGACGACAGCCATCAGAATCTATAATATTCTGCATCGTTCACCCTATAAAAGAGCTATTGGATTAAGGTTAAGGTACGTATAGACACTCGATCTTTTGACTTGTTTGTAAAACCCTTGCAAGAATTTAAGAGATCGCTATCCAATTTTTGTGGCTATTATAAATAAATTTAAAATAAAAGAGGATGATGTGGTTGTCATTGGGAGAACTTTTGACCAATAAAAGGTGTGCGTGGTTTGAAGACTTGGTAGGAATCGTAGATACATACAGAAACCAGAAACCAGACATATGCATGCACATAGAGGAGGACAGCTACGACGACTGCGACGGTATGCGTGTGCGGTAACAGCTGACCACGTGGTGGTAATGAAGTAGTAATCGCCCGCCACGTGCTTGTTGCGCCCATCGCGAGAATTTCTCAAAGTATCCAAATTTACACGTTCTTAACGCGTCCTCCTGGAGGCCTGGAGAGGGAGAGGGAGAGAGAGAGAGAGATTCATGGAATATTCAATGAATTTTTTGCGTGAAAGCTAAATATTAAGAGTTTTCACGTCCCGTTAAGATCCCGAAAAATAGATAAATTCTCAGTTTATATTATAAGTAGGGCTATAAAATAGTCGAGCTCAATCGAGTTTTAGAGTACTTGAACTGGGCTAGTTAAAAATGAGCCTAAAATTCGAATTCGAGCTCGGTTTGTTTGTAAATGAGCCGAGCTGAGCTTTTCTAGACTCGGGCTTGGCTCGTTTACGAAACGAGCTGAAAACTCAAGCTCGAGTTTGGCTTGTTAACTAAACAAACTAAGTCGAACTTGCGAACGGCTCAATTTGTTTGCAGCTCTAATCACGAGGCTGAAATAAAAAAGATCGGTTGCTATTTCAATGTTTCTTTATGTATTTTATAAAATCTTCTCATAAAAAGATTTTCATAATAATTTCGATAATATTAATAGATGTTACTCGAATATTTTTTTCTTTTTTAGCCATGTCAGCATTTCGTATAGATGTTATTAATGTCAGTAATAGCAAACAAATAAAGAAATTTTTTTACTACTTTAGTTGGAACACATACCGATTGATGGGAGAAAGACATATGTAGATGAGTACAATTATTAGTGATAGTATTATATTCAAGATGTCAAGAAATATAGGGTTTGATTTTTCTATTGTTCTCGATCCAATTGTTTCTTCATATATAGTTTGATGATAATTAATATCCGACCTAGTGCCATCTTCATTCCATTCCTCGCCATTAACTTAATTCTCGAAATTTGTGTGAATTCTTGTCTCTCTCAATTTTAATAGGTTTGTAATCAAAAATTGAACTAGAAAAAAGAAAAAGAAGGAAACCCCGTACAGTAAATAAAAGAACAAGGGTCTCGATAGCTGCCAAGAAGTACGAGATAAAAAAATAATATGTGCACCGACCACAACTTCGTAATTTCAAATCTTTAAATTCGTAAAAGTCTCTTTGTGATATTCAAACCACCCATGAATTGGTCAAACCTAAACGACTGATGAAAAAAATAACGAATATGTCTTGTCTTCACATTAGATCAACAAGAACACGACCAAAGAAATTAAAAACTGGTAATATCACTCAGAATTATTGAACTGGGCCAACCAACAGGAATGGCAATGAATCGGTTCGGATCGGATATTTGAATATCCATAATCGATAACCAAATGATAACCGATAACCGTATCCGATCTGTTATCCATCGGTTATTAAAATCGGTGAACCATAACTGTATCCAATGAATATCGGTTAATCTCTGAACCAAACGGATATCCGTAATTTTATCCAAATCCGATCCGATTGAATTTTTTTTAAAAATAAATTTCTATTCCTATTTTGAAAATGAACTACTATTCATATTTTGGTAACAAATTAAATTCACAAATAACACATCACATACTACATAATTATTAAAAAAAATTCACCAATTGTAACTAACCCAATAACATCACAACGCAATAAAAAGTAGTTTAACAACAAAACTCCAAAGTGAAATAATAAAAATGATAAAAGATGTAAGAGAAGCCAGTTTCATTTCTATTTTGACATAGATCTTCTATTTGCATAATTCATACCTACGCAGTCGAACAAAAGAAGAAAAAAAACTGTATCAACATTAGTAATATGTTATATTAAAGCTACAAGAAAAATAAAACAAATGTTAATTACCTGACGAGTCAAGCACGAATCATCTGAATTTGAAGCGGATATAACTAATTAATGATAATCTCGTAAATTTAAAGCGGATATTATTACGGATACGGTTCGGTTACGGATATAGTTCGATTATGGATATCCGTTTGGTTATTTTTTGGATATTTCACCATAACCGTAACTGAACCGTATCCGAACGGATATTGATTTGCCTCCTCCATAACCATATCCACGGGGAAATTTTCGATTACGGTTCGAGAAAAAATTTCAGTTACGGATTGAATGTCCATCGGATCGGGGCAAAATGCCATCCATACCAACCAACAACCAAAATTGTATACATCAAAGTTATCAATCTCGTATCGACAAGCATACCGATTTTGTTACTGATATATTATGTACCAGTACAGTTATGTACCCGCGTACGTTTTGGATTTATTGCTAAAATTAATATACATATTTTAAATTTTAACAAAAAAATCATACTAAATATATAAAATAAAAGCATCACAATTTAAAAATAAATTACCAAACATTAAAAAAAATTAGACTCAAATTATATCTAATTACCCCCCCAAAAATTAAATTTTTAATTTTTTAAAAACGACCAGTATAGTATGGCACCAACCGGTATCGGTCAAAATTTTTTGGAACAGTGAGTGGAATGGTACTCCGGTGGTCTAGTACAGCTACGAAGCCTGCACGGAACATATCGGCCGGTACAAGACGAGATTGATAACTTTAGTATACATTATATGGCCAGAAAACAAGATAAATTTATTCTTTTATCCTATTAATTTTTACTTATTTCTTTTCTTTTGTCATCCTCTTTTTTTCTTCTGTTGTTAATGTTGTTTTTTATTTAAATGGATCCCTTGCTAGTTGGCGATAAAATCGATCCTCTAAAAATTTGTCACATTGTGCATAAACTAGTTCGAACAGTTTAATATATAAAAATTATGTTGTTTTTGAACTAGAGTGTTGACAGAGATTTAGAGAGAGAGAGAGAGACTACAAAATCGTTCAGCCATAACATCTCCTCCACTAGAAAACACTAGATAGTTTCTTCCCAACTACCCATTAATAAACTAATAATATCCATTAAATATGATCTTATCCAAAGTCCAGAGGACAGTTGGGTGATTAGTTTAATCTTTCTTGTTATATTTTCAAGGGCAGTGAGATTAGTTTAATCAGTTTTAAACATAATTACATCCAAATTGGCTAATAAAAGATTAGGAGAAGCAAAAAAGTCGCATCCTTTTGTTAGCTATTGTTGGCAAGGACAAAGACAAATATCACTAATGGGATGTACTAGACTTCTTCTTTATTCACGTGCGAATTGTAAGAAGCAGTTTAGTATTCACTGGTTATCTTAATAATCAATGACATAGGTTTGTTAAAATTCTTACGATTTTGGCTTTTAAATCCATTATGCTCGTTTTAACTTGTAATTAAGCTCCGAATCTTCTTTAGATGATAGGGCGGAGGAGGCCTTTCTCTGCTTCTTCTTTGGTCAGTTTTCTTGTTGGGACTGTTATATTTTAAAAGTGAGAAGATGTAACAATTCTGTTGCATTGTCAATCGCGTTCAGGGTGAGTAGTGGCTTTGGAAGACTTGCCACTATGCCTTCTTTAGAGGCCTTGTTGGTAAAAGTAGCTACCATAGTTCTTACTACTTCGGCTTTTAACTTTGTTCCGCTCCTTTTAACTGGTGAACCTCCTTCGGACACGTTTGTTTTTTGATTCTGTCTCTTGGAAGGAAGAAAAGAGAGAAACACGATGACCTTCTTCTCTATTTGCAAAAGTAGTAGTGACAAGCGGGGAGGGACCGAATCTCCCATTCTCGTTGCGATGTTGTCCGACATATCCTGCGAATAGTCAACTAGCTTTGTAACGTTACGTGTATACTACTGACCCAATAACTTGTTGGAGTCTGATCACATGGTCCAAAATGCTTAAACTCAAATTATTAGTAGTAATTTATATGGCTCATTATATATCCAAGATCAACCATATAGACTTTTGATGTAGAACAAAATGTCACAAGCTTCATGACTTCACTTATCATCCAACGTTGCAAAAGAATAACCTTTCACAGATCACATGTTACTTTTTCGAAATGCAAACGTCTTTAAGAATAAGATAAGTCTAATGAGACATTAAGTTGTACATCAAAATATACATCATGCATACGTAGCATATTATTGTAAGACAAAATATAAAAACGGATCCTATTAATTTGATATATGTTCAAATTAATGAATATTATATAGGTATAATATATAATTTGATGTATAATATGGTGTATTAGTAGCATTGCCCTTAGGAATATATTTTTACTCAGAAAAATCTTCTGACAGAGTAGCCATTTCCAAAGGTATTTATGTCTCCCAAAAATGCTACAAGCACAACAAATTTGTACAATATGGAAAAACTACGTGGTTTCATTAAGGAAAAAACAAACAAACAAAACCATACTTTTTTTTCCTTAATGAAACTACGTAGTTTTATCATGTTGTGCCAAATATTGTGCAAATTTGTTGTGCTTGTAGCATTGTTGTCTACCGTTATTTCAGGTACATCACAAGGTCTTCCCCGTAATTTTCGCCGTTGCTTTGCCTTGCGGCCTTGAAACAATGAGAGAATTCAGTCTCTCATAAATATCATAAACGAAGAAGAAGAAAGAAGAAACTTGAAACTTCCACCCTCTCTCTCTCTCCCTCACCAAAAATTCAAGGCATCTTCAACTTCCTTTCAAAATCAGTGTTAGGGCTTGTAAAAATTTCTCTTTGGCAGAATTTTCGCAGAAGTTAGGCCCTTTTTCTTGTACTTCCCCCTTTCCCTCCCTCAAAGAGCAAAGCTTTCAGTCCGATCTCTATAAAATTTGTACATTTTCGAATTTTCAAATTCTCTCTCCTCTTGTATTGTCCCTCAGTTTCTCAATTCCCTTCCGAATTCTACGGTTTTCACATTTGATGAATTTTTAACACGAAACAGTATCTAGGGCTTCAAGCAATTCCGGATCGAATCACTAGTATTCTGATATCTGAATCGCATAAGTTCACTAATTTTCTGTAAAATTCAGGTGCAGGACTCCGAACTGTGAGCTAATTAAACCCCAAAGAAGGTCTTTTGTAAAATCATGGTGGTCCCGGCAATAGCACTGTATTCGAGCCCGCCGAGTAGCGTGTGCTCGACGCCGTACGATTTCGACCTAAACAGTCGATCTTCGTCCTCCTCGTCGCCGGCTCAAAAGCCGGTGGTGGGTGGCCTCTCTTGCCTGTTCTCGTCGCCTACGGTGAAGCAGGCCTCATCTTCGAGCTATTCCAATGGCGGGGAAGAGTTTGGGTCTGTGTGGCACGATAGAGGCAGCGAATTGAGCACTTCGTTTCGCTACTCGGGGCATTTTTCGTGGGGATCCTCTCTGAAGCGAGATCAGAGCCCAGTATCGGTTTTTCAGGGCCCCACTTCGTGTAATAGTAGCGGGGTTTGCTCGTCGAGGAGTCTACCGTTGAGAATTGGGCGCGAAAAGAGTTCTAGTGGGTTGTTCAATGGGTTTGTCACGCATGCGTTAGGATCTTGCGTGGATTACGAATTGCCCAGTTTTCGAGATGATGGTGCTGTGGTTGACATCGATTCATCATCTGCGATGATAGATGAACTGCCATTTAGTATGGAGGATAATTTTGTGGATTCAAGTTCTGGACTTTGTGTTAATGAATTGCTAGTGGGTGCACAACTGAGGCACAAGATATTCCATGAAGATTTGGTCGTTAAGGCATTCAATGAAGCTGAGAAAGCTCATAGAGGGCAGGTACACTGGTTTGATTTTTACTCAAAAACATATGTTTGGGGTCCAATTTTGGTTTGGCTAATTGTTTTGGTCGTCGTGTTGAGAAGTTTTTGTATTGAATTTTGTAGATGAGAGCAAGTGGGGATCCGTATTTACAGCACTGTGTGGAAACGGCGGTTTTGCTTGCAGTGATTGGTGCTAACTCCACAGTGGTTGCTGCAGGCCTTTTACATGACACACTTGATGACTCTTCTACGAGTTACGACGACATACGCCAGACGTTTGGAGCCGGAGTTGCTGATTTGGTTGAAGGGGTAATGAGACGTCCTTTTGATAACTGAGCTTTTATTGAATAACTGGAAAAGTTATAGTAATTTGTTGATTGAAAGTTGGCGCTATAGTAAACGCAGTTTAGTAAACCTGCAAATTAGCACCCAGTTATGGATTTGGGGGCTGTAGTGCAGGTGTAGTGTTGGCAAAGCGAGATATTCCGTTGTTTTGAGCCCTGCATGTTGGTAACAATCCTCCCAGGATCTACTGTCAACATGACGTGGGGAAAAAGCCTGTTACATTTGGCACTTTTTTCCAAAACATGCTGCGTTCAGAGACATTGAAGGCATTGTGCTGTTGATGTTATTTCAAACTTTGAAATCAACTGACATGGGCTAATCTGATATTGCCCTTTTCCGCTAATCCTTTTCTTCTTGGCGTGTAGGATCAAGTTGTAGCTTTTACTTGTAGTTGTTTTGAAATAGGGTACGCAAGCACAATCCAGTTCAGTTAATATTCTAGTCTATACTGTGGAATATGAAACATGTCATACATATGCTCGACAGCACATGCTGCTTCATTGTAGTTCCTTTTGGTGAATCAAAACCTTTTAATGATTAGGGCTTTACGTGCTAATGGCGATGACACATCAAGTGGATGTGGACCTTCTCATGGATTATTCATAGGATTCTTGTTACTTCAATGAATTGACCCTTTATCTTGTGAGACTCCTTTCCCGGCATTTGTCATCCTTTTTTGCTCCACAAAACTAGCCATTCCACTGCATTTGTTGTACTTGTTTATGTTAGTATAAGGCGTATTGAATATTTACAACTATGCAAGCCTTTCCCACTTTCCTGCTTCTAGAGGGAATAGTTGCAAATCATTTTCCGTGCTATGTACTGCAAGATTCACGTGTGGAGTAATTACCAGTTGCTTCTTTCAGGTATCTAAGCTCAGTCAACTGAGCAAGCTTGCGCGTGAGAACAATATAGCAAGCAAAACTGTTGAGGCAGATCGCCTGCACACCATGTTCCTTGCGATGGAAGATGCAAGAGCAGTCCTCATAAAGCTGGCTGATCGATTGCATAATATGATTACACTTGATGCATTACCTGTAGTCAAGCAACAGAGATTCGCGAAGGAGACATTGGAAATCTTTGCTCCTTTAGCCAACCGTTTAGGGATCTTTAGTTGGAAAGAACAACTTGAAAACCTGTGCTTCAAACATCTTTACCCAGATCAGCACAAAGAACTTTCCTCCAAACTTAAAAACTCCTTTGACCAGGCAATGATTACTTCGGCTAGAGAAAAGATAGAGCATGCTCTTGAGGATGCAGCCATCTCTTTTGATAGAGTGTTGGGGAGGCACAAGAGCTTATATAGCATCTATGCCAAAATGTTAAAGTACTCTCTCTCTCTCCCTCCCTCTCTCCCTCTCCCCCTCTCTCTCGACCAGCACATATCTTGCATATCAGTTCCATATTTTTTTGTGTGGGATAACTATAGTACCCTCATTATTTTAATTATGTTTGTGTGAATCTTTAGCCGACCCCAATTGATTTGGGACATAAGGCTCAGTTTGGTTTGGTTTGGTATGTTTGTGTGAATCTTGTGGTAAATTTTTGCAAACCATCATTCATCTTCATATTATCGCATTGTCTGAGTGATTAAATTCATTAAGGAAGCAATTAATCATTTACAGAAAGAAACTGACAATGGATGAAATCCATGACATTCATGGGCTACGATTGATCGTTGAAAAAGAGGAAGATTGTTACAAGGCATTGAGAGTTGTTCACCAGTTGTGGTCTGAAGTACCTGGAAAGTTCAAGGACTACATAAATCATCCCAAATGCAATGGGTATGCTTTATATCTCACATATGTGCATAAAGATATACGTGTATCGTTTTTATTCTAAATTTTATCCCATTGCAGGTACAAATCTCTACACACTGTAGTGATGGGTGAGGGAATGCTCCCGCTTGAAATTCAGATTCGAACAAAAGAGATGCATTTACAAGCAGAGTTCGGATTTGCTGCTCATTGGAGGTACAAGGAAGGTGATTGTAAACTCTCGTCTTTTGTGCTTCAAATGGTTGAGTGGGCCCGTTGGGTTGTTACCTGGCAGTGTGAGACAATGAGCAAGGATCGATCATCAATCCAATATGCAGACTCCACTAGACCACCCTGCTCATTCCCTTCTCATTCTGAAGATTGCCCATATTCCTATAAACCTAATTGCAGCCCTGATGGACCTGTATTTGTCATCGTGCTGGAAAACGACAAGGTTTGTTTTACGATTTTTTTGATAATAAGTCCTACTAGTCTTGTTTTTTAGAGGGTTTACAATGGAAAGGAAAAGAGAAGGGAAAGATAACAAGATAATGAGGTGAAGCTAGTTTTAATTCCTCTTTCCTATCGGTATATGTTTTTTCCTGTAAATTGCTTTTCAAATTCATGATCCAAACACAGCCTTAGGAAAATAGCTGGCTTGGTCCACTTTGGACTCATATGGTCAATTAGATTAGAATTTCATCGAAAAAGGAGGTGCTAATGGTTAAATGTTGTTCCTTTGGTGTTTGGGTATTGCAGATGTCAGTGCAAGAGTTCCCAGCAAACTCGACTATCTCGGATTTGATGGACAGAGTTGGTCAAGGAAACTTTCAATGGACACCCTATGGATTTCCAGTGAAGGAAGAATTGAGACCGAGGTTGAACCACGAGCCAGTGAGTGATCCCACCTGTAAACTTACAATGGGAGATGTGGTGGAACTTAGTCCTGCAATACCCGTTAAGGCATTGACCGAGTACAGGGAAGAGATCCAGCGTATGTACGATAGAGGCATAACTGTACCCACGTCCGGACACGACAATAATAGCATAGTTGGCAGGAGAAGTTGACACCGTCTTTTTACTCATATGGTCTTAAGATTTAGTGAAAAGCAGTTTGTTGTAAATTATTGATTATCTGTACAGCAGAACTTTATAGTTCTTGTATGAAGAACTATGGCTAACTTGATCCAACATATGGAAAAATGTTTGATTTGTATTTCTATATTAGCTAGCACCCATTTGTTGCCTTTCAGTTTTCTTGCTGGTATGTGTTATTTTTGTGTCCATTGGAAGTTGGTGGTGAGGAAACTTCCAAGCTTCTTTGACTCAAGGTTCATTAAAACATAATTCTTTTGCCCTTAGCTAACTGTTTTGACTAGTGGGACTCAAAAGAATCTTGCTGCGAAATATTTTCCTATGAATAACTTGTTTTGTTCATCTATATGTTCATTTCAAGATATCTCTCTTCAAAACAAGAATCCTCCCCTTAGAATGGGGGGGTGAACGTGAGATCTCTGGATAGTTTGATCGACTTATATCCAATCTTACTTCTTGATGATCCTTGGTCTCTTAGCCTTTAAACCTCTTGTCCCACCTTCCCCCGAGATCAAGAAATTCAAAAATAAATATGCTCAGTTGACTCATCAATTGTTCGTTGGAGAAGTGGAGAGAAGTCAAAAAGCAATCAGTAAAAGCCCACTTTTGAACCCCAGATTCATGTTCAAATATGATATTCAGATTCATATGCATAAGCTTATAAGAATTAACTCGTATGCCTCTCATTTCTACAAGATACAAGATTTATACAGACACTACGAAAACTGATAAACTTAGACCTTTCAGATGAATTCATGTCTGAGTATGCAAGTTCGAAACTCAGTTTCGACTGAAAACCATCGATTCTTCTAACAGAAAATGATTGATACAAATAGTCATAATATCATTAAGAACTTTGTCTTGGACGTTTAGCTCCAACAAGAGGAAACGATACTCGTTGAGGAGTACTTTGTGGCAACTCTGTCTTTGGTTCATGAGAAGGATTTGGATTAGGATCAGCAGTGTCTCCATCTTCCTCTGTTTCTTCCACTGGCCGTGCAGTTTGCCTCCTCGCGATTGCAAGTTGGTAGTTAGGGCTGATCAATGTGTCCTGCTCAGGTGGTAGAGGAATTCCAGGCCCTGATATCGACTTTGGCAATGGGATTTTGTTCCTGTTCCTAGCCAACTCCAGCAGGACCTAATCGAAATATGAATAAACACCTGTTATTGGTATCAAAGATGACAATCAAGGGACAAAGAACAACTAGAATCAAGTAGTTTGCAAAACTTCATTTTGAGTTGGAAATTCTCAAAGTGAATGTCGAAATAAGAAGGGAATTTCTGATCGTAAGACGGAAAATAATCAAGATGCCCTCATCGCCATCTATGGCACGAGGGAAGACACTAAATCATTCAGCAACCGTTGGAGTCGTGTAACCGGGACAACAGTCACAGTCAAAGAGACAGACGGGCAAAACGTAGAGGCCGGCAGTCAAAGTTTTAATAGGCATTGTAGCTCTTGGAGCTAATGCTACTCCTTTCCAAGGTGTCGTATATTCTCGATAGCTTAGTACAACAAAAATGACAAAATATGAGGATGTATTTTTTCTTGGTGACTCCGAACTTGTTGGATCTCCTCCACAAAAGTAAGACCTAAAGAAATTCATTCTAATCTTCTGTATGTAGTTTTACTCAAGCTAGTAAAGGAAAGCTTTGTTTTGGAGGCAAAATTGGTTACCGGAATTCTATGCCAGTAAGAAGTTCATGAAATAGAGGCTGGCAAGTTCCGCCAATCATCCACTCTCGATTCTCAACAAAATAAAGTCCATACTTAAATGTCAAGCTAAGAGTCCTCTATCGAAGTTTGAATACTTAACGGGAAACAACTCTTGAACTATTCCAGTACACTTGTGAAACAAGTGTAGAAAACAAGATGCAGTGGGCCATGGAGAGAAAAAGGGTATATGGATTAGCACATCATAGGAAGAATGGGTGGATTACCTCTCGGGGTGGGGGTTGAGAGAAACTGAAATTGACTTTCGATTGAATGGCAAGTTTGACATCGTCACAGTCAATTGCAGTTTTTCCCGCATGCTCAGAATAGACCTGCGAATCTGTCAGTACATCCACGACATATCGATACCACAATTCCAGGAATTGGTGCACGACACGAGGTTCATATTCATCCACTCCCATTGATTTCAGTAGTGTTTTTACAATCTTTGCGTCCCTTGGCATATCCTCCTCTCCATCTGCCATTTGTTTTGCTGTCCCCTTTTACCCGTGCAAGGCCAGTAGCTACAATTCTACAAGCACTTACCTACAGGATCAACAAATGCCTCACAATTTGAATAAAGCATTTTTTGGACCAAGTTCAACAGCATGCATGTAATAGAGAAAACTGATAAAATGATTGGAAAAGAGGTAACAATCAAACAACTGGAGGAGAACCAAAATAAAAGATTTGTTGGGTACTTGAGTACCAAACAAGATCAATCAAATGGATAGATTTTCTCATGTCTATAGTACAAGATCAGACTACAAACACACCGAGGAATTTGAAGGCAAATATCGCTGGTCAGGATTACCCAACCCACCAATGGGTAAGCTACTTTAAGACCCAGCAGCTCTTGGAAGCTAAGCTCGGTGTAGTAACCGAATTTTCATCAGCATGGGAAAATTCCTGCCGATCACGCCAAACGTGCAGAAGTCCGCCAACAAACTCCGACTCTATACCCGTACGAGGGACAAAATTTAAGATGACTACGGAACAATGGCGAGAGCTCTTTTTCATGCTTTAACTTTGTCATATGCGAGTTATTAGACCTAGAGATGCACCAGGGAGAATGGTTCACCCAGTAACTACATATAACCAAACCTCAACGGGATAATTTCACACCCTCTATTAAGTTTACGGAAAAACAGAGAACACAAATTATTAGTTAGGTAGCTTTACATGACAAAATGAATCTGTAACTATGCATTGGGGTTTAACTTCAGGTTGGTTTTTGCAACAACCTGAGCGTATATCGGACGCTTGAAGGCCCCACTGACCCGAAGTGATATAGAAAGATTCTTCTTTATTGATGGTGATCGGTCAGGAATGAACAAGTTCCGAACTTTAACAGCAGGATAGGAATTTTAAGAAGTTTTTGCTCTTTCTGAACACTTTCACAATTTACAGCTCCAAACTTTAAATTCTGTACAGTAAAAATGATATTTTTTGTGTGTATCAATTGCCAAACCGTCTTCCTAAAACTCATCAAATAATGATCATGAACTACCCACTTAATGCTAAAAAAAAGGGCAAAAACAAAGACTGCCAGTTAGGTTGGGGGGTTTGGATAACATAGAAAAGAAACGGACTTTTAGTCCAAGCATTTCATCAAACACCTGACGGGCATAAGAAACCTGATCTTGAGAGAGAAAACAACAACGACAATTGAACATGAAAGGAATAAGGAGTTTACGGCTGAGGAGATTAGGGCAGTAATTCGAACAGATCTCGTACTAGGAGGCTGTAATTCCGTTTCAACTCTGCAAATTGTTGAAATATACTAGACGAATGCATACACATCTACAACATGCGTATCTATACGTGACAGTATGCATATGTAGAGAGAGAGAAATTCTTACCAGGAGGGTCGCGGGGCGTCAATATTGTATCGTCTTCTTCAGCCGCGCAAAACCTCAAAAGGTAGTACAACAGAGTTTCTAATTCCACGTTTTACCCCCCCAACCCAAAAAAAAAAAACAAAAAAAAGTCTTAGGCTTTGTTTTCAGACACAAAAACGTAGGTAAATGCTAAACAGTGCCCCTCGACACACAAGTTAAGCTTAATTTAATAAATTTTTTATTTTGGTAATTATTCAATTCTATAAAAATAAAAAAGAAGAGATTTTTATATTTACAATGATCTAATTTTTTTTTCCTTTCTTAAAAAGAGGGATTCTCAAATGGGGGTTGTATTATGTGAAGTAATTTATTCTTCGCCCAAGTATATTGAGGGTTGTATCAAATCGAAAAGATGAGAATTGCTAGCAGCTCCTACATCCATAGCATGAGGAGTTGCATCGAAAATCAAAAGTTTGTAGAACTGTTAAATATATTGTTTTATTACTTGATTTTTTTAATAAATTATGAATGTTTTGGTAGGATATTTGGTTATTTTTGTAAGATTATAATGCTTTGACAATTTATGAGTGATTTGACTTTTACAATATTTTAAGTATATTATCTTTTATGATCTCACATGCTTAAACTTTAAAAAAGAAATAAGGGCAATCTTGTCATTGTAAAAAATACCACACACATTTATATTTATTAGGCTTAAAAAAGTAATGTTTACCATGAATATGAGTTACCAAAATAGACGTATTTATTATGGCTTATCTTGTGCCCCTAGGACATAAGTTAGCAGAATGGTATGTTTAAATGGTAAATAGTCGATACACGTAGAGCACATGTTACTGTCGAGAGCTCCACGCGAATCGGAAAATCTGTACAAGAATAGTGTGTTTTTGGACTTGCTCTTCAACAAAATTCTCTAGTAGGGTTTATAATTACATTTTGTCCGATTTGATCTGCTCAGTTATTTGTTTCGTTTGAATTGGAGTTTCGAGATTTTTTCTGAGATTGAACCAAATTTAGAGACAACAAATTAGGAAGAAATCGATAATTGGATTGAAAATGGGTCAACATGCATCAATTTTATATACGCTCTTCTTATTTATTATATATACGTAGATAACTACAAAACATATATTTTTTTAAATTATTTAGTAAAATTATATTATTCATTTACTTTATTTTTTTGTCTTCAATATTTTTTAGGACGAGGCAGGGATGAATGTTGAAAGTGATTTTTTGTTTGCCCAACGTAGCAAGGGTGGAGACGACTATCAAATTCAAAAATTAAAAGTGTGGACAGGGACTTCAATTTGTCTCGTTGTCATCCCTAATCTTTAGTCTGTATAAAGTTTGGAACAACACTTTGAGAAGAAAAAAAAAAAAAACCCACGCCTAAGGTAGTAGGACAATATTGACGCCAATCAAACATTTTAGATAGTATTTGATTTCAGACAAAGATGACGAGCATGATTAAAACATACAATGCCTATTGAAGCATCTTTAACGTATCAACATTTTCGTGCATTTGGAATACTCTACAAACCTAAAAGTCTAGATCATAGATGGATCGAAGTATTGAACTAGGGCTTGTAACGGCATCACATACACGACCATTATTAATTCGGTCTCTTACAATGATTAGCCTCTAGTAAGAAGTTGTTCCCAAGCCAAGTTTCTTGAATTTGCGTGTTCCTAGTCGAGCCTATATGGATGAATGAAATAATGCGCTCGGGTAGACTTTAAGAGCTCTTTCTCTATCTATTATCGACCAATAACAACTTAGCAAACATAAATTGCACGCACACCTTGAACGCAACTTTGTTGCCTAGTATTAATTAAAAGCCAAGAAATTAGGCAAGTCATTTATCAAAATTGGACCACTGATGAAAACAAGGGATAAGCATGACAGCTAAGTGTGACATGGACATTGATACTATAGATATGATCAGAATATATGAAGCTGAATTATAATAAACAAAATAAACACAATTTTCCAACAAAAGAACCATTCAACATAATACAAACAGTGACATTATTTAAATTAGGTTGAGAAATTTGGAATCGTAATTTACATGTCTAAGTATTTTAAATAATTGAGAGACAAATCTCATTATTAAGTACTTTAATAGTTTCAGAACACCGCCTTGCTTATTTGATTATGCAGTAGGCCGGACACGTAACGACATAGGTCTACAGTGTTCTTATATACCTGACCCAACATGCTTCAGAGATACCAAGGGCTTAAGAATTGTTTAGGGCTCGACCCCTTTCTTATTTGTCGGGTGATCCCAATCAAATTGATCATGGCCAGATTGAAGGCTCGACGTTTCTACACGGCATACCTCGAGTCTACTTCTAGGCACACGATTAATGTGTGGATTGAGTCGGAACACAACGGTTGGCACATGTATATCAGAGACATTTGTCAAATAGCTCCAAGGACGTATGCAGTGGCGGAGCCATTGAGAGGGGGGAGGTGGCACATGCCACCTCCAGCCCCAGTTTATCCTTTTTTTTTTATTTTAATAATTGTAATGTTCCAAAACTTATTAGAGATATTATTCTAAAACTTAAAACCTAATATACCCATAGGCCACCCCCGTCGACCAAGGCACCATAAACTGCTTGCACTCGTTGTTCCTAGATGAGGTCGAGCTCGTCACTATCAGGATGAATTTCTAATTGAACAGTACTAAAGAGTAGATATTTTTTATGCTGCAAATGATTCCCAATATGCAAGAGTTAAATGGTTGTTTTAATAAACAATCAAGGAAGTTGATCACTTTTAGTTTGACTCATCGCTTATTTAAGGAAAATTGCTTAGAGATATAGTTTAGAACAAAATTGTCAATCTCGTCCTGTACCAGTTGGTATCGACCGATACATCCCATTCTGCCCTTGTAACGTACCGAACCACCGGAGTACCGTTCTGCCAATTGTTTCAGGCTTTTCCGGCCTGTTCCCGATAATACCGGCCGGTACTGTACCGTATCGGTCTGTATTTAAAAAAATTAGAAAATCCAATTAATATTTTTTTAGATAATTAGGCATAATTTAAGGCTAAAATCATTTGGTGATTTATTTTTAAATTTTGATACTTTATTTTTATGTGTTAGTATGATTTTTTGTTGAAATATATTATTTAAAATATATATATTAATTTTAGCGATAAATTCAAAACGGTACGCTAGTACACACCAGTACCGGTATGTACCGTACGAGTAACAAAACTAGTACACTCGCCAGTACGAGATTGATAACTTTGGTTTATAATCAATTTTGGTTGATTTCGAGATTTAAAAGAACGCTGAATTCCTTTTTGACTCTTTGATACATTATTTTGTTTCTAATTGAATGGAATTCACACAAAATATTTGATTGTTTATTTTTAGTTAGTAGGAATGATTATCATTATAACACATGTATTTTTTTTGAGGTTGAATATTATAATTTTGTTCTTAGTGGTGCCACTCCCGATTGTAAATCCTAGGTCCGCCCCTGGACGTATGCTTAGTCACCCCATTGCCAAACATGATAGCATGGAGATCGTGATGCCTGAACGTGAAGCACATAGCGGTCGCACCCGATTGGGCGGCCCACAACACGACATTCTCGAGCATCAGCATACGTGTACGCCTAGCAAACCCTTATAAAAGGAACAACGCCACCCCTCTCTCAGGTACAAGGAAAACATATGCACTCAAGCTTTCAGTTGATTTCTCTCCTCTTTCCAGAACTAACTTCGTCACCAGAGTACCTTTCGACTAACTGTAATCGGCCAGTACTAACGAGTTCTTTCTTTTACGGTCTAGACAAATGATCTAATGATGTTTGATCTAGAGACATATATAACACGGGTTCTACACTCCATAGATTATATCATGTTTTTTAAAATAAATATGCTATTTAGTAGTTTTTTTTAAATATATTGTCCAATCGTTCTGGACTCAAGTAGTATTTTCTATGACTCTTGTCCAAAATAATAAACAATATATGTACCACACGAAAAGGGTACTTTTTCCTCTTTGTTTTCTTTATTTGACTAATAAAATATTTAAATCAGTATACTATTAATTTCGTGGAGTAGCATTCACCCTTTGGTCACATCATCTATCGTTTTCCTTGGTTTTTTCAAGCTACCTTTGCTTATGAGGCACATTTTGTCATGTTGATTCAAGTAAATGATTGGTAAAGAAGATGGACAAAATAAATTACCGAATCTTAGCAATGGCTGGCATAAAAAATTCATTAAAAGCACGTGAAATCTGTTGAAACTTGTGAATTATATGGAGAGATTTTGAAAGCCAAACGTAGCGCAGCGAAACGAGGCTTCTGACTCATCACGGGTATATACTCTCTATTGTAAAATTCTAGATATTCATGTCAAATAATAAATCTCGCTCATCTCTCGTGGATGTACCTAATTTTTTAAGAACCCTGTAAATCTTGTGTTGATATTTTCGTATTCTATATTGTGTGTCTGATTGTTGATTGCACTTAAAAAATCCTTTATTAGTTGATCTTCCGATTCGTTTTTATTTGATAGTACTCTTTTTGAGATGTTTCTTGAACCGCAAAAGCAAGAACCATCTAGCGTTGTCTGATTGGTGTTAGTGGAAAAGCAATTCAATGGTCAAGTCAATTTGTGAAGGAGAATAATTTAATTAAAAATACTTGTAGAGAGGTAAAGTGTGTTTGTACTAGTGCCGGAACATAAGAGGGGCTAAGGTGGGCTTCATGCCCAAGCGATTTTTTTTTTATATATATATATGTAAAATTTTAGCCCGCCCTATTATTTTCAATCTAATTCATTTTTAGCTTAGGATAAATTAAATTTTTGGTTCTGCCCTTGGTGTGTACCATAACTTTTACTTTTCAATCACCTTATATAATCGAACTTAGCTTAGACTCTAAACTAGCATATGTGGAGCATGTTCGCGATGTCATCAGAAATAACTGTTGCTATCATTGACGCAATCAAGTCGAACACCAGTGTCAAGATCGAGGCACCTAAAAGACATGTGGAAGACAAGTGGCCACATTGGCTAAGTCACCCAGATCAGGTACCCCTTTAGCCCGGCCTACACCGTACGCTCCCGCCAAACGGGCTAGTTGCGTAAGATGATGCGTCACGTTGGCCAAGTCATCCGAGTCATGTACTACTTAATTCGGCCCGACCTACACAATGCAGCCTGCAAAACGAGCTGGTTATGCAAGACCGTGAGAATCATGTTGGGTTTTTGCTCGACTCATTGGACTTGCTTAGTCGCTGAACCTCATCTAGTATTTAACGACCCAACAGATGCTTAATTACTTGGCCCATTGCATTAATGCATTTGATTTATTTTTTCAAGACCCAAACAAAAGCTCAAAAAGTTGAACTACCAAGAAACTATAAGTTTTATATTCTTTCTTTCTCACATTTACGAAACATATCAATCAGAGAGTTATAACATATAGTATTACTAAAAATAGTTTCCTCTAAAACATTAGACCATTTTCTCTCTCCAAACTCCATGGATTTCCAGTGGCTTCACCATCTCCTTTCCATCTACCTCTCCATCACAATCGCCATATCAAAATCCATTCTCTTCTTATCATCTCACATCAAACGCTTCCCCTTCATCGTAACGATCATCGATGCCCTCCTATTGATCTTCTATCGTTTCCACGGTCTCTCACCCTGCACCGTTGATTTAGATGACCAGACTACGCTGCATTACTTGACCGCCTCTCACAGGCGGTTCAACAAGCCTAGTCTGGTCTTAATTCACGGGTACGGTAGCACTTCAACGTGGCAGTTTGTTCGGCAAATAGGCCCTCTGTCCCGGTCCTTCAACTTGTACATACCCGATTTGTTGTTTTTCGGGGAGTCATACACCAACCGGAGGGACCGGACGGAGGTGTTCCAAGCGAGGTGCGTGGTTGAGGGGCTGAAGAGATTGGGTGTGGACAGGTTCTCGGTGTACGCGCTTAGCTATGGTGGGTGGGTGGGGTATCGGATGGCTGAGATGTATCCGGAGATGGTGGAGAAGGTTGTGATCGTGAGCTGTGGAATCGGGCTTACGGTGGAGCAGCAGGAGGAGCTGCTGAGGAGGGCTGGGATGGACGTTCGGGATTTGTTTTGCCCAGAAAAACCGGAGCATCTGCGGTCGCTGGCGAATCTGACGATGCACAAGTGGGAGGTGGGCAAGTGGTTGCCCGATTTCTTCCTCTGGGAATACATCAAAGTGAGTTTTTTTTTTTTTTAATATAATTTAAAGTGTTCGGGTTAATTCATCCGGAGTTCATTAAAATGAACTGCATAATCGGCAACGAAGTTTCACCTAAGGTTATTAATACCGTGTCAATAGTACATACCATTTTTTGCAGAAAAAGATACCAAGTATTAGATATAAATATCAGCTCATACCGATTAACACTTGCAATACTGGCCAGTACCGATATATATTTTAATAGTTACAAAGAAATAAGTTAATTTTTTTATTTTCTCTGGTCAATGTACTAGGGCTCATGCCCAAATAGGTGCTTTCTTTTTTCTTGCATGCACCTTCGTTCCTCATTCATTCAAATCAAAGGGAGCTTCATCGAGAAGGGATAGAGATTGAGACATCTGAGCAGTCCAGTAGCATCTAAGCCGATCCAAATTAATTACACCCAAATTAGTTGGTGAGGAACCAACCTAGAAAGATCCAAATATTAACAATCCAAAACACTATCAGATTTATATATACACTGATAGTTGCAGTAAATTCGATATTGTACCCTATATATAACCGGTATCAATACGTATCGTACCAATAGAAAGATCGTACTCAAGTCAATACGATATTCAAAACCTTGCTTTCACCTATAGTCGGGTTCTAAATATCACAAATTACGTATCTCATACTAGCATGATGGACTTTTAGACATTCGAAAGTACTATATTTTAGTTTCCTTTGTAACTTAATGTTATGTTCGTACGGCAATATTCTATCTTTTAAAGAATACTACCTTGTAAGTTTTCTATATCTGGAGAGACAGTTGATTGGAGATAGACACGGGTGATAAATAGATTCTCCACTTCGATTCCCGCACTGTTGGTATATTTTTTATCCGAGATAAGGAATTACTCTATTAGGTCTTTTCATCTAGATCCTGTTGGTATTGTGCCTATTTATCTTTCTTGTAAACCAGCTGCAATGCTAATCCTTCCTCTATTGGTTTGGTGGTTGCTACCAAGACGGTTTTTTTATGCCTGTCAAAGAATCTTAAGATGAGATGCATGCTAATCCACAAAAAAATATTACGAGAAATTAAAAATAACTCAACTACTCCACTGAGAGCACCCCGTAAAGATATATCGGTTTCTTATGTGTGCAAAGAAACTCTATATTGACAACGCGAGAAATTAATGTAAAATATTATTCGGAAAGACTTGATCCATTTAATTTTTTTATAAAACTGTTCTTATCAGTATTTATTAAAAATTGTTTAGATTAAACTCTTCTCGATATTGTTTTGAGCCGATTTCTTGCTAGTACTCTTAAAAATATGTTTTAAACACATTCAACGGTTCATATTATCAAAATTTAATCAAAAAATAAGAGGTCTGCACCGTAACAAAATAACAAATCCCTTATTAAAAGCGCTCTCTCTCTATACATACATACATACATATATATATATATATATGTATGTGTATGTATATATATAGATTATGTTATGTTATTAATTTTTCTCAACGATTCAGGTGATGAATGAGAAATATAGGAAGGAGAGATTAGAGCTGGTGGAGTACCTGATGGCAAAGAAAGCGGATTCTCCACTTCCGATTCTAACTCAGGTGACTCTAGTTTTATATTTTTGTGGACACTTTAGAATTGCTTTTTTATTTTTTTTAATCTATTTTGTGTTATTAAAAAAGGAAAGAAAGTAGGTAAGAAAAACTTGTTTAGTACGAAAACATTCTGTCTAGACGTGACAGAGAGTTTTCGAACATCTTATGGTCATGTTATTTGGATTTCGAGAAAAATTTCCGAAATGGGGAAATGAGGACATGTGGGGTGGTAGTGCGGGTTGCATGACGTTGAGTTGTTATCGAAATGCATGGACTGCACTATCCCTCGAAACTATATCATTTTGAGTGTGAGCTGTTATTAAAATGTACGGGTCAAAACGATGTAATTCCGAGGAGTAATGCAACTTGTGTATTTCAGTAACAACTCGTATTCGTTTTGGTTGTCCTGCAGCACTATAATACACCTCACACTATTTTGAAAAATGATGCTAATGTTCTCACACATGGATTTTGCTTGGTTAAAGGAAACACTACTTATTTGGGGTGATCAGGACAACGTGTTCCCTCCCTTTTTGGCACATCAATTACAAAGGTACTCCATTTTTCTATGTCCCTTCGACCATGTTTTTTGCATTTTATTGTAATTTAATAGGCGAGCCATTGCTTCGCTTTGCACGTTTACATGTCATAACATATCTTGTTTGTTGGCTACATGGCGTGTCACCGGTCGAAAAAAGCATGTAGTAGCACACGTACAACTTATGAACGTTCACAACAAAAAAAGCATGTCAGTGTCACCCGTGACACGTCTTGCTTTCTTCGCACATTTGCATTCCATGACATGTCTTGTTTTGCCAATCACATGATCCATCACGGTCGAAGAAAACATATCGTTTCTTACAAACGGCTTATGAATGTGCATGATGTTAGCATGCTAATATACAACAAAAAAAGAGAAACAAAAGCATAGCATGTCATGTTACAAGCAAAAGAAGACATGCATTGATCACTTGAACCTACTTTCCTCTGTGTGTGTGTGAGAGAGAGAGAGAGAGAGAGGAGGAGGAGGAGGAGAGGGGGGGGTGTTGTAGAAAGCAATCCCTCTTCCTGTAATCTAAACCTACCTCCCTTTTTTTTTATCATTATTAATTGAGACAGTCTATGAACACATATTTTGGTGCATAAATTCGGATACAAATGTGTTCAGAATTGTTCAATTTTACGAGATTCACATATATCAGACAGTTTTAAACACGTGTTCAGATCTATGCACCAAAATCAGTATAGCAGTGCTCTTATATATTAATTTGTGAATGCAGGCATTTGGGACAAAAATCAAAGGTAGAGATACTTAAGGAAACAGGACATGCAGCTAATATGGAATCTGCTGATGCCTTGAACCATTTGATTAAGTCATTTGTTTTAAGTAGCCCAAAGCTTGATACTAAAAATACCAATTTTGTTAACAACGCTGATTTTCATCCTGAAAAACAGCCCGAACACTTTTAAAGGTTTAATTATTCGCGCGAATGACTAACCCTTTAAAAGTGTTCGAAATATTTTTCAGGATTATCGGTGTTGATAGCAAAATTGCTAAAGATACCAAGTAGTTGGTACTTTCTCCATCACCCTATTGGTTAAGTTGTCTATATTTTGTACTTTAACATGAACAAGTTGTAAATTCTTACTTTGTGTGGAGTCTTTGATCTGGTTGTTACCCTTACTTGAACTCGATTCAAGAGCTTCTGTGTGGTTCCACTTAAAATGCAAAAGTAAGAACTAGTTAGTACCGGTGTTCGTTGAAAAATACGTTGATACTTAAGTTAGTTCGTGAAGGAGAAGTGATAATCTAAAAGTACTTGTAAAAAGAGAAATAGTATGTACCGTACTTTTCACATTCAGTTACCTTATATAGTCAGACCTAACTTGGACTCCAAGCTTAGCTAGCATGTGAGGAGCATGCTTTCAATGATGTCAAAAATAACTATAGTTACTTTGGAAGTCGAAAATAATCGTAGTTATCCTTGACGTCATGCATGACGCATTTGATGTTAGGTCGAATACCACGTGTCAAGGTCAAGCCACCTGAAGGATGTGTGGAAGGTCATCCGAGTCGGGTACTACTTCGCTTTAGTCCACACAATCCACGCCCGTCAAGCAATTGGGTTGCACAAAACCATGCAAACCACGTGAAGCCTCGATGTCCTTGCTTAGTTAACAACTCAATCCAATGGCGATTTGATCCACTATAGTACTTATGGTTTTCCAAAGTTGTCACATTAAGACGTTATCTTAAATTGAAAATTAGGTCTGATAATAGGGATCAAATCTTTATCTTGGAATTAACTTGAACAACCCTTGTGGAACCAATTATATGCAGGATTGTGGAACAATATTATACTACAATACAGTAAAACGACGTAATTTATCATCATTAATGTGAAATTATTTAAAATTTAATTAATCAGAGACATAATTACTTCATTTTATCGCATTACACTACTGTAAACAAATTTCTGCACTACAACGTCTTCGATTCTTATCTGCATCCGTCCCTATGCCTTTTGGGCCATCCTTTGATTTAGAGGATGATAGTTTACTCATCAAAACGAGTGTAACCTTTGATTTATATATTTAATTTTCTTAAAATTAATACCATTTAAAAGATATTCACAATACCCCTAAAATGAGATTAATATTGCATAGTTTTTTTGGTAAGAATTTAAAAAAGGATAATTTAACTTTTGGAGAAAAATAAAAAAATAATTGAGTTTTGAAATGAATTATTTGAGTATGAGGTTGAAATTTGCATGGAAACTCTCAAATTCAATTCTTGAATAAAATAAATTATTTTAATCCTTTAAATTAGAGAATTAGAGGATGTTGGATTGGAAATACTCTTTAAACTACCTCCCTTCTCCTCTCTTTAATTTATAAAAAAAACGCAATTTTATGTGTTTCGTCTAATAAAGAAACAGTCAAAAATTGCGTACTTCACATAATTCATTAGATACTTTCTATACAAGTACAATCAAATTTACACGTAAATACACAAACTCACTTAAATCCATGGTCAAGCAAGTAAAAAGAGCGAAAGACGATTTTTTCACGTAAACTTGAGGGCAAGTAGAGAGAATGATGAACCGAGTGCACCTATCACTTTCTATGTATAAAAAGATAGAACGTGAAAGCCTACACATAGTGGTAAAGGCAGATAATCGAGAAAATACAAATACTTACATGTAAAGGAGGTTACCTTTGGGGGCTCGAGAAAACCTGAGAACACATACTCTCGCACACAGATGAATGCAGATATATTCAAAATTGTCTAATACACATGAGATCCACCAACTAACAATGAATAACACACGAATTTATAATTCAGAACATATTTATATTTTGACGAGGGTAAAAATATAGTTGAGAAAATACATTTATTCTTCTCAACAAGAGATTTAGTTTGGTACCAAATAGAAGGTACATCAGCATACGCGTGTCGATCACATGAGAGTATGGCCGACCTAAGGAGGGTTATCCATACTTTAGTCAGGCCGAGAAGGTCAAATATCTAGTCAGCCGATCTGAGAAAGATGGTTTGACAATCAGCCGACATGATAAATGCAGCCCCACATCTTGCCGACCAAAGAAGAGTGATTTGAGAAAGGCAATGAATGTCTATTACTCTGAGATAAGACATAATCCCGAATAAATCGGGATATAATTCTAACAGATATGGATGAGAAATTCACGGCCAATTTAATTAATATAATAAGTATTAATTGAATGAAACTCTAATAATATAAGATAACTACTTGACAGAAAGTTATCTCATTAGTGGCCAATTAGAAGGCACTTCACTCTAGTCAAAATCCTAAGAGAATTAGGATTAATGAAAAGTCTATAAATGAAGTTTCACGTCAACAAAAAAGGTACATTCTAACTAGTGCATAATTTCGCTTGCTAATAGAAAATATTGGCTTGAGTTATTGATCATCCTGTGAGTTTTCACCTGACTTAATCATCGAAGTGTCTTCTTGCCACAACGGCAGAAAGCTTTTTGACGATTTATTATTTTGCAGATTATAGGTTCATCCATATTGAAAGTATTGTTTCTGCTAGATATTGAATTCTTGATTTTTCATCATAACTGAGAAAATCCACTCATCTACGTATTTATATTGGAATTGTATAAGTAAACGCCCTTAGAGGAGGCCCGTGTAATTTGTAATTTGTGAGTGTTTGCGTTTGTGTAAATAGAGAAAAAAATTAGGGAAAAGATGAAAGCGTCCTTGTGCTCCACACAATTCCCCTTTGGCCTATGGTTTTTATTTATTCTTTATTTTTGTCTTTATTCATTTTTTTTACTTTTATTGTTTAAATCTCAATGTTTTATACTTTATTGGTCCGTCTTGATGAAAGGAATCTAAAGAGTACAAAATTATGTCCAAAATTTAAAAAAATGTCACTAAAAACGACGAATAAGTTAAAAAACTCTGTTTTTTAATTTATTTATGTCTTTTCTGAATTTTTTTTAAATTTGACCGATAATTGATAACTTTTTTAAAAGCTCTTATCTAGATGAACTAATAAATAAAAAAAATTAATAAAAACTAAAAAATTACAAAAAAAATTTTAAATAAAGATGAAAAAAAATTTCAATAGGACCCACGATAACTTTACTGTGTGTAAGAAAGAAAAATCCAAAGTCAGTCTAGCCCCCGCTGTAACTCCGACAACCGCCTTTCTCCCGCCTCAACTGCGATCACCGCCTTTGTCAGCCCTTCAATCACTCATCTCCCGAATCGCAAACCCCACTAGCTCAACTATGTGAAGGAGAAGAAGGAGGAGAAGAAGGAGATTGATTACGATGTCCATCAACGAACAAACCGCTGCCGCAATTCTATCCCAAATCGCCCTAGCAGCCGACGGGGCCGTTCTCGGCGTAGCCCTAGCCTATGTAGGAGTCCGAAGCATCATCAAATTTACTGAAACTTCCTCCGCCCTCCGCAAAATCAAGGATTCCCCTTCCCTCCGCGTTTCTGATCTTCGCTCCGTCCTATCTGACGGATCAGATTCTTCGGAGGAAGGGAAACTTGTGATCGTTCGTGGTTTGGTGGAAGCAAAATCAGCGGTTGATGGGAATTTGAAGAGCTTGAGGCCTAATGTGCTCGTTTCGCATGAGTCTGGCGACAGGGGCGTTATCTTACGGAGAACTCAAACGGTATAATACTTCTATTTCGTGCTTAAATTCCCTAGCTTTCCTGGTGTGGTTTAGCTTTCGAGCTTAAAGTTCGTAATTTAGTTCGATCTCTGCAAAAAAATGGTCCTTTTACTTCGAGCAAATGAAAAAACTAGGTCTTTTTTCTTGATAGCCGAGCTATCTGGCCGGTTTTCAATTACCCAAACCTAATACCGTCTTCGGGAATCAATCCCACCATCGACTAGCATGGCCTATTTAATGTCAGGGCTTTTTCATGTATGTGCCAGCAGACCAGAGTTGAGATTTCAAACATGAGATGGAGCATACTTCTACGTCCTAAATCCTGAAAAACTATGTTTTTTATTTCGAGCAAATGGAAAAACTTGCTTCTGCATTATGTTTTTGTTGTGCATACCTAGAACTCAAACTGTATAGTCCAGCTGTTGCTAAGGAAGCTTGTGATTTTACTGCTGTTGTGCATTTAGCAGAATTTGGATATGATTATTGGCAGTGATTATTTACTTGTTCTTGAATCTGAACTATTAAGAGAAATCTTCGGGAGCTGAGGAATATGTGCTTGTGTCTCTTTAAATTGAAAAGAAGAGAACTTTATGTAGTACTAGTTTCTCTGTTTGTGGTTGGAGAAACACCATTTTTCAGAGGTGGAAGCAAATTACCAAACTTGGATCATAAGATTTAGTGTACAATGTCTTTTAGTGTGTCATATACTAGACTCTAGAGATTATGCACACACGATGCCTGGTACGTGTGCTATGAACTTAATTATTAACCGAAGTAGTTGAAGTGGATGAGATTAAAAAATATGCACGGAAAGAGGATAACCTTTTGGAGTTTGAACCCCACATCAGTAAAAGACTACCTGTTATCCAAATGCAATTAAAGGCTGAATCAAGATTTGCATGTAGAGTTACGTAACATGTATGTACATGTACACGCTATAGAACAAAGAATGAAAATTAATGGAGAAATAACATAGACTACCGTGACTAGTGGGAGACATTTTCCCACAAAACACGGGTAGTGTGAGAGTGGGTTTGGATGCGTTCCAGCCGTGGAAGCTCCTATTCTGATTGCGAAGGAAGCGTAACAGTCTAGGATTCTTCACAAATTAAATGCGGGGTATTATTGAGGGGATTATTTCCTTGTTTGGCCTTGCCGGTACTTTAGGCTAGTCAAAGCATATGTGGAGTTTGTGTTTTATTGTACAGTTTTGGAAATCAAAATTGGGAGCGGGTTTCATTTTTCCGTTCACTCAAACTGGGATTTTTCCTTCTAATATGGAATAAAGTTTTTAGGACTCTTAGATTTTAGGATATACTGTGATGCTTTCTATTCCGTTGATGCAACTCTGAATTTGAGGAAGGGAAGGAAGATAAAGAAGTGAGAAAATGGGGGTTTCCATTTTGGCCTTGGAGAATGGTGGAAGGATGGAAAAATGCTTTAGTTCCATTCTTGCAAATTCTCTCTTTTTTTTGGTAATCCGAAACGGATATCATCCCAAGAACCTTAGGTCGCGTGGCCGCTCAGTAAACTGGAACCCCCTTCCACAGCTATTTCGCATAAGCTTTCGCTTGGAGTGGGCCAGGGGGTTGTGGAGTCTTAGCCCAAAAAGTTTTATCCTTAGAGGGAGTCGACCTAGAGACTTGTGCTTTTGAGGCACTTACCTCCACTTTCCTTACCACTTGACCTACCCTTCAGGTTGCAAATTATATCTTCATCTGAAGTTAAGCATTTTCCACTTTTTTTCCTCGTCCATTTGAAGAATCAAGTGGATTCTAAATGGATTAGGATTACTTGCTTGTTTCATCTGGATCACTGTAGTCATAGATCCAACGTTTCTTAAAAGGGGTGGAGACCGGGGAGAGTTAATAGTGTAGGTAACTTGTTACTTGGCTATGAGATTGATAGAAATGTACCAAGTTTAGTCCCCATTAATGGGGTCTAGGAGGCACTAAATCGAGCTCATTAATTAATCTTGAACTAGTAAGCCTTTTGTATTATTTGTTTTGAAGTTTCCCACCTATTTTTGTTTGTTATTCTTAAATTCACGAACGCTGATTTTGATTTTGTGGCTGGTATTCATTTTAAGTGCATATACAATGAATGGAGGGGCTTTTTTGGATGGACTTCTGATATACGCTCTCTGTTTGTGAGATCCTGGAAAGAGCAAGAATCGACCTCATTAAGAATGGTATGTTCTCATTATGACGGTTATGTTCATATTTCTTGATGAATTAGCTGTAAAATGTATTTGCAGTCATTATCTTATGCAGAATCGGATGCATAGATGCACAAGCTGACACTTCGTATCATTGTTTTATTGTTTAGATTCTTTATTTTATGTGACGATATTGATAGTTTTTGTTTAAGTGGCTACAGATTTGTCATATTAGATTTGCTTGATTTTCGTCGGGAAGTGTCTGGTTCTACTACCATGTGCTGATTTTGTGGGTCCACTGTCAATTAGATATTGGATACATTATCTGAACACTCACCCGCTATAATGCAGCAGACATATAGTATTTGCCTGCAATTTGGATGAGATGTGTGTGCTCTCAGATCCCACATCTCTCTGATGAAACAGTAACAGGATCTTATTGCTCTTTGTTTTTCCTCCTTTTCTTGTTGGGGTTGGGGGGTAAAGGGTTGCGGTGGGGATCAATGTTATTGCCCTGCTGGCTTCTTTTGCACAATTGTTGACCATGTATTTGACCAGTGACATCCAAGTGGCTGACCCATAAAGTACTTGGTTTAAATTATGGACATATTTGGTGCATTTTTCACTCGAGTCCAGGTGTGTTGTGCCTGTGTTGACTTTGGTCTCATGTCAGTCTTGGAAATGGCTTTGTTTGTGGAAATTCCATATTTTGGCGAGCCATATTCTGATCATTCTGGGTACTCTTTGGTTTATGCTTGTTGTATAGTCTATATTCAAATCACAGGGTCATTTAGATTGTCTGATTATGAATTTGTTTTGGCGAATTTTCTCTACAGGTTCCTTTTGTTCTTGTTGAAGGTGGAAATTGGCCAAATAATGATTATTTGGTCGTCAACATGGATGGATCGAGACATCCATTACCCCTTGTTACAGTTTTTCACCAGCTTCAGCCTATTACGGCTTCTCCATATACTTTCCTTCAGGCGCTCTTTGGGCATGAATACCCTGTGAGTTTAAGAATACAAACTCGGATTAGGCTTCTCAGTTTCTAAAAAGTTGATTTCTTTGTATACTTCTTGCTTTGGCCTGCTTATATGTTTACTCTTGTGAATATGATTGGTTTAGTGATGTGCTTCTTTTTTTTTTTTTTTTTAAGGTTGGAATGCTTGATGAGGAGAAAATCCTTCCACTTGGAAAGGATATCACTGCAGTCGGTATTTGTTCTTTAAAAGATGGAGTTGCTGAGATCAAATCATGCAATGATCTTCCTTATTATCTGTAAGCAAGTCTGTTTTGAAAAGCTTTCTGGTAGATAACATATCGGGTTGTGCGCTTCATCACCTGAGAAATATGTTTAATCAAGATGTTTTTCATGGTCAACTCAGCTGGATGCCTGTGATTCGCTTATTGCCCAACTTTAAAAAGTCTATAATACGACGATTGTTCTGAAAGTAAAAGGTGTTGTGAGGGTTTCTTTGCATTGTCGGCCAAACGTGAAGTCGTTCAGTTATCTAATGGTGCATTTGATACTCAAAATACTGAATAGTCTTGCTAGAAATATTACATCTATCCAGATACTCGGGTGCTAGTATGTTTCTTAGTGTCAGATTCATCTAAGTGTTATGTCCAAGGACACAAGTATGTCAAAACTTTCTAACCTTTTGATATACTTCCTACATCTTTAAGTGAAAGTTGGCGTTTGCAAGTTCTCAGTGAGCATTTCATGCATAAACTGGGTGTTTTACATTTGTTGGGTGATTGTCTTAGCATGGATGTCAGACATCCCATACCCAAGTCTCGAGTTTCCAAGGTACACTCGCATAGGGGCCAAGGCACACTCGCAAGAAAAGTCTCTGACTCTTAACCTAGGGGCCAAGGTACACACGAGTATGTCAAAACTTCATCGTTTTCAGAGGCGGGGTCCTAAACAAGATTGTTCCACATTTCTTTGTGAGCATGTTTAGCCTTCATGGGGGTACAATTTACCTCACGTCTTGCATTTAGCGATTAAGTTGGCTGCAGACGGCAATACAAGTTTTTGCTTTTACTAATCTTCTAAATGTGGCATGCCTCCTGTTGACGGGATCAGTGGTGAAATATGGCTTGCTATGTGGAAATGAATTTATGACCATTACAGCACGGTAGCTAAGCCGAATTCACTATTTGACGTGTAATTAATAACGTCTGCTGTTGATATTTTGGTATCCCGTGTTATCAATTCTTCCTATTTCTTTACTCATTATATATTACCTAAATTCATTAAGTGAGTTCGTATTCAATATGTTTGGTAGTGCTGCTTCTAGAGAAAAATCCAATGTTGCTTGTGTTTTACAGGTCTGACATGAGTAAGGATCAAATGGTGCTAGATATTGCATTCAGGACGAAAGTATTGTGGTGGAGTGGCGTTTTATTCGGTACACTATCAATCAGTATCCTTGGCTATGCTGCTGTAAGGTACTGCGAGTGTCGTAAATTGCCTTTTTTTCTGCTGATAGTTATGGGTATTTTAATAGATTTGAATTTACTAATCTGGAGCTTCATTTGGTTCAAAGTTGTTTTTCTGTGGACTCTTCGGCTGTTGCTGAGCTCACACTTTTTATAATTAAGCTGATGGATAACCCACAATTAATAAACCCTGATGATCCCATCTCCTCCCATTTTTCTATTGTTTTGGTCCTTGGAGAAGAGGATTGTTGAGAAAGGAAAAATGCTATTCTCATCTGGCTAAGCATATGCTCTTTCGATCGTGCGGCATGGTGATGTTTAGTGCAGTATAATCTTAAAATTCATGATGGTGTTGTGTTTTGGGCGGAGCTCACCATGTTAACATGAAGTCAAGTCGAAAATATGCTATTATTTCAAAACAACAAATGAAACTGGAATCGGCTCATGTTATATGAATATACCTAGTTCCCCATCAAATATTTCAGGAAGCAAAATCTGGAATCATAACTTTCGTAACTTAGCTTAGATGTTATGATATTTAACTATGTTTCAGGAACTGGAGCCGGTGGAAAGTATGGCGACAACAAAGGCAAGCCCAACGGCAGAACAACCTGGCTCGGGCAGATGCTGATCCCGAGATTGCGACAGACGACGGGACGGTGGATATACCAGATGGCGAGTTGTGCGTTATTTGCTTAACCCGGAGAAAGCGTTCTGCATTTGTTCCGTGTGGTCATAGGGTTTGTTGCCAGCGTTGTGCCCTTGCAGTTGAACGCGATTTGGCACCAAAGTGCCCAATCTGTCGGCAGTCGATTCGGACTTCAGTGAGGATATATGACTCTTGAGAATCGTTAGTTGCAGTTTTTTGCTGAATATTTTGCTGAACTTGCTGATTTGTGAGGCTGGTTGAGCCTTCTAGTGTATATACTGAACATTTCTGGGTAATTATGTTGAAATCTTTATCTTTTTTTGAAGGGTGAATCCTGATTATATCCTAGGAAAACAGATGAATATATGGAGTTACATCTGGTTAAATTTCTTGTTTCATTTTCATTCAAATGACCAACTTCTCCAGTAATTGGCTCTTTGCATTTGCTACATTAGTTTGAATAACGCCCGGGAGGGTGGCTGACCGTTCAATTGTTCTTCCTCTCAATGTAGTTAATTGGCTCATGCATGCTATTCACTAGCGGATCTTTGCAGCTTATTCTTTTCTCTCCCTATCCTGTTGAGAGTGAAAAACCTCTAGAGCTACGGTAAAAGTCGAAGCTAGGATCAGCTCTAGTAATAAGGCAAACTTCTACTTCTTCTTTTGGAGTTTTTTCACGAGGTTGAGTGTTTGATTCTGTCTTTAAAAGTCGGGTATTGAGTTTTAAAGGCTAGACATAGTTGTCCCTTCTTTTGAGATCATAATAAAGATCGTATCATGAAGAGATTTCACCCTTTGCGCTTCTACACAAGGAATGACTCTTAACCCGACTTATACCCTTTATAAGATAAGAATTTTCTCTCTTGTACTCGTAGAGCCCGTTCCTTGGCTTGAATGTAGGACATTGTAAGTTACCTTATAGAGCTCCAAACACACTTCGGCTAACACTATAAAGGCAGGAAAGAAACATTCACATACTAGATTTTACAAACTAGATGATTACAGTTCTTTTTCTTAGTTGGGAATCAAAGTTGCTTCTTTGAGGGAATTATTTATTTAGGTAACATAAACATAGATATACATTCACTTGGGTTGATGTTAGTTAAGTAAGAAGCCTTTCTCTTTGAGTTATGATAGAGGGTTGGTGTGGCCGATTCTTCAGTTTTTTCTGGAAGTCTCGAGTTAGACTAAGTAAAAACGTGTCGAACCAAAGAAAGTCCTATGAGATTTCATAATGATAGGCTCAAATCACAGGATTTTTCATTATGGAGTTTAATCTCTCCTTATTGCTTTCAATCTCTTTGTTCCGATATATAAAATTAGATCAACAAACCAAGAAAGACAGAAATGTGACACCTTGTGGGTTTCATTCTTTCTAATTATTCCTTGTCATCACATTCAACTACGAAAGGCTCTTCTAATATTATATGAGATCTCATTTGCACAAGAATTGAAGATACCCTTTATATTATGAGAAATTCTAGGAACAAATTTTTTCGTGCACAGATCCAAACACATCTGTGTTTAAATCTATGTATGAAGAGTGTATTCCTAAACTTGCTCTTATATTATATCTTGGTGCTCCGGGAAGAGGGGGAAAAAACTCAATACAAATTTTGGCCAACTATCACTTGCTTTCACATCCAACTTTCTAGAGTTTGATCTCTGATTGCTGCTTTCAGTCTCTGTTACGGTATATGAAATTATCTCAAGAAAGATAAGAACGTGACACCTCGTGGAATTCATTCTGATCCTTTTGGTTATTCCCTATCATCACATCCAACTACTAAAGTCTCTTCTAATATTTCGTGAAGATTCATTTTCACAAGAATAAAAAAATAATACAGGGAAAGATCGAGTGTTTCACTTAGATCTCTAGTAATGCTTATAGAGGGCTTACAGAATGAATGAATACCGAGACTCAACGCAGGTATCGTCAGCTACCGGATCAGCATTCGAAGACGTCATTGGTTCTAGAGAGGGAAAAATCATACAAATTCTCTTCGACTATCACTTGATTTCACACCCAACTTCCATAAGGAACAAAAGGAAACAGGTTGTCCCTTCCACCACAAACCCAGACACCCATCTTTCTCCTCCACTCTCATCTCCCAGTTACCATCATACTTCCTCAGCAAAGCTCCAGCTTTATCAAGGGTGTCTTCTCCAAACACTTCCCCGACGAACCCGACCCGAATCATCCTCTCACACCACTTCTCTTTCCCTTCATTCATCTCATCTGAATTCATCAAAGCCTTTGCAGCCTCTCCTTCCATCACCCTCCTTTCGTCGCTCTCTCGCCCTTTAAACGCCGCACTGCTCGAGTCCAAAAACCTCCACAAATACTCAACTCGGTTCGAAAAACTCGTCGCGAAATCCCCATAATTGCTGCAGCTATAATCTATGTTGTTCTCAGTTAGAATGACAGCTTTTGGATCCAAACTCCTCAGTACCCGCAAGAACTCGATTCTGTTATCGAGGCTGTTGTGATCCAGATGGTGAAGCCTGAACTGGGAACAGACGATTAAGGTTTCTTCAGGGGAGGAATTTATGATCTGGGCATTTAGATTCTGTAATGGGTGGTGATCGAGCCGATTGATCTGTAAATTGATGTTGATGGACTTGGCGAAACAGAGGAGTTGAGCAGAGTAACTGTATGCTGGTGGGCCAAACGCAAACGGAATGTCTTTGATCGGATCATGGCCAGAGGCGGCAACAGGGCCGATAATCGTAAGGCGGACAAGTGGCGGAGGGCCACCAGGGAGGCGGGTCAACGCCTCGAGGAGTGTTGGCCATTGGACTCCATGAGAGACTCCGATATCAAGGATGTGAAGATTCGAAGACCGATCTTGTTCTGAAATGATTTTGAGGATTGAATTGTTTGCAATTTTGTTGGGGAACATGAACCAGGGACTAACCTCGTCGAATCTCATGAGTGATTTTTGGAAAAGTTGAGGTTTTGTGGACGCAAAATTGATAGGGCTGCCTGAAACAGAGAAGGCAGGGGAGGGGGAGGAGGAGGATAGGTGGTGGATCAATGCTCGGAGGCCGTGAGCCGCCAGCCGGTGGTTGGCATCGCCGGTGGGGGAAGCTAGCTCATGAAGAACAAACAAGAGATGTTGGACACGAGCTAGGTTTCCGGTGGTTATGGCGGCGGCACAAGGGTTGAGCAGCTGCTCTGCCCACCTGATCCCTTCTCTGTTATTACCGTTGTTACAGTTATTTCTGGCTGAACCCTTTCTAGTCCCAACTGATTTCTTAACTGCCACCCCTTGGTCCACACCCCCATCCCCACCCTCGGCCTCATTGGTCCGACGATTCTGATTCTTTCCACGGGTCGCCTTTCGTTTCTTGGATGAATCGGACGGTTGTGGGTTACTCGAGACGATAGGATCCGGTGGGGTCGTGGTGGTGGTGATGGTAACAGTGGTAATGGTAGAGGTGAAAGAAGGAGAAGTGGTTTTCATCGTTCTTTCTGGTTCTGGATCTTGACCCTGCACCCACCATTCATCACCATTGATTCGGTTGGAATCGTATGGATCGTCCAACAAACACGAATCGAACTGTATTGAGCTGTCGATTGAGTTCAACCATTCTAAGATGTGATCAGAACTGGGTGTTGGCTCTAATTCTTGAATGGTCATTGTGTCAAAAATTATGTTTGAGAGAGAGGAGATGAAGAGGTATATAAGAGAGAGATTGGACTTTGGTGTTTGTATGGTTTAAAGTAATTGAGAATTAGCTGTTTCTTTGTACAAATGAAAAGATATTTATGGCTTTGGTTTGCTATAATCTTGGAGTATCTGATGTTTTATTAAGGATTTTTAAGAGATAAAATACTTTATTTAAAAAAAATCTTGATCGAATTATCTTTCGTCTTTTATCTCCCTCACATGATATGACGAGAAAGAAAAATGATGAAATAGAAGAAAGCTTGAAATAGGAGACAAATAGCTTTTTAACTAGGCAACAAGCTCGGTTTATGGAATGTCTAATATAACCACAACATGGTCTAAGAAAATTCTGAGATTTATTACCTAAAGATTCATAGGAATATGGAACGAATAATAACCTATGTGAGGGACTCTACTAGAGGCGACGATAATGATTTCCTAGAAGTCATGAGGAGGAAAACACCATTCACGTCTCCCAGATCTTTGAAAAATCTCGTTAGTACTCTGCATTTATTCTTGTAACCTTTATATTTGATCTTTCCTTTGATTTCAAACTAGTTCTTATTTTCTTACTGCACCCAACAATTGCAACAAGAATCGAAAGGGACACGATATAAACACAGACGATTTGAAAAAAGTACTAATTTTATTTTATATTTTGGGTAGGTAAGTGTTTTCTTTTCATTTTTTTATTTGATTTGGGTAATATTCTTATGATCTTGCATGACATAATGTGTGAAGTATATTAGTAGGATGAGAGTTGGCAGATGGTGATGGCCAAGAGTTTCTAATTGTCCAAAGGACGCAAACTTTTTTCATATCATAAAATATATATGAAGCGTTTTGTTGGAAATTGGCCTTTTGTTGTGCCATTGGCTAGAGGAACCCGCGGTTCCTTCCGATTGAAGCCTGTCATTACTTTGATCAATCAGTCTATTTTAATTTGTCTTGTGTCATTCTTTTCGAAGAAATTCATTGGATCGTGAAATTAGATTTGTAATCTATTTGTCCCTCCAACCAAATTGACCTGCAAACAACCCAGTTGTCATATCCGAATCTCATAGGTTTGTATTATTTTATAAATGGTATCAAAATATGGTTTGATGAATATAAAACTATGCTTTATGCTGTCTAAAATTGACCATTTTCAACTGAGAAAGTTAGGAACATAACTTCTCGTGCCCAGATTCATATATAGACCGTTCGATGTATTTAAGACCCTCTAAAACAATGTAAGTGTCATGTGTATCGGACGGATTTCAAAAAATATGCGTCTGGATCTTTGCATGAGATGTATGCGTAGACTTGGTCTTTTCAACTTATCCATTTTTGCTGTAGCCTAATCACGAGTGACATCTGCACTTGGAAGGTTTCTTAACAGAAAATAAACTTTTTAAGTTCGAGATCTTTACCCTAAACCAACCCCCGTAATGTTCATGAACTTGTTTGTTTTACAATAAGAATTATGAATCAATTCAACTACTTATCTATTTTCCTCACTCAGTGACATCTCAACCTCTCAATTGTCACCACATGCCTCTTACTACCACGGTAGCACCTATTGTGTCAAGAATAAACAGAGGTAAGTGATGAGTTCACAATTACTACTATAAGAAAGCCGCCCCTTAGGGGTCCGTCATTTTGTTCATACCTTCTTGGCTTCGGCTTCTAAATGAACTTACTTTCCACCAATAGCGGAAAATAACGTTACCGTACATACAATAGTATTTCAGTTCTTACAGAAGCTTTCTTACCATCAAGTAATACAAGAGTTGTATCTTATAGTCTTGTGGGTCACCAACGAAGCTTACACTCATTCACATTAGTTCATTCTGCTATGCTATGAACCTTTTGCTCTTCTAACATAAAAAGGTGATCAACCATTCGTCAAAGGCCCATCAATCCACTGGACATCTCAACAGCGAAAAGACAATCAACGTCCCCCAAGCTGGCTATCTCTAAGAACATATTTTATTTGCATTCATAGTGTTTCCATAACAATGCTCTATTTTTAGGTTATTATTGTCTTTTTAATGTATATATTTTATTTGAGGTCGATTGCATGAATCAATTTTTTTATTTTCAAATATATAATATAAGACTAATGTTTTGCGATTCGAATGTAAGTAAATTTACAACAATAGTCGATCTAAAAATAGTAACCGAGAGAGAGAGAACTTGGAATTCGAAGTCAACTTAGATTTTTTTCTTAATTCTCTATATGGCAATCTGTTGTTGATCTATTTTATACATCGTATATGCATATGATATATACTCTATTTATACTTTGCCGTTACAACTATTACTTAACTTTATTTTAACTCCGCCGTATCTCAAAAATATCCTTCTGTATCTCTCGTGCATCTTATAAGCATCCAAAATAAAAAAATATTCATTTTAAATGCATGATATTTATTTACCGTATCCGATACGTATCGTGTCATATTGGACACATATCGACATGCAATACGTATACAACACTCATAGGTGACTACTTTCGTAGCATCCATACTTCATAGATTGCATCAAATTCAAATTTCATGCCATCAACTTCTAACATAAGTCAACTTTTCTTGGAAAAAAGCTACAAGGAGATGTCAAAGTTCAAATTCTGATAGTTCCATTAGACTAAAACACAAGATTTCACAAGATTTTAATAATCAACAGAGCCATTAATTAGCTCAATGAACTCAATTACACAAAAGCAATAACGAGGGTACTGCCGTAAAGAAATTTAAAACCCAGAGTCTGGGCTCAAGGGCGTATTTATCCGAATTAAAGCACACTGACAATGTGGTTCAAGAAAAACAGTTGCGATGGGGGCTATGAATTAGCCAGTACCACCAAGAACAGCCTTGAGCGCCTTCACGGTAGCATCATCAAGGAAAGTAGTCTTCTCCACTATAGCAGAAGGCAAGTTATTCGCAAACAATGCGAAATCGAGGATTTGGAGCCCTGGATTAGCGCTACTAAAACTCGGGAAAGCAACCGCCGTTACTCCAGCAGCATTTATTTGAAAATGCAACAACCCTTGAGGGAAAATCATCACATCACCCTTCTTGAGTGTTTTCAAATAAACAGAATTAGCCGAAGAAACGAATCCGGCTAAGATTTTTCCCTGCACCACAAGTAGGACTTCGGACGCACCTGGATGCGTGTGGAATGGGATCACACCACCTGGCGCTAGATCTAACCGTGCAATGGAGATACCAAGCCCATTGACACCCGGAAATTGGGCATCAAATGCTGGAGTAACCGCGGCCTTGATGATGTTTGAAGTGTTTCCAGACGCACGTAGTGAAAACACGAAATCATCGACCGTGACTTTAGCAGGCAGTTTGCAGGAGTACCCTGAAGGGCCTATAGGACCCTTCGGGTCCCCCACACAAAAGTCTAGAACCGAGGCATGAGACCAGGAGGAGGAGAACAGTAGGAGAGAGAAGAGGAAGAAAATTTGCAGCATTTTCAGTTTCGTCAATTTGGTTGTGTGTGATGGGTGTGAAGATTTTGCAAGGACTTTGGATGGGTATATATAGGGAAGTTATACGAAAGTGGTGTTCCGGGTTTATTGAATGATTTTCCACACTAGGGTTATGCCCAGAATGTACGAAATGAATGGGAGCCACAAGGTTTTGATATGAAGCATGTTGGCTATTGGTCCCCATGATCAATTAAGACCTTTTTGAAGTGGACAAAGAAGCAGGAAGCAACTTTTTTCTAGAATCATAGCACAATGAGTGGATCAGGGGGCATTGATTTTTGACAATTCTTGACAGCTAACAATGAGAAGTATGGGTGCAAGTTGATTGGCTATTTGACTCCAAGTCGCATCTAACCAGTGGTTTAACCCCACTGTTGATTCACATGATTTAAGTGAAATGATCCTGTTAGAAAACACTAATGATCAATAAGATGCATTTCCCTTGCAGTTCTACTAATGTTCCATCAATGAGAAAATCTTTAGGGTTGTGGTCCAAGAAGAGCACATGTGAAAGAGAGAAACAAAGAGCAGAAGAAGACAATTTGACAGAGAGAAGCTCAAACCAAAGGCTATCTAGGCCAGTGAATCTTGCTGTCCAATGGCTACCCATTAGGAAGAAATGAGTGGACACTGAAAATTCCCTTCTGGGCCTTGTGGGTAAGGTTTCATTTGTGGTGTACCTCAAATGAAGTTATATCTTGAATGCACAGAATTGGGTGCACTCCTTGTCAATGTAGTGGGTGTTCTGAATCCTTAGCCTTAAGAAAGTACTGTTTTTCTCTTGCCACTTACTACTGCTACTATCTTGCTAAAAATCCAACCATTTCCCACCTTGAACTCCATCTACCACTGGCAAGTCTCACTATTAGGATGTGTCGGATTCGTGTCCAAAAATATAAGCATTCAGAATCGAATAAGTTTATTCTAACTAGACAAAAATGGTTCGCAACTAACACCATAAAAGAATTATAACTACGCTTATGGCATGACAGGTGCGTACAACAGTTTTTTTCTGAAGAATGTTTCATGTATCCCCAAACATACAGCAAAACTCTGTTAAACAAATTCTTGGAGACTTTTCTCTGACATATGGTAATATAGATAACTGTTAATGAAACACTGTGTGCAGGCAAAACCAACCTGGAAAATGGCCCAACGAACAAGACTCATAGCCTTGCTGGGAGCCATGCTGTTTCTCAGTCAAGTTTTCTTTTATCTATAACGTCATTACAAGTTTTTTAAAGACTTATTTCGCCCATCTATAACTTACAGATTGTTTTGTGCGAGTTTGAAAGTAGACTATACACAATAGTAGGTAATGCCACAAAGTTATAGAGCCAAACCACTGATTTCGGTCAAAGTATGAAAGGAGAAGTTCAGACCTGGACAGTGTAACTGTAGAGAAACTGCCAGGAAAATGCTTGCTTAAGGAAGCATGACTTGTGGCAAAATGATGAGACCTGCCCCCAACTCATCAGTCCAAGAAAGCTCGGATTTTTGCATAATCTGCATGATGTTAGACTTTGAGGCTGAAATGATCAGCGAGATCTATTCCAATGATGGTAGCTCATGTCAAGTATCAACTATTTCAGAACCTGAAGATACAAGTAGCAACCGGTACAAGAAAGCAGGTTTTTTATGAGTATCACACCTTCCGGCTTTTTTATCTCCATAAGGATGAACGGTAAGCAATTATTAACCCAGGATTTTAACCTGCAGTTTCATGTGACACTTCTTTTCCTGATCATGCATGATCCTGGGAAGAATGCAGGAAACTTAAGTGTGGAATTAGACAGGGCTACTAGCCTATGATAGTATCCTTAAAAAGGAGACAGTAAGGTTATCATTTTGATCCAAAAATTCCCTTTGCCGCTAGTTTAAATTGTCAAATGGGCTGTGACGTGCTGACATGGCCCATTTATTTCCGCTCCTAAAGTGCTTCGTGTCGTGCCGTGTCATGGCTCTGCTTGTGTTTAATCAATTCCCTTGTTGTGCATGCACAGTGTCTGTAAAAGATGAAAGAGAAATCATGGATCAACTATGCCCCAAAATGACAGCCCCAACCCACTTAGGTGTCTCTGTCATGCCGTGCCTTTCTCAACATGTCGTGCTCGGGCCGGACCAGTTTACACCTCTATCTATGGGTCTATCTTTTGTACAATGGGAAGAAGTAGAACAAGAAGCTCTAATCTTTAAATGCATGGTGTCCGGAGTTCCAATCCCTCCGCATCTCATCTCGTCTGTCAAAACAAGCCTGGAGGAGTCGTCAGAGCCTTCAAGATTCTTCCTCTCACCAACACAGTAAGTATGAAAAGAATCCAAACAGTTTCCCTGTTTTTTAACTTATTTTTCTTAGATATGCTATAGCTAGTACTCATGCATTGGAGTTCTTGTGTTTTAACGTCTGCTGGTTATACCTTGCGTGGTCAGTCCAAAGTGACCTGCCTCAGAAGTTTCCACCTTAGTCATTACAAACAAAACTGAACTGTACCATTTGAGATATGAGTCTGGATTCAGTTATGCGTCTTGAACGGTTTTCTACAATTGTGCGTGTCTTTCACAGTACATGGAGTCCAGGTATGCTTCCTTTGAGCACCTCCCTTTTTTTTTGGGGCCACATGTTACAAAAATCGACACGACTCTAACCTCAACCTCACCCATTACCACAAGGTTACCAACTTTAATCCACAACCGCACTGCACCTAAGTGCAGCTACACAACCGCTAAAGCAACTACCCCAGTTTATTCCCCTCTTATACACCACCTGGGTCTTTTTCATCACTTCAGAAGAGAACTACCCACCTTCTCTTTTTGGACTCTGAATCTTACGCAAAGACAGATAAAGATTACATGTTAGAATGTAATTCTAGATGCATTAGCCTATAGAAATGGTATGTAGTATTTACTGGACAAATATGCACACAAGAAACATTGTACTGCCTTGAAGTTGAATCTACACACTTGCATACAAAATCACCACAATTGAACAACTTTTCTAGGGAAGTTGTTCTGGGTATATTGTATTTTGGGAAAGTTTGTATCCAAAGGGTTCTCCTCTGATTTGTGACCTTTGCATGATTAGATATGTTTAGGGAGAGAGAGGTTAGGAGCAAGAGAGAAGCCCACACGATTCATTTTACAAGATTCTTCATTTACGCCGTTGGAAATGAATTCTCCTACTGGCTACTCTCACTTACACTTTCAGAGACTAACTGATAACAAGTAAGAGAACAGCAACAGAATCTGGATACTGATGTTGAATCACTAGTGCCAACCAAAGTGGAGAGAGAAGAGGAAAAGCAGAAGCCTCTCCAACACTTCTTTGGAGAGAAGAATCCGTTCAATCACTTCTCCACTGTACCCAGCTCTCAATTTCCATGCCTTCATCCACACGAGGTTTTTGGATCAAATTCCACTTTCCACAATGGTAAATAGGATGGGTGGCTAAATGTCCTTTCCACTATCTAACTATGCTTCTATCCAGTCTTTTAACTTACTTTCTTGGGTGCAGACTGTCGAGTTCTCAAATCTTGGGCCTATGCATGAAAAATGGTACTAGGTGGTGATAAAATGCTTATGCATATTGAAAGATAATCGTTGATTGTTTTTCACCTTTTGCGTTTTAAGTTTCTTATTTTGTGCAACAAAAAAACAATGTCTTGGACAAGTTAGGTTTCTTGGTTGACTGGAAGAATCTGTTTGGGCTTTGACGGTTATCTATTTCCCTATAGCATAAATCACTTTCTGCTTGTTTGTTAGGAATCATAAAAGGGCCCATTGTTATTGCCCCGACATAGCTATCCGGGTTTGCCATACCCGGGGTTTGTTTACCCTTGGACCCCGGATATGAGATTTGGGAAACTATTTGTCTCCCCGAAGGAGGAAAAAATTATCCCAACCTCCTATCCACATCTTATCCCCTTCTATATGTAAATGTCATTATTAATTAAGAGAATGCCATTATTCAACTCATATCTACCATATCCTCCTAAAAAATTACTCAAAACATTTTATAACTATTCACCCCTCTATAATAACTCTCCCATTTTACTATATCCCCTTCTTATTATATCTACCATATCCTTTCTAAAATTTTGACCACTAACAAACGGGCCTAGCTTCTGTCTGGTCTCGTTCAGAAAACTACGCTCATTCCTTACCAACAAAGATTGTTCAAAATTGTTCCAAGTTCAATAATTTTTTAGCACAAAAATTAGCAGCACCACAGAAATCAGAAGAAGTTCAGAACACACCAGTTCCTCAAATGTCAACAAATAGTGATTTGCAGAAAATAGGTACATATCGATTGGCGTTGATCATACCACAGAACGGGCAAAGTGCTAGCTTATTCTCATCAACCTGTAACTGGTTTGATATCCTTTATGACTTCCATCCTAACACAGAAAACCAGACTCACAAACTACAGTACAAACTATAAGTCAGGTCTACTTTTCTCTATGTCCATTTCTTGACATCGCACTCTACAACGCGCAGATATAAACTTTATAGTTTTCTTAAGTTTATGCTTTCGTCGAAAGGAGACTGTTATGTTTCTCATTCTTTTTGCCCTCTTCCCTTTGGCAGTGGATGGGGGTTAGACTGTCATATTCCTTTCATATCAAGCAAAAAGCCCCATCTTATAGCAACCGACAATAATATCTACAACGATGCCTTGACCTCTCATCCAACATAGATAAGCTCATCTCCCCAAAATTCAATATTAATACAAACGAGTAATTTCTATAAGCTTAGACAAAAGTTACCAAAGGAGCATTATGAAAAAATCATCGACCGTGTACTCGCTATCCATCACCTACACAATCAAAAGTTGTGAAAACTAATGTTCCTTGCAATTTGAGGACATGGCTGTACGAGGATATATACAAATAGCCAAATTAATCAGAGTCCAATTTCAGTTACTACCATCTTACAAGGCCTTGTTCATGTCGACATTCAAAACTTTAAATGTCACAAACGGAACTTATGGCTTTATTTACACGAAACTATCAACAGAATAAGCACCTAGACCTATAGTAACACATTACATAGGATATACGACTAGAAAGATAATCTTATGATACATGTTTGCTATAAGCCACTAATTACTGGGCTGATGAGTATTCAGTTTGCTTTCCTATACCCCATTAATCTCTTTACTTGTGAAATAGTGATAAGGGAAGATCCGAAGATAAGATATTATAACCACTTCAATGTCAAACTATGTTCGACAGTGTTCTGCATAATCTCCAAGAAACAAAAACTATATCCACTAGCTAGAAATCCTGAAACTATAAATTGCAATATCTAAAAGCAGCCTTGAGTTAGCAACCAAAACCTGGCCACAAGCCAGGTGCAATCATAAAAAGTCAAGCTCCCCTAACAATAAAGCCACAAGGAATGCAATTGAGGTACACATGTTTTCAACTGAATCAACAAACAAGGTATGCACCAAGTTCCTTAAAAAGGGGACAGACACTAAAGAACATATTATTGTACATCACCATCAACGACCAAAATGTAAGCCAGGAATGAATTGATTTCCATTCCAATAGATTCTATTGGAAATTACCACCTCGTCTAAGAGAATTTATTTGTATTTCCATTTTCACATATGCCATCACCAACTTTATTGGTTGAGGAGTTCATCAAGTAAACAATCTATAGTGCCAGCTCACTAATTTGTGCACTAGTGATACACCATCCTTCACAATCAGAACTTTATTCATGTCAATAAGATAGTTCGCCGTTCGCATTCATGAGTTAAACTCCGAAACAGTAAGAAATTGGAATAACAAGCTCAATCAGAGATTCAAGGATGTTTCCAGAATATCCAAATACATTGTCATAACTGTTAGCCAAAAGAATAAGAAGCCAAGAGCACCACAACACTAAGTGAACAAAGGTAGATGAACGAAAATAACAATTAGCCAAACAATAGTTGAAGAAATGACAATCAAGCAATTACCCATTTACAGCCCCAGTGCAGAAAACACTCCCATAATTCCTAGTTCGTGTAAACACGTATGTAAATCGACGCCGCAGTGAGCAGAACTCTACCTCACTTCTCTGGAAAAAAGATAGGAGAAAGCAAGAGAATCAATGAGAATGGCTCGAAGATTATCAGCTAAATTCCATTATTGTTTTAGTATCTATCATTATTCTTCCACAGTTGGCGCCTCTTGATCAACAAGAATGCCACCACACCAACTTGCATGATCATCACAATACCCACAAATATCAGTCCAATTTTCTTCCCCAAATTGAGCTTTTGTTTAGATGGTGGCCTTGGTGGAGGCGGCGAGACTGCGCGATGGTGGCGCCTCGGAGGTTGTGTGCGGCTGGGAGAGGAGCGTCGATGTGGTGGCGGGGGAGGTTGCGGAGAAAATGAAGACGGCGGAGGTGGTGAGGGAGGTGGAGAGGGCGGCGGCGGTGGCGGTGGGGGTGGCGGTGGTGGTGGCGGTGGCGGTGGTTGACCTGGTGGAGAAGATTCTGTCCCCAGATTCACATTTCTCTGTGAATGCACAAAGGGAGCGAAAAGGATCAAGAAAAACCCCAAACTCAAGAAGACCAACATGAGAAATGGCGAATCCATCCACTTGCAATTGAAGTATCAAGCAAAATGAAGGATATTTGCATTTGGGTTCGGCCCTAATTCGTCGATTCTTCTTCCAAATCAAGAACACAGATCTTCTGTCAACTGGGAGTAAGGAAATTAGGATCAGAGATTCATATAGGAATAAGCATATCGATGGTGAGATCGTTTAAGCTTTATTTTCGGATCGTACCGAGGAATCCAACGAAGTGGGTCCAGTGGAACTGGTCCCAAATTGTTGATTTCTTCTCGGAAACCAAGAACAAAGGTCTCCTTCAGAGATCGAACAGCATATCACAATGCTCATCAAATCAATTGAAATGGGTCAATCGGGATCGGGAAGAAACTGACAACGATGAGAAAGAAGAAGACTTTTGTCTGCGCGGGTAAAAACAGTTGGCCTAAGCTGGGAGATTGGTTGGTTTTGCACAATTAGGTGAAAGTTCAGAGCTGGATTTGCATTTTAGGGAGTAAAAAGGGGAAAATGCGTGCGCACGCACGTGTGTGAGAGAGACACAGAGAGAGAGAGAGAGATTGCAGATCAAGGGTGCTTTTAGGATGGTAATTTGCCCTTCCCTGAACTATTGTTCTTCTGTTGCTGAACTGTAATCAACTTTTGCTGAACTGTAATCAGCTTCCCGCATGAATTTTTAGGAGGACATTTGTATCTCTGTAAGAAGGTGCGTACGAATAATGTGTTCCACGACCTGTTATCTATTTGGTCAAAAATTAACTTAATTTATTTTTTTCATTTTTATTTAATTTTTTTATGTGCTATTTTTTGTTTTTTTTTGTGATTATTAATTTATCTCGATGAAAAAATCTAAAAAATATAAAATTATACCAAAAAGTCAAAAAAATTTACTGAAGATGAAAATAAGTCAACACAGATGCTATTTTTGACTTATTTTTTATTTTTTCTGAATGTTTTTAGTTTTTTGACATAATTTTGTACTTTTTTGAAATTTTTTATTGAGACGAACCAACAACCATAAAAAAATAATACAAAATAAGAAATTGTAAAAAAATTTCACTAAAGGACAAAAAAATAATAAGTCAATAAATCAATAATTACCACAATCTAAATAGACTTTGAATATTATAAGCAGCTAGAAATACTCGTTCCGATTCGATTTGAGTATATTGTACACCATTATCCGAATTGGTATCCAAAATCAAAATCATGCCCGAATCGAAGCGTTTGAAAATTACAAAATTATCCTTATCTATATTACAAGGGAGAACGGTGTGGACCCCACATATTTTTTATCCAACAGTCACAATTGATTTGATCCAATGACTCTTATTAAAAGATATTTTCACAAGAACGGTCAAGATTAATTCGATCTAAGAGCTGTTGTTTATCCGAGAAGTTTAACCAAGACTTATGGGAAATTGTAGAGGCGTGCCTTTGGGTTTTGTACCTGGGGAATATAACACAAGTTTCTTGATACACTCCTCTCTCTCTCTCTCTCTGTTTTTTTTTTTTTTGCTAAGAATCTCTCTCTCTCTCTGTTAATATCTGCTATTTCAAAATTTTAAAACCATTCCGTGTCACTACCTACACGGAAAAGCTCTCTCTCTCTCCCTCCCTCCCTCCCCCCCCCCCCCCCCCCCTCTCTCTCTGAAGAAGCAAATGGGATGCACATGGTAAATACTGTTTTAATCTGTTTAATCTGATCTTTCTATCATGACCAATGCCGGATTCATAGTTGAAGGCAAATACTGTTTTAAATTTTTAATTTGGCACTCTTCTTCAGCATAATTGTTGTTCTTTTTTTTTTTTTTTGGGACACATTTTGTATTTGTTGTTGGTAATAATATAAACACGTGGATTTTACAGCTCAATACCTTGCACTTCAATACTGGAGAATGAAGAAAAAGCCAAAGTAAGACTTAATAAGATGCATGAGTGCGTTTTCTATACCACATATATTGGTAAGATTGGGGCATATGTCTCATCTTAGCAATAATTGCACTGGAAACTTCAGGGAAAATTCCCTTGGATGATTTTGCTGTTGTGAGATAAATGCTATGAAACTGGAAAGATATAAATATACTACTCATTCAAAGCACCTTTTTTTGTTCCTTTTCGCGATAAACAAATTTATTGTTGGGTGCTTATTCCTATTCTCCTTCATTTTATAGGATTTTGCTGGGAATGAGTGATTTTTTGGCAACTCCAAAGGTCAATGAGTCAATCCTTACCTCTGTTTTGGATCCCGGCCATGTCTAAGTAAGAGGAGAGGTTACATTGCAGAAATCCAAGACAAGAGTGGAGATAAAATTTTGGCTGTATCAAGTTCATTTCTCTTCTTCGTTTCTTTAATTTTTTGATATTTTTATTTGTTTGTTTTCCTACTTTGTTTAGCTGTATTTTTTCCCGTTGGGGTGTGAGTGGTTTTCCTTTTTTGGTGGTGTTGTTGTGGGAGAGGGAGGGTGGTGGTTGGGGCATGTCCTGGGAGTGGGAAGGTACTTCAGTGAAGTCATCATATGCAAATCGGCGATGGAGCTTAAAGGTGGACACAACGGAGGAGTACGAAGTCCATTCTGGTTCACCCAATCATCTACTTCTGCCTCATTGCCATTGGCATCCACATCTACTCCGACTAATTAATCGACACTCAGATTTCACTCTTTTCTGTTTTAAAAGCTTTGTATGGGTAGTTTTTGGAATCTATGGGTGCTGTTGTACATTTGTTTAATGGTTGATGTGGTGCAAATGTGTCTTTTTCTTCACTTTTGTCCTATCTTTGGTGGGTCCCGAAAGTGAGGAGCACGCTGATGCTTCCAAACTAGAGGGCGATGTCAAATTTTACCATACAAATCCTGGGTCCTGAGAGTGAGGATCCCATGCTAAATAGTTCACTTTGGTCATGGTAAGGAGGGGCTGAGGGAGGATGAGAAACTAGCCATTTTGACCCTCTGTTTTGCTAAACCACTTTTACCAGAGAAGGTGCGAAATTCCATTAAAAACGACTGTTGTTCAAACAAGGTTGTTCCTACATTTCAAGAAGCTGCAAAAAATTTCAAGGGCTTATCTTTCTCTAGGTGGAGATGGACAATGAAGATGTAGCAGACTTGTGACAAATTATTTTGGCCTTGCTTGGAATTTTGGATTTCCAAAAGTTATCGGGTGTTCAAGGAATGATAATTCTAGGTAATAAGTACTATTTCAACTATGATAATTATTAGATTATTTTTTGTTTTATTTATAAAAAAAATTATAATTTTTTATAAATTATTAGTTTTGTCTCAACCATAAATCCATTTGGATAAATCTTTTTGAGATATATGCACCATGGTGTACGCCTTGCCAAGCTTTAGAGCCGACCTACGACAAGCTTGCCAAACATTTGCATAACATTTAGTCAAGTGTTATTGGCAAAATGGATGGTACCACAAACGAACACCTAATTAAGGGCAAAGGATTATGGACTTCCCAAAAACCCAAGTGAATACTCAATATAGTTATTTATTGATGCTGATCGTACTAAAGTTGCCTTGCCATAAATCCAAATGATAATTTTTAATTTGAATCAACTTAATTTCACTTAGAGTGTCCAAGCAATAGAAAGCAATTGAGAAAATCTAAATTGCATGACAGAGAAACCAAAAAAAGGGAATTAAAAAATCCATTTGAATCATGAATATTATATTACCAATTGTCATTTGATTGCTTGCCAATTAATTTAATCTTGGCCAAGTCATGACTCGAATTCGATATACGTTAAAATAATGCCTTTTAAGATGATTCCATTTATAGACTTCAAGTCATGTGGAACACTTTTTATTTTGTTATATTCGCATCTTATTATCTTTAATTAAAGTAATACTTATTTATTTGAGGAATAGTTGAATTTCAGTTCTATCTAATTCATAACTTTAATTTCGTTAGTAGTGCCGTAGGCACGGGTAATACACTAGTTTTATATATGCAAAGAGTGAGTGATCGTGCAATCTTTTCGTTGTAAGATTTTATACATACAAAGTGAGTTCTCGCAATTATTCAGTTCAATTCGTTGAATAACTAAACTATGTTGAATACTATTTCATGTCAAAAATAATGTCGCTACCTAAAAACATGCACGATTGACATGTCGAGATGTAAAAAACAATATCGCTACCTAAAAATGTGTAAGATTTCGTATGTTGACGTGCCAAAAACAATGTCGCTACCTAGAATATATACATTTCCGTCCTGACGAATATGAGAGCATATTCAAATATCAAATAACTTTCGACTATTAAATACGAATATTGATATTCGCTTTGATCTGTCTCGGGATAGTTCAAATGTAGAAAATCCAAATACTTGGATTATATGTGGGTCTTTTGTTTTTGTATGCTCTAACTTGGGCCTTGACCTGGGCTTATACATTGTCTTCATTGGACGATCAAATGGCCTGTCAGTGTGATAGGTAGTACAATTTGGACTGGGCCAGCTCGAGACCTAAGTCCAATCCATAAATTTTGCAAGTGCATTTTTGTGCAAGCATTTCTTAAAGTTGGTCTGGGCTTTAGCAGATAGGCTGCTTCTCGGCCACGCTACTTGCGACTAGATACGAGATACTTGATTTAACACGTAAGAAGCAGAAAAGCTACCTATCCTTATTAAGAGCTAGGATCAATCTTAGGCGATCCTACTTATTCACATGAGCAAACTAGGTCCTGTGTCATAGAAAGGGCGGACTCTTGGTCGTCTTGCTTGCTTCGACTGGACTTTGATATCTTAAGACAGAATGATGAATCACTATACGGCCAACAAATAAGAAAGCTATAACAGTTTAGTTTAGTTTGGATCTCTAGATAATACATAAGCTTGAGGACATCCTTAACAATCGATAGATTTTGTGATTTATCGATGAAGCAGCATATAGTGTCCAATTGCTCTATTTTTCTTGAATTCAATTGCCAAAATTGAAGTTGAGGTTTTCGGATGTGGTCAAAAGTTATATAGAAGGTGGTTCTAGTTGACATTAATATCCAACTGTCAACTTTCTTTGTGAGTGAGTTCGTATCTCTTCATCCAACTCTTTGACCCGATTCAACCGCCCTTTTACAATTTCATTTTTGCTATTGGTTCGGTCTTTTATGACCTAATCCACGAGAGAATAAAGGAGAAATCTTATTCATAGTTCTATAACACAGCACCCTAAGTATAAATACAAATATATGTGACCTTAAAGGGAAATAATTCCAAAACTTAAGTAGTAAGATAGGCAACAAAATCACCACAAAATAAGCAAAAATATGTGCTTATGATTACACATAATATGGAAAGATCATTTCTTTCTTCTCCACCAATAAGACTGCTCACATTTTGCTCGCCGTTGTTACTAATATCACTTTTTTTTTTTTTATGGCAACTAAAATATTTCAATTCGCCATTGATCCAGTGTTGACTTAATTTTTCCTGTGGAAAGTGATTTTTAAGTATGATGAATGCAAAATATTACCAGTCTGTTGTGAGTTCAGTTTTGACAAACTTTGTTCATCCTAGAGTGAACAAACTTTGTTCATCTTTCACCGTGTGAGAGCACTTCGAGATCTCATTTCGATGATTAAAATCGTTTATTTTATTCTGATTTACTTCTTTAGTTATCATAAAAAAAATTTAACTCAATCGAATATCGGTAAGTGCTTGATCTAAAAGTTTAATTTTCAAAGCTTAAAAACTATTTTTTAGGTAAAATAATTATCGATATCCGATTGAACTGAATTTTTGTAACAACTAATTATATTAATCAGAACAGAATAAATAATTTCGATCATCAAAATAAAATCACAAAACGGAAGAAAATGAACAAACTTAAATTGTTCATCAAAATTGAACTCGTTTGTTGTGGGCAGCCAACATATCATGCACTCGCAGAAGTAAAGGGTTGAGTGAGAGAGTAAGAGAGAGAGAGAGAAGTATCTTTGAGGTGTTTTGGGAGGGGGGCGGGGGGTGGGTTTTGTGGTGGGGATATTTAGCGCTAAGCTACTAGCTGCAGCAACTCAGCCTACTTGCATTGTCAAAAAATGTCAGCACAATTTGTCCCTTTTTTTCCCCTTTTGGTGCACAAAATTTGTCCTTTTGGCAGAGGGGTACCCCTGCACACTCAGAGAGAGAGAGAGATATGAGGCATTTTGTTGTTGCTGAGAAGTCCTTTAAATACACACAAAAATTATAAGAAAAGTGGGACAATATAGGGCTGATTTGGCCAAACTAGATTATCCGGATTATCTAGATTATTTGGGGTTTTAATCTAGCCTATTTGGGCTAAATTATTTACCCAAATAATCTGGATTAATCTAGCTCCAAACACAACATAACCAACATATAAAAAATAATTTAGTCCAAACACTTTGAGCTAGATTATTCCGTCCGGCACCCAACATAATCCAACAATCCAATAATCCCATAATCTAGTTACGCCAAATGGACCCATAATGCACTATATTTGATTTTTTCGAGATTTCCTAAACATGCAATGGAACACATGTGGCCCTATTTGGCCAAAAAAAATTTTTTGGCTTATTTTTTGTCTTTATTCAAATTTTTTTTATATTTGTTATTTTTATGTCATTTTTTCGTGGATTATTAGTTCGTATCGACGAAAGGAATCTAAAAAGTATAAAATTATGTCCAAAAGTTAAAAAAAAGTCACTAAAGACGAAAATAAGCCAATACGGACGCTATTTTTGACTTATTTTTTGTCTTTTCTGAACTTTTTTCAAATGTAGCCGATGATTGATAACTTTTCTGAAAGCTCTTGTCGAGACGAACCAACAATCATCAAAAAATTGATGAAAAACAAAAAATTTAAAAAAAAATTCAAATAAGGACAAAAAACTAAACAGTGAATAATCCAATAATAACCACAGGCCAAATGGACCCTACATTCACAGGAATTTCAACGGTTGCGCATGGTTACATCGTTACATCTTCAAATTTTATCATATTTAATGAAATGAAAATTAAAGCCGAAGTTTCACAAATCTAAACTTTAATTTTTTCGTGTCTTTAAGATTATCTTTTATGAATTTTTTCCAATTTAAGTTTTAAATTTTTATGCTTTTTAATTTTTTTCATCGAGATAAATAAAAAAGCAAAAAATAAATTAACCGAAAAATTACGGAACATCAAATAATAACTACTATCTTCAATAGCAGAATAATTTAATAGAAACTCAAAAACGACGGGGGAAGTCCTAATCTAGAGTTAAAGGACAAAGCGGAGTCAACTTTTTCGTGCGTAAATGTACCATGAAGTCCTAATTTAGAATTATTACATATTAATGCTCCAGAGTATTGTGTAGGGAAAAAAGTCTTTGATCTCATAAAAATTTTCACTAAAATTTTTCATAATTCAAAATAAATAATATAGATTTACTTAAGTATGTGCGTTTTTAAATCCAAATAAATCATAATATTTGATTTTGAATTCATAAATATTTTTGAGAAATTTTTCTGAAACCGTAGCACACCTCGTTATTATGTATCATTCTCACTTGATATTATATATCTAACATAAATATATAAAAATTATTAGGACTTTCACAGCTTCACTCTATGTTATTCCAAAATTGCACATAGTCATAACTTGTGGTCGAGCTATATGCGTGTATATATACGTACATAACATGAATATGCATAGCCATAGGAGCTATACATATAATTAGATGCCCCTACGTATATATATCATAGACAAATGTAGGGTAATAGGGTGGGTGCAGGGAGTTTTCTGATGGGGAAATGTCTCTGCATGCATGAACCATCTTGTCCTCTACATGTTTGTCTCTTCCTCTGCTATGATTACACACCGGACTGCTTGCAAGATTTTAATGGAGGATCTCTCACCACCAGAACCCCTCTCTCTCTCTCTCTCTCTCTCTCTAGATATATATATATATATATCCCCTGCAACATCCTTTCCGTACACATTATCCCCCCAAAGCACATACACCAATGTGTGAGTGTGTGAGAGAGAGAGAGAAAGGGAGAGGGAGAGAGAGTACTTAGCTAGGAAACAAATTTCTGATGAGGGTAGGGGCATGGGGCGTGGGGCATGGTGGAGCGTACGACAAACGCGCCATGAGGAAGGGTGGTTCTGCTGTCTGAATGGGAATTTCCTAGCAGAGCAACATAGCAGAGTTGCAGAGTTGGGGTGAAGAAGGGTAGGGGGGGAGAGAGAGAGAGAGAGAGAGAGAGAGAGAGAGCTCTCTTAAGGCACGCAGTTTAAGGTATCACTTATTAGGTAGGTAAAGGCAGGCTGGATAGATTCTCTCTTTCTGGGTCAAAAGCTGTCCCACATTCGTTTTGACCTTTTCTCACAACAAGATCATCACTGCTACACGGTACGCGTGGAGGAGTGTTCGGAATCGTCTAGTAATTATGAAGTTTTTATTATTTTGTGAATTTTACGTGTTTTGTACAATTTCAAACACATTTATATTTATATATATGCATCAAAATTTATATTTTCACAAGTTTTTTTTTCTTTTCACAAGGTGTGTCATTGGTTCTTGTGTTTTAGGAAAGTTTGTTACTCCTAAAAAAAATGAGTAATACTAAAAACACACATATTTCGGACACATTTAGACATAGATGTATTTAAAATCGTCAGATGTATATGAAACCTTTAATAATTTACAAATCTTATGTATATCTAACGGTTCTGAACATATTTGTATTCGAATATGTCCAAAACACCTATGTATATTCAGTGCCGGCCCCGACATTTGGGTTGCCCAAGCCCGGGCTTAAATTGGTTGCCCACTTAGTATTAAGTCATAATAAAATTAAAAAACATATAATCAAACAACAAAACAAGAACAAAAATAAGATTATATTACACTTTTAGCTTGAATTACATTAAAAATTCAAATCAAAATACAACCCCGGTCATAGTGCTTTATGACTAGCACGATCCGATTCAAAGAAAACAACTTCTTCTTGCATTTTTTGAAGCAAATTCTTCAATTAAATCATCGTACTTTAACTTATCCAAGTATTTATTTTCAATTGAAATCATAGCCAATCCATTTAATCTCTCCTGTGACATGGTAGTTCGTAGGTAATTTTTTATTAATTTCAACTTCGAAAGCTCCTCTCCGCCGAATCAACTGTGACTGGAATAGTCAACAAAATTCGATAAGCAACCCAAACCATTTGAAAACCGCCATCTTTCCAATAAGACCTTATAAAATCAAGGATGTCGATTGATTTTGTTACTTCTCTCGGCAATATTGTTTTCAAGTGTCTAAGTTCTTGGAATAACTCCTCCCCATAAATATCACCACGTTGTTTGTATTCCAAGAAACTTTGGAGTTTAGTACAATGCTCCATCAATTGCTTTTCACTAACACTCTTGAATTTTGCGTTGAACAAAAATCTAAAGATTGCTTCATAAAGTTCAAATTGCTCAAACCGATCCCTAAGCGATGTAAGAGCTTGATCTATGATGTGGAGAAAATAGGTAACTCTAAAACGATCTTCCGGTGATTGACTTTCATTGATATCATCATCCACATCCTCATCAAATTGCTTCTTTCTTTGAACAACTCTTTTTTTGGCAAATACCGGTTCAATACCAACTTTACAAGCAAGTTTTTTGGCTTCCTCCATCAAGTCTTCAAAACCATTTTCCCTGAGCTCTTGAAGAAATAAAATCAACTCTTTTATTCTTGCAATTGTATCTTCAATATCCTTCTCGTTGAAGAATTTTGCTAACTTGATTAACTTTATTTAAGATTTTGTACCAAATACATAAGCTAATCAATAACTCAAAATCCTCCAAAGCATTCTTGCATAAGCCTTTTGCTTCCGACATCACAACATCCTCTTTAGAAACATTTGCAATTTCCATCAATGCATCTCTTAAGTCCGGTGCTTGATTTCGTATTGCTCTGACACTCTCAACATGACTTTCCCAACGAGTAACTGACAATGCCTTTGGTGTCAAGCCCTTTACATATTTTCTAAGAATATCCCACCGTTGTGTTGAACCCGAAAATAAAGTATAAATTTTTTGCACGTATGCAAAAAAAAATTTTGCTTTTGCACAAGATTTTGCCATATCACATAGAGCAAGGTTTAAGCTATGACAACCACATGGAATATAAAATGTTCTAGGATTTACATCAAGTAGCCTTTTTTGTACTCCTTGATGTTTACCCTTCATATTTGAGCCATTGTCATAGCCTTGCTCTCTTATATCATCAATGTTAAGCTTGAGATCAACCAAAGCAACTTCAAGTCGCTTGAAAAGTCCAAGCCCTTTTATTTATGTTTATATTTTTAATTAATATTATTTTTTTAATATATTTAAGAAATTTTTTTTTTTGGTTGCCCCGTGCCGGGGGTTGCCCGAGCCCGGAGGCTTGCGGGGCTTACCCCGGGGCCGGCTCTGTGTATATTTGTCTATAATATGAACTTGGTTTTCTTACTTTATGTTTTGAATGATAATTCCAGTTTGATAAGAAAACATCATTAGACGTTCTTAGAACACCGTTACGTGATGTTTCTTCACTCTCTACGGTTACACCATGTGACAGTTGGTCCCCTCACCACGTGACGATTTCTCTCTCAGTTGATGGTAATGAAATAGCAAATTAATTATCTCGTGAGGCATTGGGCACATCTCGTCCACGCATCTTTCTCGTGGCGGGAACAAATGAAGAATATACATTCATCGATCTCTGTCTGCATAGAGATGGCTGCAGAATTGAGATGCAACTTCTTCATAAGTATCAGGTTCCGAAAAAGAGATGAAATAACATAAAAAAATCAACTGTTGCGCCTCAACGCATTTCGAAAATAATTTTCCAGTAAAAAAAAGCCCAAGAAACTAAGCCATATTAGATTCCAAGTACTTTGTGACCGCAACACCTACCAACACTATACTAGATATATATACATATTAAGCAAAATCACTCAATTTCTGTTGTCAGCTAAAAAAAGTTCCTTGCATCGAGGTTTTCTCAAAATTCTTTAGTCAATGAATCTTGAAACGAGACATGTCCCAAGGTAAGCCGGTTCAACCAAAATGAATTCTTGTAGCTATCTCCTAAACCTACAACTCATTCCTAGTCTGTTCTCCCTCATTCCACATGAGTGCAAACATGGGGACTTGGTCATGGATCAGACCCAGATCACTTCCCAGCTGATTCCCACCATGGTTATCGCTCCTGTGATTGCAACAGTGACGACCCGGCTCTCCAACTGACCCTCTCGGGCTGCTGCCGGGAGCTGCCAATGAGTCATTGGCATCCCACACCATATCGGTGACCAGTACCTCACTGGAGTTCTGATCACCGTTAGATATCAAAAGAAGAGGCTGAGGTGAAGCAGATGAAGCACAAGAATTGTTATCCTCGACCGCAGTAATTGGAGACAAATCCATCGGGGAATGCTTGGCTTGGTCCCCACCAATGAGGGTCGAGCTCGAGCAAATCCTCTTCACGTCGTACCTGCCAACATCAAAATTGGTCACTGCGCTAGTCCCCCTGAATTTGATCGCTGCAATATCGTATGCTTCAGCCGCTTCCTCTTGCGTACCTACGCAAATTTCACGAGTACTCATAACGGGGAAGCAGTAACTTTATACACAAAAGGATATATATTTATCGTTTCAAACTGAAAGATCCATTATGTTGGCCTATCATCATTTTCATTAACTATAATGTACAATAGTTCTCGAAGATTGTCCTTCGATCTTTCCTGATAAGAAAGAAGATGGAACAGAACTCAACCTCATCAACCTAAAACAAGTAAATCATTTGGATCATATAGTGGTGATACTATTTACTAAAGGAAAACAACATCTTAACCTCAAACTAATTAGTTCCAGTTTTCGCCGCTCTCTTAATGGATGAAGGATATATAGCGGGCAAAGCAAGCAGCCCACTCACTCCTACCCGTTCAATCCTAACTGTCTATTCGCACCCTTTTGTCAGATTGAACTCCTTTTAAGAGCATGGCTCGTTCATTCACTTTCTCATGAATTCACAACTTCGCCAGAAGCAACAAAGGGAGGGGCTAGGAGAAACTGATGACAACATGAGCAGGAAAGCTATCGTAGCTTTACAGAGATTGTTACGAACTAACTAGATGACATTATTCTTCGAAAACGCTAGCTAAGTTAATAGTCTTCGTTCCCTTCAGTTAAGCAGAAAAGTTTTTTGCCTGATTCAGGGCTCCGCCCTCCTCCTTAGAACCCATTGACTGGGCCTCGGCCCAGGAAGGGGAGAGTGGGAAAAGATAAGGGGATTGAGTTTGTTGGCAATTAAAAAACACACCCACTACAGTTTGAACAAAAACCTTTCAGATACAGTATTATTGCAATCTTGTGGGGGAAAAGAGGGACAAGCAATTACTTACTGAATGTGCCAAGGTACAAGTCCTTATTGCCTGCAACTCTTCCTATTCTAGCTTGCCACCTCCCATGCTGATGGTGCCTATCCTCAATAATACATAAAACCCATGCATTAAAGGAAAGGAAGGGATAGACATTTTGATAGGTGGACCAAACCAAATGATTTGGAGTGGCCAGTTATTTTGCAATAGTTTATACAAAACATATGCATGTGCAACTTATTTATTGCAAAAGCGACAAATTGCATGGGAACCCTGCTGCGCACACTGCAAATTAGGGTGTACTACGTGCCAAGACGGCAGCCGTGTCAGCCAACAAAATGCTTCTCAAATAATGCTTAAACACTGCTCAACCGTTTGGTGGCCAAAAGGGTGTCGTTTTGCCCGCAGCACACCCTGCTGAGCGTTGTGCCCAACAGGGTTCCCAGGTCGACAAATAAGGAAGTAAACTGTATCATAAAAAAAGGGTTGTTTCCTGCCACAACCTTGTCACTCCTCTGTACATGGATGCCCCTCTTGAAAACCCACTACTTTTCCTGTCAAAAGAAAACAACAGAAGTCATGCTTGCTCCATAAAAATTTACTAAATATCTACATATCAACAGTGTACTGTCCTCGAATTGGAACCGAGAAAACTTCTCACAAATTTGTGGTTAAAATTCACTTGAATATTTGTCGTGTTACACAGTCAAGTTAGTCTGGACAACACAATTAACTTGACGAGAAGTTTTCTTGATCCAAATTTTGGGACCGTAGACTTTTTGTATGCATATTATTATTACTATTGTTTTGGTAAAAAAAATGTGGGTACCTTCTTAGCATGGCTACAAACTCTTGCCTAGTCATGTTCTCCATTTCTTCAAGCTCTTTCTCATAAGTGCTTAGCTGATCAGTGTATAAACAGAGGATATCTCAGGTTATAATGAAAACACAGTACTAATTATGGCATGGGGGACCTTCTTGTGCACATCGCACAACAGAGTTTGTTGTGTGTCAAAATGGTGGTGTTTTGCTTGCAAAAATACTGCTCAAATATTGTTCCACCGTTAGGACAACATTTTACCAAAATGGCACCGTTTTGACCTGCATCATACCATGCTGTGCACGGCAGGGTACCAAGTCCACTATTTAAAATGGGTTTGAGCTTGGTTATGAAATGATTGAGAATTTGGCAGCTAACTTACAGGGAAATTGATATGGGTAGTTGGGCCCCAATACTTCAAAGCAGCTAAATCATAAGCTCTAGCTGCTTTATCTTCCTTATCATAACCACCTGATCATAGAAGCAGAACCCATTTAACATGCACACCATCCAAGGTTCTTTTGATACATATTATATATATATGTGTGTGTGTGTGTGTGTGTGAGAGAGAGAGAGAGAGAGAGATATTGAAGATGGAAATAAATGAGAAATACAGAAATGAACATGGAAGGTTCACCTACCTAAGTAAACTGCTTCAATGCACAGGTAAAAGAAGTTGACACCCAAAATGTGCAACAAACATGTAAAACCTTTAGTACATTTGTTATAGAGAGAGAGAGAGTGATATAATCAGAATAATGTAAACCAAAGACCCAAACAGTTCATTATCACCTTGCCTTCCTTTCCTAGTTTGGCCTTCTTTTCTGCAACTGTTGTCCCACAAATGGGCCTCGTATCTTCCTGTCCAGCGATGCCTAAACATTTCATTATCACTAGTTCATTACCCATGAAACAAAAATTAAAACCCAAAGAAAATATTGAAACAGAAGTTTGACTGCAGCATCAGATGTGAGATTGACCAAAGGATTTTGATTTTATCATTTGGATGCAATAATTAGAAGAAGGGATTCACATGGTTAAGGCGACGGGGAAGTCAGAAATAGGACAGCACTCATCCTGGGTGAACTTTTTACTTAGATGCTTTTAGTTCTTACTTCGCTGTGCACTTGGCTCTCAGTCCTCTCGTACTAGGAAAATATTCTCTCAATACTCTAACGCCCACCGAATAAGAACTGAACTGTCTGAGATCTCACGTATTGGTTTAATGTGCAAATAGCCCAACCCTTGGAACATATGACAACCCCACATGGCGAAAAGCCAACATCGAGGTGCCAAAACTTTCTCGTCAATGTGAGGTCTTGAAAAAGATCAACCTTTTATCCCTAGAGTAACTTTTATCCAGTGAGCGATGACCCTTCAACTTGGCACTATCAGATCACTAAGGCTGACTTCCGTTCCTGCCAACGGGTATGTCTTACAGTCAATCTCTGTCCAGCTCAAGTAAACCTTTGCTCTACGTGCTTCTATGTGCTTCTATCTGCTGAGACTGTCCTTGACCCGTAGGTCGCGACACAAAGTTAGAATTCTATAGCTCTTCCAGAATGCCAACTCAATTACTCGGGCCCCTGGAAGAGCCAACTAAGCTGCGCAGGAAAGGCTTTAATAGGATTTTTAGCATTCCTATTTTAATCCGATAAGATTACTCATTCAAGCTATTGCAATTATCCAGACCAATCAAACACATCCTTAAGTAAAAGTCAAAATTTGATCAATTTACATACCTCGTAACACCGCGATATTGGGAAGTTCTTTGCCCGAAAGTATCAATTGATTTTCGAGACACTGCTTCTCTGTTCGTCGATTTCAACGCCGCCGGCCTTTTCCGGCCATCCACCGCCTGCAAAGGCGAAGCCACCGTCACGCCAGGGTCTGTACTAGACCTCATGGTCAGCGAGGGAGACCGAAAACCACCATTATCATCTCTTTCAGTTAAAGTATGCTTTTCGCCATAAGTGGGCGTTTCTCGCAACCAAGACTTGAACCCAGAAATCGAATTTGCACCATAAAACGGCACATGGGTTATGCCATTTCCATGGTTATTAGGGTTGAAATTCAAATCACATCTTTGGAAAAGATTAGCCGCAATTCCATTTTGTGGGTTTTCATTGTAGTAATTGTAAGGTTGGACTAAAGGAGTTGGGTTTGTGAGATTCAGATTCCTCCCCTCTGCTCCTTCCTCCATCTCCCAGATTGGTTGTAGGTTAACGTTGATCCTTTCTTCTTGTTGGGTTTGGCAATTATAATCTTCTGAATCATTAGGAGAAGAGTTTGAGTAACAACTGCCCAATAAATCTTCAAGCTTTGGACCATCTTTTTCACCCTCAGTATTCTCATATCTCCATTCTGAAATAAGATAAAAAAACAGAGCTCATATAACTTATATCTCTGAGTTAAATTTCCCACCTTTTTCCGCCAAACGAGAGAGAAAAATGGGCACTTTTAGGGCTTCCAACACAAGACAGATGCAGATAGAGATAGAGATATAGATATAGATATAGTACTCCATTTGTTGTTACCTGGGCCATCAGAAGGTCTAAAAGGGTCCATAGCAAAAACAGAAGGCATGAGCGATGTCATATGAGAAGAGACTCCATGGTCTTCTTCTTCTCTCTCACAAACTTCGTCATTGAGTCTCAGGTGAGGAGTAAGAGAGAAACCTAACCAGTTACTCATTACTACTCCAGCGTTGTCTCAGCGATAGAACAGGTTCCTCTCTCTCTCTCTCTCTCTCTCTCTCTATCTAAAACTGGATTAGGGGTGTGATGAGCTCAAATTCCGAAGTGGGGATTGCGAGGGGATCACAATCAAAACGGTGGAATTTGTAATGAATTGCCTCCTCCTCCTCGTGTTTCGTTCCTTCTTTTTCCATTTCCCACTCTGTGTTTCTGCAGGGGTGGCCATGCGAAGAAAACAAGGGGAGCTTTGTTACAGTACATGTGCGTCCATGTATTATCATGATCATCTACCATTCATTTGTAACTTCGATCCTTATATTTTCCAATTATGTTCTCATATCCGAGTCTTGAAAAAATATCAAGTGGAGGATAAATTTGATTTAAGTATTTTGCTCTGGATCACAGGATTCACAGCCTCAAAATAGAAGTTTTTTTTATAACAAAATATGAATTTTAGAATCGCTATGTCACTTTTGATCATAGAATTACGATTTTTTTAGCTTTGGTACGAAATAAGTAATACAATTTAAAATTTATTTTTCACCAATAACTCACGATGGGAGAGCTCTAGATAAAAAAAAGGCTACTTGTACCTCGACTTGACGTAGTTTATGTGACGCTAATGTAAATGCTTGTCGAGCATGAATTAACTGGACCCGATGTACCTCTTGAAAGTCTTTCTTCCAAACATTAAAGTTTTCTTTTAAAAACTCTCGACATTGTCTCTACAACTAATATAACTTCAGTAACTAAAGGTAAAGTTACTGAAAGTCGAAACCTATTTACCGATCCACGAAAAAGAACAATATCTGCTCGTTCCAACAACATTACTTGTGAGGTATGTGCCATAGGCGTTAAAGATGTGAAAAATCACATTTTAATCCGTAAAAAAGAAAAAAAAAACTCCCAATCTGGCCCAAGATTCCATGGACCCCATTGGGCCCAAGACAGGGCTTTGTGGTAGTTGGCAGCTAGAATAGTTGGGCTAGTTTCAGGCTGGGCCTACTCTATTGTGTTATTTTTGTCCCCTAGACATACACTAAACAATTCGTTGTTGGGTTATGGGCCCAACAACAAATGAGAAATTCAGAAGGTAGGCATAATGGGCTGGTCCAGTCTTTTGGGCCCAAATGTTGACCGGGCATGGATTGCGGACTATTTGTTTGTGATGCAGTAAACTACGAAATAAGAACTAAATATCGTTCTAGTAAACCGAATAAACCTTTCTAGAGTGTCGGAATTCGTGAAGGATTCTCTTCAATGTTCACGTGTGATACCAAAAATTTGGAAAACAAATAGTTTGTTTAGTTATAATATCTTAATACAGTCACTGACGTAATAAATTAACTGGATAAAAATCTGACACGAGTTTGAACTTTGAACTACATGAATTAGCTCTTTTAATGCAAAGGTGTGGGTAAGGAAATCTTTTTGGTACATAGCTCAATCTTTGAGACACAATATGGTACTAGTAGTCGACTCTAAAGAATTTGACAAACTAGTATATATCTGGAAATCAGAAGATCAAGATCATAGAAGAAACAGATCATGAACATTAGGATTTAGAAAAATAGAGAAGAAGAACGGAATTAAGAAGTGATTTTCATTGCTAGATTATACAGCTGAATGTGCCTTTTATAGAGCAAAGAAAGCACCGACCTATGCCACTTGAACTGATCTGTTAACAACTAACAGAAACTAAAGAAACAGAGTTAACAACTAACAGAAAACTTATAACGGAAAACTAACTAACTAAGGACTTGTTTTAACATCCCCTGGCAAACTGATGGGAGCCCCAACCATTAGTTTGGACTTAAAACCAGAAAATACAGAGAAAGGAAGAGCCTTAGTAAATATATCCGCAATCTGCTGATGAGAAGGAACAAAGTGAATCACGACATGTTTGCTCAAAACTTTCTCACGAATAAAGTGATAATCGATCTCAATGTGCTTTGTGCGAGCATGAAACACTGGATTAGAGGCAAGAGCAATGGCACTTTGATTATCACACCAAATATGAGCTGGAGAAGAGCAATCAATACCCAAGTCTCTAGCCAACTGAGTCAACCAAGTTAATTCTGCAGCAACATTTGCCAAACCTCTGTATTCTGCCTCAGTGGAGGATCGAGCCACAGTTGGCTGCTTCTTAGCGGACCATGAAATCAGATTAGATCCAAAGTACACACAAAAACCAGATGTAGACCTTCTGTCCATAGTATCCCCAGCCCAATCTGCATCGGTATAAGCAGAAAAGGAACTAACACCAGGAGTAAAACACAAACCATGATCAATTGTACCTTGAACATATCGCAAAATACGTTTAACCGCAGCAAAATGATGTTCAGTGGGACAATGCATGTTTTGACAAACTTTATTTACTGCATGAGATATGTCTGGCCTGGTAATGGTCAGATATTGAAGGGATCCAACTAACGTGCGATACAAACCAGGATCAGACAACATAGGACCTGAGATATCAGAAGGTTTGATTGAAGCAGGTGTTTTACTGGATTTGCATTGTAGCATTCCAGCCTTATTTAGCAGATCCAAAGCATACTTGTGTTGAGACAGAAACATATGTGTAGATGAACGAGTGATCTCAATTCCCAGAAAATAGTGCAACTCTCCCAAGTCTTTCATGGCAAATTTAGAACTCAAACTAACAACCAGATTATCCAAGAGAGAATCATCATTTCCTGTTAGTATAATATCATCTACATATACTAACAGAATGAGGCATGACTGTCCTTTGGTCAAAACAAACAATGAAGTATCTGCAGAACTGTTGTGAAAGCCTTGATCAATGAGGAACTTACTAAAAACAGAATACCAAGCACGAGGGGCTTGCTTCAAACCATACAAGGCTTTGTGAAGTTTGCATACCAGATTAGGATGTTGTTTCATTAAATGTGTCAGAAGAGTGGCATTTGGATGCCCAAGTCTTTGATGCCACAAAGAACTAGAACTACCATGAGCACTAACAAGAGCTGAAACTCCTTGATCAGACCCTGAGGTGAAGTTAGAACAACTCTGAAGTGGATACAACCCCTGCTGACATACTCCCTGATCCAGAATTCGATTGGTTGCTTTGTCCTGAATAAGATATCCATTTGAATCAAATATAAGTCGACAATTGTTGTCTTTGGTGAACTGATATACGGAGAGTAAGTTATGACTAATCTTAGGAGTACACATCATGTGAGTCATGGAGAAAACATTAGTAGATGTTGCTAACTTGCCTGCTCCTGTATGTGTTATGGGAACAGTAGAACCATTTCCAACCAATATTCCTTGATTTCCTGTATAAGGCTGCTGATGTAGAGAAAGGTGAGACAAATTGTTAGTCACATGGCCAGTTGCACCGCTGTCAAAATACCAAGGCTGAGTGGGATAAAGAGTTCCTCCAGAAGTACTATGATCTGTGGATGACACCACAGGATGTGCTGCCATATGCACTTGGTTAATCATTTGTTGATTAGCACCTCCAGACTGAGTACTGATAGGTAGAAGAGAACTGCCACCAGGTCCAGGAGCTAAGGGAACATTATACATTGGAAAATTAGACTGTCCTGTAGAAGAACCTGAACCAAAAGATGAGAAACCTCTATAACCAGTAGCCTGCTGTTGTCCAGAAGTTACATATGCTGGAGGTTGATAGGCAAGATTTTGTCTATGATGGCAAGCATTAGCTAGATGATTATCTCGTCCACATATTTGACATATAGGTTTAGCATATCCATAGGGTAATGGTCCTGAATTTGGTGAAACAGTAGGAACATAACCTGAATGTGGAACAAAACCTGAACTGTAACCTCTGAAGTTTCTACGTTTATCCTTAAAATAGCCCCTTCCTTGATTGCCATATGGTCCAATAGCAAAATGAGGCTGAATTGGTGGATTACCAGACTGTCCAGAAGGAGAAAACAAACAATGTTGTGTGACATTAGGAATAGAGGAATGATTTAGTTGTGAACCAATCACAGGTTCCTTGTACTGATTATCTGCCGGATGCTGAGTGTTTCCAGGACCTACACTTTGATGTTGAGCAACAAATACTGAAGTGGTTTGATCTAAATGTTTATGATGTTCTGTATCTAGATCTTCAGATTGCAAAAGAGATACCAAATCATCAAACAATATAGGTTCAGTACGAGCTTTTAGTGCCACCTTCAAATTCTTGAATTCATCAGACAATCCATGCATAGTATGAAAAACAAGATCATCATCCGAAACCGGACAACCAGAACTAGCTAACTTTTGCGCACAATCCTTGATATAATCAATATACTTCTCCATTGAAGAATTCTTAGTTGCATCAAAGAGTTTTCGTTTTAGGACATGAATATGTGACCTTGACAGTACACCGAACCTATTTTCCAATGAGTTCCACACTTCATATGCATGTTTACAACCAAGAATGTGTTGTAAAATAGACGTAGACACTGATGCAGTTAGGCATGATAACAAATGTCCATCGATTACTGTCCACTGTAAGTATTCTGGATTTGTGATGCAAACTTCATTCAACACAACCGTATCATTTGGACATTTCACAGTTCCATTGATGTAGCCAAAGAAACCATTAGGTCTTGTTGCATTTTGTACTTGTGTTTTCCATAGAATGTAATTGCTTGAATCAAGCTTCAAAGTAACTAAGCCATGGAAATTGGAAACTAAGAAAACAAGAGATGATGGCACTGTTATGGACCTGTTACCTGCATCAGTCATGTTTTGTGAATCCATTACCTCGCACAGAAATGGATCTTAATCTGGACTGTAAATCTTGTTCTGATTCTCCAGAAATTGATGAGATCAAATCGCACAGGATCTCTGACGTTAGTCAAGAAAGAAACGCTCTGATACCATAAAGAATTTGACAAACTAGTATATATCTGGAAATCAGAAGATCAAGATCATAGAAGAAACAGATCATGAACATTAGGATTTAGAAAAATAGAGAAGAAGAACGGAATTAAGAAGTGATTTTCATTGCTAGATTATACAGCTGAATGTGCCTTTTATAGAGCAAAGAAAGCACCGACCTATGCCACTTGAACTGATCTGTTAACAACTAACAGAAACTAAAGAAACAGAGTTAACAACTAACAGAAAACTTATAACGGAAAACTAACTAACTAAGGACTTGTTTTAACAGACTCCAATCACCAATTGTCATTGCCTCCGTGAAATACTAAAATAATAAATATGATCCAATTTTGCGAATCAACCATACTTCAATTAGGTGTCACGTGACAACTTTTCTATATAAAAAATTTATTCTGTGTAAGGAGACCATTCAATATCTCATCCTAAATTTTCTACAAGCACGAGTCTCATGCATTTTGTTTGTGAAGTATAAAAGAAGCATGCTAGTGATCCAAGTGAGAATCCAAGTCCATGAGTTTGGGGACCGCCATTGGAGGATTTTAGGATTTATGGTTAAACCAACCGGTAACTTTCGACTTCCAGAATTGGAAGAGCAAGAACAAATCTCCCATTTCTGTGTGGGATTACCATTTCGTGCAATGGCTATATTGATGGCCAAACCATTAAGAATCCAATGCCCGTTTATTAAAGGTTCCACTTGAGTTTCTTATATAAAGTCAGACCCCATTTCATTCCTATTCATGTTCAAAGCAATCCAGAGCACTTAGAGAGAGCAACAAAGGGTTTAGAGAGAGAGAGGGTACTATCGACGTAAGGGAGGCCGAACCACCACCATTCGATACCGTTCCTTGCCGGAATTATCGTGTAGAGGTAGAAACACATACCTTGCAACCCCAGTCTTGTGCAATTTGTAGATATTATGTGTAATTTATTTCTTTTAAAGGAATCACAATCTTTTTTGAGTCACGGACCAAATGATTAAATCTTGTCTCAATCACACAATACTCACACAGGTATACATTATTTAATGTGTTATGATGTTCGCGAATTTTCGTAGAATCTCGTGAGAGCAGGAATGCCAACCCGACCATATTTTATTATATTGTTATGCTGCTTAAATAATTTAGTGATGTTGATATTCTGAAAGGAAAATATTATGTTGGTGATGGAATTTCTGACGTAATAATATCATGTTGGTATTATGGTTAGTTCAGTTTATAGCCGTAATGTTGCCAATTTTATTTTCGAAACTTAGTATTGTATTTGATGTGGGAAAATCTAGAGTTATACGTTAGAGACACTAGACCAGATGCCGCTTGTGACATGATAGTGGAGAATGTCAGAGCGAGGCATGTTAAAGGAAATAGTAAAAGAGTTTAACTGTGGTGGTTGTTTGATTCAGTTTGACTCATGTGTTTATAGCATAATTATGCCAAATTGATTATGATTTGATTATAAAAGCCCCAACTAGGAGGAGTTGGAGATGGTTGGAGGTAACTTCGGGACGTCTGCGATGGCAGCTTCGGATCGAGGGAGTGGCGACCAGTGTCTTGCGCGTCCTTGAACCGATAAGGAGAAGCGGTTAAGATTCATTGTGACTGGGCCTGGTGAAACCAATGATCTAGATAGGATGGAAGTATGTATTGACCTGAATAGACGGTAGAAGATCTTTGCCTTGTCGAGTCGGTACTCGGTCGAATATATCACCTCAAACTATGGGCCCATGGTAAGCAAAGACTGGTCAATATCAACCGATTGCCTATGCTAGTGTTTAAAAGGGTAAGATTGGATTTCTGCAGTAGTGAATCCTAGAAACTTAATACAAAGATTCATAATAAACCTATGTGCTTATTCCTGCTGCTTTATACTCTGTTCTTTCATGTGCTTATTATATCTGTCAAATTGCATGCTTCTTGGGTTAGTGTCTCGAGTATGTTTTTCGCTAAGTATTCTATACTCATGGAGTTATTTCTCTGCCCCTGGCAATATTTCATGCCAGATATAAAATAGCAGTTGGAAGAGCTGGACTTTTGAGCTGAAGACTTTGACAGCATATGGAGACTTTATCCTTAAAAGCTCTGTATAATATTTTCAATTCACAATATAATCCCATAAGGGATATTTTAGTAATTTTGTCAAATTTTCGTAAATAATATTTTATTTTAAAATTTACATTTATGATTTAATATTTTAATTATATTTTGTTCAAAGAAAATGGAATAAAAATATTTTAATTAACGTTGTCAAAAAATAGAGCGTTACAATAATGGAGTGGGAAAGCAGGGGGAGCGAACGAGATTAGATAACCCGATGTAATTTGCTCAGCAATTACGTACCGGTGCCTCAATAATTCTCACTTGGATATAATTATCTTATTATAAGCCAATGAAAAGGTGATGCTTTCTAGATTAGGCTTAGACGTCTTTGCAGGGCGTATGACAAAAAGCTTAATGGGCCGCAGCAACATTTAGAATTTAATTTTCACTTTGAAAAGGACAGAACCCTTTTCCATGATCATATATAGATTCTCAATCACAACGTACAAATTACATATATATAGACTATAGTATTGATTGATGATGGGTTTTTAATTTTTCTTTACTGTCACTGTCAACTTCGTGTTAGGCGAGACCTAGCGAGCAAGTTTAATAGGCCAGATCAAAAGTTCGACGTGGTCCACCTTGTGTTGCACAAATGGCCCACTTTGTAGGTGCGTACTGTTTGGGCCAAGCCGAAACCATACCTGATCTAAATGACACGAGCAACATGCGTATACCTCTATTCCATATTTTCTTTAGGTGGCTCGATTCTGACACGTGGTATCCGATAATGACATTTGGTGTGTTTATATTGATTGATGATGGGTTTTAATTTCTTTTTACTGTCAACTTCGTGCTGGTCTACTCAACAAAAATAATAATAATATAGGAAAGATAAGATTGAAGCTAGCTTTGGCTTTTATAAAGTTACATTATAGCCTCTACATTTATTAATAATTATGAGAATAATAATCTAATCGCAAGAATAATTTTTGAAAACGATCGATTTGTAATAAGCTTCAATTCCGTACTGAGAAGTCTAATCGTCATGATTTGAACCATTAATTTTACAGAGTTCGATAAAAAAAATTAGATAACTTTGATACCGAGAACAAGAGTGTAATCGGTCCAGTTTGGCCAAAAAATTCGGTCCAAACCGATTTTTCGGTTTGGACAAATGACAAACCCAAAATTAGACCGAAGTCTATCTGTTTGGTCTGGTTTGATTTGGCCGGTTTAGGTCTGATTTGCGATTTGGTCGAGCTAAGGATCATATTTTGAAAAATATGTTTATTCTTTTTTTTTAAACAAGGTTTTTCTCTCATGCCCAACATCAACAACCAACGTGAGACTGCTCTCTATTCTTTGGTGCCTTTTCCACGACACACTTTTTTACTTCTTGGGGACAAAATAATTTTTTACTTTATTCTCAAAAACTGATGACAAACTCCACAAATATTTAAGAGAAATTACCATCCAAATCTATTTTTTAGGTTAACTTATACCGAACCGGTCCAGTCCGTGTCTATGGGTTAAAAACCAAAAACCGAACTAATAAGCATAATATATTATTTCAAGTTCTATAAATTTGTCATATCCGGTCTCATATGATTGGCATCTAACCTTAAAAATATACCAGTTTTATATCCATATTAAATATTAATTTCAAAGACATTTGTGACTATTGTTGTGATCAAGGCATGTATTTGTTTGCACAAAATTATGTATTATGGTAATTTTCATATTTTTTTATAATTTAATTTCTAATTTAATGGGCCGACTAATTGGATCGAGGATTAATTTCATGTCTACTAGTGGAAGACACAATTAAAATTGAGAAAAAGTGTACAAACTATTATCCAATCCAAAAATCGATAGCATTTCTATGTGAGTTGAACTCTGAACCAAAGACTTACTGAATTTCTAGATTGTTGGATGACTGTTATTGCGTCAACTCTGCTGATATAGAAATTTTTACGTAGTGAACGATAAGTGCACATAACACCTATTTAAATAGCTATAGTAACAACTAAGCACGTGTAGTTCACGTCTCAAGCTATTCTTTTTTTTTTTTATTAATAAAAAATCAAAATCAATAGAAAAATCCACGTGATCACAAGAAAACAACCTTTAACCTTTCTTCACTTTTAAGCTCTCTCTTAATAAAATTTTAACATTTAATATCAATTTATAAACGATGAAGAAATTTTGTGCTCCCATAGTTAAGTCTTTCCTGTAAATCCTTACATATTGGGTTATTCAACTGCTCACTTCCACCTATGTGTTGGTAAACGAAAACCACTTTGACTCGATCAGAGTAAACAATAAGAGCTCATTTTTCTTATTAGCACGAGAATTGCTTTCTTTCCTGTGCGTCTTCGTCGTTTGGTTTATATGATCACTTGGGATTGCTATTTGTCTTCGAGCTATGCATGTAGCTATCCTTATTTTCTTCTTGTTTGAAGCTCAGGCCGGCTACTCGACTCAAGGGGAAAGCTCAGGCCTCACTTGAAAGCCACTTCCAACAAATCCAATATATATATATATATATATATATATATATATATATATATATTATCACAACAGGCTTCTTCATTTATTGTGATTGTTCTATCATTTTAGATTCACTCGATCTGTAATTCACGTTATTTTGAAAAACAAAGAGAAGATGTGTACAAGCTAGGAAGCTCAAGAGGAGGCCAACCAAGCATTTTCACTTAATTTCATCACTCTTCTTTGCCTAGTCAGCAAAAACTTTCCCCGTCGCTCCAAGGCCAAGATTTAGAGTTACTTTCCGGAGGTCATATCAAAGAGCACATGCCTATGACCGTCCCATCAAGTTCTGTTGCAGCTCAGTAAGAAATTTTTGTATTCATGTGTATAATATGATCCTGTGCATATATTTGTATGTCTAATATTTTATATGGGTGGTAGTATTATTGTTAATATTTTTTTAATCACACCATAATTGACTAGCTTTTATATATGTCTCAAAGAATCTTTTTGTGTTAAACATAAATATACTACAATCAAGTGGATTGTGATCAGAGCACAAAATATAACAACAAATTCATTCCCTCACCCTCTCTACCTACAAGTTGCATGCATGTTTGGCCTAATCTACTTGTCTTTATCATCGCTACAAGTACAATTTTTGTACACATCCAAACACAGATATACCCAAAATCGTTTGGTGATGTTTTTTATTATTTCATCGAACTCACGTGCATCAGACGATTTTGAACATATTTGTGTCTGATTTTGATCGTTCAGAGGGCGATCGCAGGGTCACTGAATGAAATCCTACGTTTATTTCGGAGGTGTTGACCCGGAGGCAGAGATGACTAAGTGATATATGGAATATGGCGACGACAACAACATGTTGTAGAAGGATATAATAGGTGGAGCCAATGACCCACTAAGACTAAGGTATCCTCAACTACATCCCCGAGCGGCAATCAAACGGGGATGTGAATGCAAAATGCCAGCGGAATGATCGACCGGACAGAGGCTAGGGGTCCTTCCTTTCCACTGCGTCCTTCCTTGTGTGTCAGAGATATAATTAAAGTGAGTGGACCGGAAAAGAATGAAAATGTGTACATGAAAGTCTGTGTTTGTAGACTTTCTCTTACTCTACCTAATACCACTGGTGATGCCCTCAAATTAATAATAATTAAGTTTACATCCAATGACATGCTGGCAGTTTGCTTTTCTTTCTTTTGACAAGTGGAAAGACCAGAAGGCCTTTAGGGTTTTCGTTTAATATTATTTTATTTAATTTTTTATTCAAAGATTGATGAAATTCACACTTTGGTCCTGGATTAGTTATTAATTAGTGGGAGTGAGATGAATTGTTTATACTATCAAAACGTCCTTTGATTGGGCTCCTGCAGAGACTCTTAATTTTTCATTTAATTTTGTCTTCTAATGTTAATACTTTTGCTAATTAATCTATTCAATTGGCTATATGCTATTCCCCCTTTGTACTTTTTAATAGTTTGGTCTTTTTCTTCATTCAGTGTCACTGGACAATCTCCTGTAGATAATTGTAATATGTGTTTGATAGTACATGTGGAGTTTAGAACCCGGTGAATTTTTCTTTTTAATTGTTCGGTGTGAATGTTTTTACTTGGGCTTCAAAAGAGGAAATTAGTGTCGGAACACTCCAATGCTTAAGTTAGTTATTGAGTGTTTGATTGTGCGTACTTGGTTTTCTGTGTCTTATGCCTTAAATAGGAGACCACTAGGATGCACATAGCACAACGTCTGAGAATGCTGCGTCATGGCCTACCCAATCTGGTACTATCACCGTGTGCACAACATTTAGACATCATGGTAGTCGTGTTTCCACGTCTGATAACTATCGGTCCCCTACGATCCCACGGATAACTGCCCACTTTGAACGTCATTCCACTCGACGAACACCGAGCACTATGCCTACGATGGACATGTTGGGCATCCATCCTTACTAAAAGGCTCATTGAACCACTGTTCGTCAGATATGCCGACCGCCATATGTTCGGCTCGACCCACATGCTGGTCGTGCACCCAAAGACAGGTTTGTGACACCGTGCGAGTATGTCAAGCTCTCGGATCGGTCTACACTTCTGTTGATAAGACTGGTCCAAATAAAGAAAGGCCAAACCTCTAATGATCCTTCGGTCCGACCCTTTGCTGGAGCAGACTGGGCCAGACCAAAACTAGAATGTGACTTGTATTGTGTTCATTTTCGAACTTTTCAATTTATCAATTTTTTTATTTTCGAATGACTTTATGATATATATATATATATATATATATATATATATATATATATATATATATATATATATATATATATATATATATATATAGGCTTGACCTAGCTTATTATTTATAAAATAAAAAAATTAATTTTTGTTAATTTGGATTTGGTCCATTTGTGGCCCACCAAACCAATAAACTACAAAAACTAGACTAAAACCAAATAAAGCGAATCAATATTCTGGACCGAATTAGTTTAGTTCAATTTTAATTCTAAATTTCTAAATCAAAAAATTTTGCCCGAATTTTGTCACTGTACCGATTGATTATACAGTCGTCATGACTGTAGTCCTTTAATCTTTTCTTTTTTACATTCAAAGACTAATATATTTTAGTTTTTGCTGAAGTTGAGAATTTCAAGGGATTTGTTCAATGGAAGGAAATAGGGTGATTAAGGAGCTTGATCCCAAGATCACGAGGTCGAATTTTACCAGAACTAATCACTAAAGCTCATTGGAGACTTCAGAATCTCGAGAATTATAAAAAAAAAAAAAATGAAGTTGAGATTCATTCCATGGAATTGGGAAGATATAATGTACAAAGTTTGTCAGAAATATTCCTCGTTTCCCCACTAGTTTCCATCAATGTTTTCACCTAATCCCTGGATTACAACAAAACACATACCTAAATATTCCCACTTAAACGACTACTTTGTTCTTGTTTTGATTAGAGAACGTAATTAAACACATGTGTTTTACTCACTAATGACACATTAATTTAATCATTAAGCATGGACAAGGGCAGTTGGAACATTTATAGTAGGTTAAAAATTTGACAGTCGTACGTGGTTAATTAATTTACTCAATTGTCCAGCTAAGTTTGGCCTGACTTGATTATTAGATTATTGCTTCGTTTTTATGTGAATTTTTTTTTTAATTTTTTGTCTTTCATTAATTTTTTGTAGATTATTGATTTGTATCAACAAGAGGTTTCAGAAAAATTATAAAATAATGGGCCAAATTTGAAAAAGTTCAAAAAAGACAAAAATAATCCAAAAGCAAGGTCTTTTTGTGCTTATTCGTTGTCTTCAGTGACTTTTTTTTAGTTTTTGGACATAATTTTATACTTTTTAGATTCGTCTCATTGAGACGGACCAATAATTCAGAAAAAATTGAGGCCAAAATAACAAATGGAAATTTTTTTTGAACAGAGACAAAATTTGATTATTTTTAAGCAAGTTAGGCCAAATGAGGGTGGACGGACCAAAAATAGAAAAATCACATGTCAATATTAAATGCTGTTAAGGAGTAGATATATGTATGTGGTGTAAAATGTACCTATTTATAGTATCTGTATGATGATTTATACAATTTTAGAGATTGTTATAACTTTTTATACATTTTAAGGGGGTCTAGTAATTAAATACGTCTATGTGAGATGTGTATTAATGTAGCATTTTTCGTGTCTAAAGTATAACTGCAGGCACTAATTTGGAATTATATATTGTGTAATATTAGGCCGGATTTAGAAGATATCGGGCCACGATATACGATGGGTCCGAGTTGAATTCAACAATAGCTAGCTAGACTGAAGCACGACCAAAGACTCGGAACATCCTGTTATCATGGTGGGCTTGCTTGGTTTAGTTCCCTCTAGCGTTGGGCTAGATCGAAGACTCTACGAGGCCGAGATGTTGCGCAACCAACTCATCTTCCGGTGCACGATCAATGTTGGGGTCAGGCCAAATGAAGAGTAGTAGCATGAGCACAGTATATATAGCTCAGCTTTCATAACTCCGGTAGGTGTCAAGTTGTTTGATCACCTGGCCACATAGACTATGACTCGACACTTGGTACGTCATATGTGACGTTAGAGCTAGGGACAATTATTTATGAGGTATGGTGCATGAGACAGTTATTCCAGACATCGTGGTGCACAAGAATTTTATCTCAGACGTCATGGAGCATGCATTTAGCACATGTTGATTTGGGAAACAAGTAGAGTTCTCTTTATACGGTAACTGAGGCACTTGGCGCAAGCTACGCTCGATTACCCCACTCTCAAGTGCTTGTCCATTGGAATGCTTATATTTTAGCTGGAATTAACTTAAGTATCATAGTATCCTCCAAATTGGCTTTGACCGGACAACAATAGCTGATTGTCCCTCTTGCATTTCGAGTGAGAAGTTTACAGTATAAATAATCTAGAGAATGATCCACCAAACACTACAACAAATTGGAGAAACGGCGATTGGACAAAAAATGCGTTGCCGTTGAGCATGTATTGTCGACACACTTTGTCAAACTCATCGGCAATTCTAGTAGCTAATCATTAGCCCGAATAGATTGGTGGGATCATTTTTGGCGACTAAGTTTGATACACTTTCGACGACAAGAAATATTATCGCCGAAAAATCTTCACATTTTGTGACGCAATTAGCATCGCCGAAAAATAATTTATTTTGACGATAATACTTTCCCGAGGCAAGAAATGATAGAGGATCATGTGGGTTCTAAGTATCATTGAAAAAAAAGATGAATATAAGAAATTTTATAAACAAGAAGAAAGCAACCAATGAGAGTAAGTTTTCATGCATATCTCTGCAGAAATATCCTCTTTTCATGGCTCTGAAAAAGTTAATCCTTTGAAGGACAAAACTGTGTTTAGTAGGTAAACTGTTTATCAGGTCACCTTAATATTATACTGATTCATTCTTTGGTCTTTCATTTGGCATGCAGCCCTTTATGTCATCCTATATTACCTTTATAATTATAATACCCAAAGGCTCCATTTCAGGCTAGCTCTATTGCTACTAAAATGGCATGCCTAATGTGAGGGGTATGGCTAGGGGTATTTGGGAGGACTTTTGTGCCCTAAAAATATTTTTATGAAATTGATAATTATCTCTAAAGATCGTTTTATCTCCGAGTTAAACAATTCCTGCTTTCCGAAGGAGTTGATGAGGCAAAATAGCTAACCGCTCTCTCTGTTTGTGAAGAAAAATTCATAAACAAGATTAAGACACCATAAATTATTTTTTTCTTAAAATACGGATATATATGCTTATGGTCAAAACAAATGAATGCTATTAATGAGGTAACGTATTAATTCTATGGAGATATCTTCCATAACGAGTGTACCAATTAAGATAGATATTGCGTCTGCTTTAACCGAAAATAATTATTTACTAACTGTGTGTGAATGTGCGTGTACATAGTGTGAGATGGCTCATTATATATATGTACCCTGCAGTGTTGGTACGATGAAGGTATTGATAAGGGACAATAAGTTTAAGGACAAAACTAGAATTCTGTATCTATGTGTATAAATGGAATTATAGGCATTGGAATTGGTAATCAATACCTGCAACTTACACTCCAGGCACATATAATAAGAATTAGGTCACATAATTTCTTGCATGTGCTGTCAACTTGATGAGCCGAACAAAATAAGCAGTTTGTATCAAACTAATGGGCCGGAAATTAACATACGTCATTCATATATAAACGAGTTCTGAAAATATGTTTAAGCTAGCTTATTCATTAAATGATTCGATCTCGAACGAAAATTAATCGAGCCGATCATGGGTAGTTTGAGCTTTTGAATAACAAAAATTGAACGACCTAAATAATAATTTGTTTAAGCTTGGTTTGAAAATCTAACGGGTTTAAAAAAAACAATAAAACTTGGGTTGTTTAGGTTACAAATTGATCTCAAACAAGTTTTAAGCAAATTAAATATGAACTTAATTCAGCTCGAATAGCTTAATTAATTATTTCTTTGGCCTAATTATGTGTTTCAATCCTATAAGGTAGATCCCTAATCCAATACTCCCTCTTTGTTTTCATAGATGCTATCATTAGCTTAGGATCCTAATTTAATAATCTCTGCAAGACACAATGATATAAGCACCTAAAAATTAATTTAAGGACACCTCACCAAAGATTTGCTTTTATTAAGAAAGAAAGAAACATGACAAGTCTACTCCGTCATATTTTTCTCATAACTCACAGTGTCCGGAACTAATTTGTCTAATGCCACCATCCACTAGCGAGGTCTCAGTTAAAATAAGAGTAAAGTGATCTTTCATAAGAGGTGACACCTAAGATATTTTGAACTGTCTATTCACCGTATTAATTGTTATGATTAAATTACTACAATCATTTAATCTGTGGGCCTTTTTCCACAACGCCGTAAGAAGTGACACTCGAGAGGTTTTGAATCGGTCCATTCACCATATTGTTGTGCTTAAATTACCACAAACATTTGATATGTGGGCATTTTTCACCTCGATATGTCTTTGTCACCTTTTTCCCCCCTTTTTCTTTTTGTCCAAAAGCAGGTGTAATCGCACCATTGGAATTATTTTAACCTTTTTTCTGTAGTTTTATTTATTTATTCCCCTAATTAGCAGCCTTTGTAATACTACCATGTAGCATGTATTAGGTCCTTTCTAGGTCCTCTCATTGCTCAATCATCAAATTCACAAAAGTCCTTTGCGAAGGCTCATAAATGCCCTTTCTCACCTATATATATATAAAAAAAAAAAATTCTACATATATATATATACACACACATATGTATATATATACACAATTATATGGTAGTTGAGGTGTAGCCATGCACCAAGAAGGGTAGATGATTTAGGGACCCATCATACAGGCCCCCTTCTAAGCAACAAAAAATCTCTCCAAATCAAAAAACAACTCATTTCCTCCCTCTTCTCTCTCTCTCTCTCCCCCCCTCTGTGTGTGTGTGCTGTGTGTGTGTGAGAGAGAAGGGGAAGCAAGCTCTCATGGCAGAAGAGTCTATCATCAGAAAGGAGATAAAAAGAAGTGATCAGTCAGTGAAGAAGGAAATGATCAACAGGGGTGCATGGACTGCTGAAGAAGATCGAAAACTAGCTGAGGCTATTGAAAATCATGGTCCAAAGAGGTGGAAGTCCATTGCAGCCAAAGCAGGTATTTGCTGACTAATAGATCCCAACACACACACACACACACACAGAGATATATATATATATATATATATATATATATATATATATATTATACGAGCATCGAGTTCTTTTGATATTGGGGGAAGACTATAGCTCCAAATGCAGAAGACTATAGTTCATTCTATCATCGTCATCATACTGATGCACGGTTGAGATCCAATTAGTTTGCGATGCGTGTGCAACTAAGGAGTGAGATCAAGATGGTTGACTCATTTTTCGCATGTGAAAACACACACACACACACACATATAAATATATATAGCTAGATATGATTTTTTTTCTCCTGATTTTTTGCAGGACTCGATCGGTGTGGTAAAAGTTGCAGACTAAGATGGATGAATTACCTAAGACCTAACATCAAGAGAGGGAACATAACAGACCAAGAAGAAGACTTGATTCTTAGGCTTCATAAGCTCCTAGGAAACAGGTTAGCAAATTCCTCTTGTATCTACTAATTCTTCTATTCCTACAAATAACCATATATTTGATAAAGTATCGTCTCATATGTCATGTTATATATGAAACACGTGCTAGACGAGACATATTAAAAGACGTAATTTAAGGCCACGTCAGATGTCACATAACTTGATACTGTGATGTGGCCTTATCACGTCTTCTAATTTGCCTCGCCTAGCACTTGATTCACATAACCTGACACATTCAATTATAGTCACTATAATATTACTCATCTTGAACTCCAAAGATTTGGTCTCGTGGCTAGGCTTGGTACTTAGGGGCTTGCTCCCTCTCAAGGTCTTAAGTTCGAAATTTCTCAGGTGCTATCAATGATTTTATAAGGCCAGGACTTTATCCTGACTTTAATTGGGTTCTTTGATACGTAGTGGATGATGAAATTAGTCGAAGTGTGCGTAAATTGACCTGGTTGCTCTGAATTATCAAAAATATTACTCATCTCGTGATAGCTCCAATTTAATGTTTTCTTTGATATTGGGTTTTTACAGTCCGATTCGTTTGATCTTTTCTCCAGGTGGTCTTTGATCGCCGGAAGATTACCTGGTCGAACAGATAATGAGATAAAAAACTATTGGAATTCTCATTTGAGCAAGAAAATAAAACAAGCGGAAAAACAAAGTGATCAAAGCTCAAGAAGAGAGAGGAAGAGAAGAAGGGTAGAGAAGGCAAATGAGGAGGTGGAAGGAGAAGAGGATAGTAAATCAAACGGCTGTGATCAAGACTCGAACGTCAACTTTGATCATGATGATTTCTTTGATTTCTCAAATGAGAGTCCATTGACTTTAGAGTGGGTTAGCAAATTTCTTGAACTAGATAATAGCAGCAGCTTATGTGAATCATCTTAAAAATTTCAATAAAAAAAAAAAACTATGTAAAAAATTTGAAGACTTTTATTTTCTGATGATCAGTGTCTTGGTGCGGTTCATGATGATGATGATGAGGAAGTTGAATTTTGAATTGATGCATTTGGCCTAATCTGCAAATTAATGATCAACATCTTAAATATTCTTCACTCAAATCATGACGGAGGGAACTGAACAGATGAAAAAAGGAGCATTCAAACAGTACTTAAAGTTTTTTTTAATCCTATGGGTTGGCGTTTGTGTTGGGTGTAAATCTAGTTGAAATCCTTCTGTTTCATTGTCATGATATCTGTCTTTGGCTTCTGCCCTCTTTAATAATTGTACCACTCTCTTGATTAATAAATCTTTTTTCGCCGTTCAAAAAATCTTATGGGGTTGGCCTGGTGGTCAAAATTTAAAACTTAGAGGTTTGTTTCGCCTTAAGATCTCATGTTTGAAAATTCTCGAGTGCTATCAAATTTTATAGGGTCAGTGCATACATTATTTTACTTTGGTTTTAATTGAATTCCCGTAAGTAGATAGTGGAATTAGTCTGATCAAGAGACTAGTCGAGGTGCCAAGATAACTCAGACACTTTGATTTATCAAAAAACAAAAGCCTCTACTAATCTGTGGTTCCTTAACGAGTGGTCCAATTAAAATCACGATAAGTCCTTATATGTACCTGCCCTGTCAAAATTGATGACACTTAAAAAATTTCGAACTTAAAACCTTATAATATTTAAAATATTCTTCTCTCAAATCATTTCCCATGTTCTCTGCTTTATTTTTGTTCTCTGTGGTTCATCATGAGGTGAGTGAACTGAACAGATGAAAAAAGGAATATTCAATTAATTATGTTTACATCTTACATATTCTTCACTCAAATCATTTCCCCTGTTCTCTTTCTCTTTTTCTTTTTTTTTTTCCTTCTATGTGGTTCATCTCGAGGATTCGGGAGTCTTATTGTGCACATCACATAACAGGATGTGTTAATGCATCAAAACGATATCATTTTGACATATCAAAAATTGCCAAAATAGTTAGGCAATATTCGAACAGTTTTTGGAGGGTCAAAAAGATATTGTTTTCACGTACAGGGGCGGTACTGTGTTAGGGCTGGGGGGCCCGGGCCCCCCCAAAATTTTTAAAAAAATTTAGGACCTACATGTAATTTTTGAAAATTATTAAAAAAACAATTGTATTTTGGCCCCCCCAAAATAATATTAGGGCATTTTCCAGGAAAAAAACGTGATAAAAAACATAGAAACAAACAAGTCAAGTGTATACTATTTGATCGACAGATTAATTCGTCTTGTTTTGACTCTTCCCGTTTCTATTGTCACTACTGAGAGAGCATTCTCAGTTATGAAAATTGTTAAAAGTGATCTTCGCAACAAGATGGAGGATGAATTTCTAGCGGATTACATGGTTGTCTACATTGAAAGAGAGATTGCAGATACTTTTGATTCTGACTCTATTATAAATGAATTCTACGCTTTGAAAAATCGTCGGGCACAACTTTGATTTGTATAATCTATTATAACTCAATTGCGAGTTTCTTTTGTTCATTTCGTATTGTGGCATTTTGGAGATTGGAGATATGTTAATGTTAGAGTCGACCTATAATTTTCATATATACAAGTCGGTATTTTTGAATTTTTTATTTATTTATAGTTTTACAATTCTCGCCCCCCCAAACTTCAATTCCTGGTTCCGCCCTTGTTCACGTATAACATAGCTTATTGTGTACAGCACATCGTACTTTGTTGTGCACAGTAAACAGAGATCCACCAATCCCATTGTGAGGGAGGGAAAAAGGAGCATTCAAACAGTTGAGTTTTTGGCATGTAGTTCACAATTAGCAGATGAGAGAGAGAGAGAGAGAGAGAGAGAGAGAATGTGTGTTTTTTCACTTTATGTGAAATGAGGTGGGTGGAGTGAAGTGTTAAACTGTAAAGACACAAAAAAGGGAGGGATAATGAAAGTGAAAAAGGACCAAAATGTACATTATTGGGGACATGGGTTAGAGCACAAATTGAGTGATTGGACAAAAAGTTGTAGGGGATTACAAGGATTACCCTTTTGCAGATAGATTTTCCAGAGAAAAAGTGTCAAAGTGAGTCTCAAGGAAAGAAACTCTATCTGTTACCCACTCCAGTAAAGAAGCTCATTCTAGTCTCTTGAGGAAGCTCACTGAGCTTCCCTCTCTCTCTCTCTCTCTCTCTCTCTCTCTCTCTGTGTATATATTTATATGTATGTAGAATTAAGGTATCTCCTTTTCATGCATATGGATAACAAAGATTAAAGGAAGTAAAACTTAATTAGCTTAAATATTGTTTTTCGAACAAATAGGCGATAAGTTAGCGCCTAGGTAAATCGTGTTCCATATATGTGAAAAGGATAGATTGTTGAACAAAAGTATATGTTTGTCGATTTGAGAAATGCAATTAGAGAATTGTGATCATATTCTAACATTAAGAGAATGAGTTCTGGACCTGAGTGGTTCTGGACCTGAGTGGTTCAGGACCAGACCTATACGAGCAAGAATGAAAACTTCAAGACAAATTCAACTATAACAAAAAATTAACATTTGAATTAAAATTCAACAGTTCGAAAAAGATTTTCCTAATTAGGAATCAATTGTCAGAAATTCGACTCCCATGAGGGATTATAGGATGGGAATGACTCAGATTGAGTGATGGAGAATCTCTACAAAAGGATATACACCTTTAGGGGTATAATTACGATGAAAATTAATTTGATGTTACATGCATTTGGATTAAGATTGAGTACTGACTTAAGTATCGAATGTCACCAAAAGCGAAGGATTTTTTGACAATTTCTTATCTTGCAGATTAAGTTTTTAACAAAAAAAATAAATCCACATGCTCGGCCAAACTTGAGCAAGATATTAAAAAGTGTAAGTGGGTGATTTTTGTGGAATAGAAAGTTAAATACATCAATATGTGGTGGAACACGTATGCTCCCTAACTCACTGTAAAACCTAATCTCTACAAGATAATAAACTGTCAAAGTACCCTCAGTTTCTAGGCGGAAAGAGACACTTCGATAATTAAGTCAATACTTAGATCAATGGACATTTCTCAATATAGTGCTTGTAATAACAATTCGCACAGTATTTTTTACCCCAAGGGTATGCTTCCTTTTATAGAAATTCTTGCTAGTAATTCGAGTTCTATTCCGTACTCTAAGTCCTCATTAGAAAAAGGTTAGAACTGCTCTCTGATTGGCCACTAACAAGATAAGTATTGTCCGGACCCCCCTGATCTTTACCTTCTACACTTAGAATTTTATTCAACTGCAAATTAAACTTCTTATTATAAGTTGAATTAGCTTAGAATTTCTCATCCTAATTGTCTGATCTGAACTGCTCCCGAGATAAACAGGGATAATACTTGTCATCTTTTCAATCTTTTAACCGCATTTCTCAGGTCGACAGATTCATTTCCTTTCTTGACAACGTACACATGTGCAAGACCACTCCTTTGCCAAGCTGTCAATTCAATTTATTTATTCGGAAAAATTCAATTTGATGTAATTATGTTGTACTTCCTTCAATTATTCCCAACTTTGTCTAATTCTTATCGAGCTAAGAGGAAGGCGAAGCTTATCCAAACCCTCTGGTCAAATATTTTCTTCTCGGGTGAATATCTTTCTCACACCCGTTGAAATTCATACCATCAAATTTAATGAGAATGACATTGGGTGGTAGCTTTTCGGTAGCAGACGCAACTTGCGCGTGCCAAACCCAAATGTACCTCTCCGTAAATCCATTGTAAGGTTATCAAAACCAACTCCCCTACATTTTAGAGAGAATTTTTAAGTATGGGTGTACAGTTGCGCTGCTTGACAGCGAGACTCCTAGCTAGAAGTTCTTCCCTTTTTGCCAACATTACGAAATCAACCGAATTAAAGCTCAAGACTTTGAGACTGATGAGGAAGAGAAGGAGGAAGAGTTCCTCCAAGCCGAGCTCAACCCTACTCTATCTGTAACCCCAATTGCTCATGAGATTTCTCCCCAGGAGATTAGTGTCGTTCAAGATTCTGCCGCTACCAGGATTGAAAAGAATGTTATGAATGACCCCTGCTGTTAGGTATGAAATTGTCAAGGATGTAACCATTGGGGATAAACATTACTACCCCATGAACTTTTTCCTTCTATTATGCTCTTCTTCTATTTTCAACTTGTTATTGTCTTAGCCATGGTGGCCATTTTTGTGTGGTCTGATTTATTTGACCATGAAGGCCTATTTTGTACTTAAACTTGATTTTGCCCTGTGTGGCTTTGTTTATGAACTCCTGCTTTCTGTCTCTGTCTATTATCTTGTGCTATTATTCCACTTCTAAGACTCAGTCGATCATCAGTGTGGAAATCATTCCAACACTTAGAAAAAAATTTCAACACTTGGGAAAATTAAAAACCTATAGCCAATACCAACATTTATTTAGTCCAATGCATTGAATCATTGCACATATTTTCTGGCCAATGCCAACACTGCCTTCTACATTTGTTCATAGCCTTACTAGGACATTTACTCGGGACAAATTCCCCTTTAAGCTAGGCTGAGAAATTAATGCCTCTTTCTTATCTCGGTCAAAGAGACCAATACCTCTTTTGTCTTGACACCCTTTTATTCAATTAGGTTTTTCTTCGTACACATTGAAACTATATCGTAAACAAACAGTTCAAATGATGAAATCTTCACAAAATTCCAAACACCACATCACCGCTCAACCAGGTGACAGAGCCATATAGACCTTTTTCGTTTCCATTTTTTCTTTCAATACGGACGAATGACAGAAACTCATCCAGCTCGTGAAGCTAGACTGAGAACCCAATGCCCCTTTAAGTTTAAGCTAGACTGAGAAACCAATACCTCTTTTGTCTTGACATCATTTTATTCAATCTTTTTTTTTTCCATACGCACTAATATTTTATCGTAAATAAACAATTCAAATGATGAAATCTCGCAAAATTCCAAACACCACATCACCGTTTGATGCCGAGCGGGTCACGATCACATTCCTGGAACGCTTGGATTGGTCACGAGCCAAATGGACTGACGACATATTGACCCATGGGTCATAGGGTTGAAGCAAAACGGCGTTCTAATCAAAGCATAGATCCATGGGCCCTAGTGGATTTCGGCCTAATTTTCTCGTTTAGGCCTCCGAATAAGCCAATTTGCTGTTTTAGAAAAAATTTGTTTTCTTTATATCTTTTAGTAGGAATTTTCGTTTTAGTCACCATCTATTTTAGCAACCTTATATTTCTTTCTAGTATTTGATTTCCTAATCAAATCAGAATTTTTCTAATTTCTTTTATTTAGGCTAATTTAACAAGCCTAATCTTTTGGTATTTTATTTCCTAGTTGATATAGGGTTCTACGTCCTTATAAATTATTTTGTAAGCCTAAGGGCTAAATAGTTGTTAATAGATTAATAAAAACTGAGTGTTTTACTCAATTCGTTTGTTTAAGGAGAAAGTACCACTATTTCAAATAAGTTTTGGGGTTATCCTCGTGCTACGTTCATTCTAACATACGCTTCGTTGCATCGCCATTCAACTATGAGGTAAAACCATATAAACCTTTTCCTGTTTTCGTTTTTTCTTTCAGTAAGGACAAATGACAGAAACTCCAACCTGCTCGTGAAGTTCAGTACAATTCAATTAGTTGATTAGTGCAATAGGGTCTAGAGGTCCCTCCTCCTCCCATGATGTTTCTTACCTACCTGTACAGCACTCCAGTCCGTGAGAGAACATAGGGCCTCCCAATTGATTTACAGTAGGGTATTTTGTTGTTTGGCTAGTAGATTTTGGGGCATGGGAGATTGGCTCAAGTAGGTTTGTCTTGGGGCTAGCAATGGAATTGATTCCTGACCACTTTCACCAGCACATGATCTTAGTCTATCACCTACAAGTTTTTTCAAGTGACTCATTACGTTTTCACCAAATGAGCAAAGGTATCTTTCACCTTTTTTCCCAACATCCATGGTTTTTCTTAGCAATGTTACGGTCTCGGAAAATGAATCAAGAAAGTTTCTCCGAATTCAAAATCAATAGTCTTTTGTAACCATTGATTTTGAATTCGGAAAAATTTTCTTTGTCCGATTTCTAAAACCGTAGACTTTTCTTTTTTTCGTGCAATGTTTCTTCCAAGAAAAAAAAACAGGGGACAAGTCTCTGTTGCTTTTAGATGGTGAATGATGATTTGAGATTGTGTTTAGATCTTAGATATTTAGAAAATCAGAAAATGTATGATTAAAGAGAATTGGTGATTGGGGCAAACGCATAATTAAACCACATGAGATCTGTTGAACTCAATAAAGAGAATGTAGAATAGCTCTCAATCACAACTTCTATTGTTTATTGGATAATAGAGGAAACCCTAAAAAAAAAAATTACAATAATAGGAAAGAAACCTAAATAGGAAAGACAATACTATTCTTGTTAATAAGATCTATTCTCATAGTTTAATCCTACTAATGAGTTCGAATTGGCTCAGTATTCAATTTTTAATGAAGAGTTCAGCGCTCAGTCTTTCAATACTCAATCGCTCGGCGTTCAGTTTCTAAGCACTCATTACATAGTTACTTGAATTTAGGTACTTGACATTATATTTTCAACTAGCAATCAAACTTCTGAGCCACGATCTGCTTGACCAGAAGGAATTAGCTATAGAAATCGCTCGATATCTCATAAATGAAGCTTGATTTTTGAATTTTCAAAAATCAAGCACTCACTAGACGAGTAACTCCTCCCTACGGAAGTAAGGAGCGGGTGCCCACCTAAAAATCTTCCACCATTTACCCAATACAAAGGGCCGTTGGGTCAACACTTGATATTTAATTTGATCGTCGAGAGTTCTTGACCAAAAAATATCACGATTCGTGAACTTCTATGCAAGAATCTCAATAGGAAATTTGAGGTCATTGTCCCGTTTCCGGCATCATTAACCATAATTTTACAAATTTAGTAGTCAGGGACGGAGCCCGGATAGTTGAGGAGGGGATCAAAATTTTATTTAGAGTCATGCACTATAAATTAATTTTGGATTATCAGTTTTTGATGATGATGAACATTTATGAATCTTCAGTATTCATAGATTGGATAGTTGAAGATGATAGTCTCATTGGAATGTAAAAAGAGCTATAGAAGCGATCTATTGAGAATTTGAGATCGAGACAAGGAGCGTATTTGATGCTACATGGATGCCATAATCACAAAAGTCAGATCAATGTCATATCATGACAACAGCACTCTGAAAATCGTTGGGTCAGCCTCAATTATTTTAATATCTTGATTCATATGGCAATGCATTGTAACCATCTTTAACATCAGTTGACAAAGTCCAAGACATTCTTTCCATTGGTATCGCCAAGAACATTAACCTACTCACCCTACCTCTACCAATGACGCCTTTTGCTCCTCCTTGATCATTTGTCGGGTTAGCCTACCACTTTTTACGCTAATAAGATCCCAACTTCATACCACGCATACGTCGCCTTGTTTCTCATTACCCTTTATCCCACCCCTACCTTTTAAGGAGCAGCCACGAAAGATGTCTTTTCTTGGGGGTATACACTCATTTTCCATGTAGATCACTTATTCTTACATTACTGTAAGACGAGCACGTTTACTTGTGAAGTTCTATTAAATTTTGACGCCCTCACAACTTTAAAAGATCTTGTACATTGTATTTTACATCTAGACGTTCAACAAGGCTCTCTTCCAAACGGCCTCACAATTAGCAACACTGTCTGGCCAGGGTACCACGTTAACTCTGGGTGTTAGAGTTTAGAAGCCAAGTCTTTGAATATTTAATTGAGAAGAGGACCAAATAGGATTGACACAGAGAAATTGCTCAGTCTAGGAACATATCTTTCCGTGCATAGATCCGGACACAAATGTGTCTAAAACCGTTAGATGCACATGGAGTCTTAGATGTATGTGGGGTCTTCCAAAATAATATGGAGATGTACGTGGGGTCCTCCTCCACGTGCATCTAACGGTTCCGAATATATCTGTGCCGAATCTGATTACGAATGATGTGTTCCTAAACTTACTCATTACAGAGCACGGAAGGCACATATATATTCACAGGGAGCAAGTTGCTTACGGAAAGCAACAAAAAATTTAGTTGCCAAAAAGTCAACCTGCAAAATATTTTAAGCTTCCCATACCAAACCTTCAATCTGCAAGCAAATGCTTTTCCCATTGAAGGAGCCCAACAAGCCTTCAAGTGGATCAATCTTCGGGAACTGTATTCAGTACTCAGGTGATGGGTGTCGTTTCATACTTTAAATTCCCAGAAATGGAAACTGAAAATCCGCACCGCACCAAACCCTTTCTATTCTATCAGTTACGAGAATCGCATGCAACAAAACCCATACCAATATAAAAAAAAAAAAAGCGGTAGAATCTTACCAACTAGACTAGATATGTGTGTGTAACAAGAATCTAAATTTCGTGTATCCGGTTAAGCAAGTCCTGCTGCCATGTTCCACCCAAACAAAAAAACAGTGCATTCCGCATAGATCGAGACTTGCAGCAATATAAATATGATTTTCTGATATAAAGCCTATTTTGAGAAGCAACATCATCAAATTGCCCATTTGATCAAGTTGGCTAGAAATTGGGAAAATGCAAATAAAAGAATCTGAGGACAATAAAACAAGTACCAAACCTGATCTGCAACAACATATTAAAGCCTGCAAAAATATTGCTCAAAATAGACCAAGTGCATAGTCTATCTGGAATTGTCCTCTTTTTCCCTTCAAGATTTTGTTTTCAGGAAAAAGAAAGATTTTGTTTGTTCATTGGAATCCAAAAACTCTTTTAATTGTTCCTAAAAAGTGGGTTTCCTTTTTAAAAAAACCCAAAATGAGTGCACTAAAGAATTTCTGCAAAATTTGCCGCTCTTCTTATTTAAAAGATCTTATTTTTTGGTTCTGGATAGGATGCGAAGTAAGTAAAACTGAGTGGTGGTTTTTGGTGGGAATTACTCCAGTTTTGCAAACACCCCTGGAGAAAGAGAGAGGAAAGGAAGTGATTCAAATTCAATAATAAAGAGGATTAGTGGAAATGTTGAAAGAATAAGGCCAAGCCCAGAAAACACCCTTTTAAAGGTTCGTTGATCGTCGTCCCAACCAAAAAAGAGGTTGGTTGCTCGGCCTTGGCCTTTACACTATTGATATCAAGTCAGACACCGTATCAAAGAGGGGTACCGAAGGGTACTTGATGGGCTGCAAGTGACTAAATATCATCGCTTTGTGAGCAAATACTAACAATCCATCTTTCTCTGACAATTCTTGTCATTCAGGTCCAATTGGTTAGTTTTTGAATATGCTCCCTAAGATTATATCTAAGAGAAGAATGCCAGCCACGACTAGACAAATCATATCTTGATCTTTTGGATTAACAAAACCAACAAAAAATACAACGAAAATCCCAATGCAGTCAATTGATTGTGTATAGTAATATCCTTTTTCGACAAATTTTCTTCATTCAAACTTGATGCTCGCTACAATGCTTCTACATTCTGAACGGTTTCTAGGAGATGAACAGTAGCAAGTCAGAGCTAGTCTGGTAACAGATACTTGTAATTGAAGCAGGGGAGAGAAAGCATAATCAAGAATATAATGGTCATCAAAAGTTCATCACTTGCCAGATGACGGGGGAAATACGTAACGTAAACTTGAGGTATAACCACATGTGCTCACCATATACGCAGAGAGGCATAGGATGTACAGCTCGTATCCATCGTGGCTGATTAGCCCCATGCCATAGAGCAAGCATAGTGAACCACCAGCGTTCCATCGAAACCGAAGTTCTGAAATTCAAAAGTGGCAAAATAATCTGAGTTCAGAATCAATAGATTTTGTGGAACGTTATAGGAAACAATTCATTTCCATGCTCTTCAATCTCAACAAGTTAAGAGCGGTACTTCACCGCTTAACCACAATTCATCTGCTGATTCTAGAACAACCTTCGGTTTGGACCCAAAAAGCAACAGAATGCAATGAAATCTCTAAGCGAGTATGAAAGGGTTTGCGTTCCAATTTAGAGAATTGAGAAACACAATGGTACTCAGCACAAGGCATATGCTTATCAAAGAAAATGCGAATTCCAACAAGTTATTGTTATCAGCCGAAAAAATGAGAACCGCCATAAAAGTCTTGCTACGTGCCAACTCATTTTCCATGTAGGTGAGAACTCCCGAAACCAAACTGCCTTCCCAAACAATCGACATGCCAACGTATTGAAGGCAAAACAGATTGCGATTGAGGCAAATATAAGTCAGTAGCGACGAGATTCTTAAATTCGCGATTGGAAACTTTCTATTCAAGCACTCAGAACTAGCACACAGTTTAATGGATGGATAATGTGTTCATGAGAACAAGTTCTCCATAGCATCTGAGAAATTCATTATCGATTTGTTTTCCACATCCTGGAAATGAGATCAAAATCCAAGTGCAACATGCAATATGCAAAATGTCGAGAACTCATACCGTGGATCACAAACATGTCTAAAGTCTAGAGTGTAGACTCAACACACATATGCCATCTTCTTGGCTTCTTGCTCCTCTGACAATTCTATCCACCAATTGAAAGATAACTTCTATGTCAATGTTAGCTTTAGGTTACACTATCTGACAACTTACCTTAACTAGTGTTCGAAAAATTGGCCTAGACGCTAGGCGGTGTCGTGCCACCTCAACTTTAGGTCTAGGCACCATATTAGGATCAGTCGGAAATTAACTGGTGACCAGTTGGCTAAGTCTGTTTATTAATCGGCCTAATCAGGAACTAGTTGGCCTAGGCGGTTGTTTTAAAAAAAAAATTAGAAGTTTGTGATAAATTAAAATTATTTTAGAGTCTGATTTTTTATTATTTGAGAATTTACATATTAACTTTTCAATTTCATTTAGTTTTAAACTTTGAACATTTAACTTTGTTTAGACTAGTTATTTGTTGCTACTTATTTTTTTAGTTATAAACAATAAAAAACTGACTAATCACTAGTCCGGCCTAGGAGCTAGGCGCCTTTCTTCCACCCGACTAACGCCTAGTGACTTTTAGAACATTGACCTTAAAGTAATTGCTGCAATATAAAACAAATTTATACAAGCACGCAAGCAAAAGGCAATTAAAACATAAAAACTTACATTACATAGATCAATCACCAACTCATCTGGGTTGGGCGAGAAGGCACTGTCGACGTAAACAAACTGTAGAAGAAGATTAATATCTGCAAGCCTTACGATTCCATAAAAATGGGGGACAAACCATGAGAAAATCATTTACCAATGTCTCCCTGTGAAGCAGGCGACGAAGAAAGTCAATCACTTTAGCAAACTTATCAGTTCCTCCAATCTGCCAACTCAATGACAAAAATTGAATCATCAGAAAATGTAGGACCGCGAGAAGTTGACCAAAGCTAGAAAATCAGTAGCTATTAGCACAACGAAAATGCAAACAGTAACCAACTATAGCTCAAGTCTTGCTCATAGTTGAGAAAGAGCAACCAATAACCGGGCCCGAATTAAACAGCCTTTCCATTATAAGATAAAACTTGCTTGTTTTGGGACAGTCAAAGTGGATACAGAGTCCCATTCTAGAACCATATTTCATGCCAGCACGCGTATCCTGGTCTCAGTACTAAGAAGAGAGACTGATGATATGCCACTCTGGCGAAAAGTCCCCTACCGAAGAATGTTTATAGACTTAATACGATGAGACGAACATATCAATCCAATCAAAACACAAAAATCTGACCATTCGAGACAGTTAAGAAGTCCTCACACCAATGGAGGCATACAAGGTCATTAAGGCATCAAATTACATAGAAGTTTCATATGGTTGAACTACATTCATGTACCATACATTGCAAGATTCTAATTCTCTCTTTCTTGCTGGCTACACATCTTATGCAGTTTATCCATGAACAAGAACCCCAATATTTGGTTAGAAGCTACTACATAAAGAATAACTTTGCACGATACCCACATCCACACGTGCAAAAAATGCCCTAGTTGATGACCCTATGGATTTCCAATCTTCCCACCGGCAACATTTTGAATTACAAAACTGAATCAGGAAGTTAAACACTAATCCCCCCATATCTGGTTAGAAGCTACTACATAAAGACCAAGTTTGCACAATCCCCGCATCCACAGGCACAAAAAATGCCTAGTTGATCCTATGAATTTTCAATCTTTCCAACGGCAACATTTTTTACTATAAAACTGAATCACAAAGTTAAACATTGATCTAGCATGAGTTCAAAAAACTTGAAAGAACGTACAAAAGGTTAAATTTTTATGTGCGTCAGAGTGGACTAGGGTTTCAAAGAGGGTACTCGAAAGGAGACGCAACATAAGCAATTAATTAAAAGCTTAAACATCTGCAATTAAGCAAAATCAAAGAAGACGTACCTTGAACTTGGCTTGCTTGAGAACTGGGGCGTCACCAGTTGCTTTCAGATGGACAACAACTGCATCAACAAAAAAGGGGGGAGGGGGCGATAAAAACGAAGATCAAAACCTTGTTCGGCAATTTGGAATGAACTAAAAATCAAACCTTGTATGATACAATCAGTAGAAAAGAGTTCATGGGGTGAATCAGAAACCCACCTTTACGAGCAGAATTCGGGGTCTCCGAAGCCATGATCTCCGGAGGAAGACGAGCCGACGGTGAGAACTTCGACCCCGCGAATCTACGGATTCTCCTTTTTCCTACGGAATCTAACTGACTTCTTATTTCGGCCGGTTTAACTGACTTCTTATTTCGGCCGGTTTAACTGACTTCTTGTGTTGGGCCGGTTTGGGTTCGATTAATTTTTACCTATTTCAAATCAAACTCAATTTGGTCCAGTTCGGTTGGTTTGTACCTCTTCTGAACCGAACCCAATTGAATCTTGGTGTGAAAATACAAACCGATTCCGATCGATTTTATAAAGTGACAGATATTGAATCAGATAGGATTAGTTTGGTCGAGAATTCGAGGCGTTCGGATTGATGAAAATACCAAAATGAATTTAGTCTTAGTTCACGTGAATAAAAGGAATTTTAGCAAAACTATAGAGTTCAAAAAAAAATTATATTTAGACTAAAACCGCCCTCCAAATTCAAAAATTGTCCATCTTATAAATTTAGTGTAGTTGGATCAATTATAAAGGAGGTAAAACTTTAATAAAAATTATTTAAGTTTTTCACAAATAATTTAGTTAGTTTCGTAAGAGAGGTCTCACACATGTAGGCATGTGTGTTGATCACGTGACAGCATAGTTGACATGAGAAAGGTGATTCCTACTACATCTGAACTGAGAAGGCTAGATTAGACTAGCCGATCTGAGAAAAGCAGTCTGAGATACCATTGATTCGAGAAAGGTGATGGACAATGTTGAATCCAAGATAAGACAGAACTCCGAGTAAGTCGAGATAGAATTCTAAATAGATATAGATGAGAAATCCATTGCTAATTCAATTAATATGAAAAGTATTGATTGAATGAAACTCTAATAGTAGAAGAGAAGTTCTTTAATAAGAACAAGGTAAGAGTTTTTCATTACTAACCAATCAGAAGGTAATCTTATTCAAGTTCCAATGCATTGATTTATTGACTAATAGAAAATATTAGTTTGATCTCATTCATCCTTTTAAATTTTGTCTGAATTAATTATCGAAGTGCATTCTTGCCACAACGACAGAGGATTCTCTGACGATTTATTATTTTATAGATCACATGTCCATCCAAATTAAGAGCATTATTTCTACTGAATAGTGAGATCTTGACTTTCCGTCCTGATTGAGAAAATCAACTCCTTCATAGATTATAACAAAAAATAAAAACATTCGAACTAAACTAAAAAACCAAAAAATCAATTCGATTAAATTGAAATAAATCAATTCCTATTTTGGACTTATTCAACTACAATTTTTTCCGTAACCTTTTCGACTTGGGATTTGAAGCATCGTGCAACAATCCATTCAATTTCATATGTTTTGATAATTTTATATATATTTCGATAATTTTTCATTTTTTATATTCTATTAATTAATGTCGTCGGTGGCTATGGGAAGTTTAGACGAAGCCAGTGAGATCGAATGGATCACACTGGACATGTTGGCGGATCTCGGCCGTCGTTCTATTAGACCCCGCTGCAGTTCAACCGGATTAGTCTCTGCTGATGATGACACGAAATCGCCGCCGCACTTCGACACTCACGACGAAGAACTCTTCATTGAAATTTTGCAACGGATTCCGGCCAAAGATGCCATTCGGTGTAAGTGCGTGTCCAAAAGTTGGTTCAATTCTATCTCCAGTCCCTATTTCGCTCGCTGCTATGATCGCCTTCGCTCTTCTTCCCCACCGCGTTTTAACCACTTTTTCTACACAAATAGAAGGAATTGGGCAGTTCCAATTAATCTGAGGGCGTTTCGATTTTTAAATGATGTCGAGAACCACCCAAATTCCACACCAGGGTGCTCCCTCGGTTTTCTACAGACTAGATCAGACCGCCCTTTTGGATTCTTAGCATCGAACAATGGGTTGATATTGTGTTGTGCCACTTCAGTCTTTCAGAGGCTTTACTATGTCTGCAACCCAATAACCAAGCACTGGATTGCACTCCCTCCGCCTCCTTCCCGTCTCAAAAGGGTTCGGGTTGGATTCAGCTGCTCTGTGAATCGCTTTAGGGTGGTGCGAATACCCCAATTTGAATCTAAAGAAAGGCATTACACCACTCTCAAATTGGAGATTTTCATCTCGGAGACAGGACAGTGGACTGAATCGGTGTTCACATGCGACGAACCATGTTTCCATTGGGTTTTTTATAAAAGTAATACCAAAATCAAAACAAGTTACCAAACTACTCTGGTTTTTAAACAATTCATAAAACTACTCTAGGTCGCATGGTCTGTACGCGACCTACGACATGTGGACGCCACGGTGGCGGTAAAAGGTCGCATGTGCGACTGGCGATCTCATACATGGTCGCATAACATCCCTGCGACCAAACCCAATGAACAGTAAGGTCGCATCCTTACCATGCGACCTTCTATTGGCTTTATATAGACGCGCAACTTCGGTTCGAAATCCAACATAAGAGATGTCTTTCCCCCGCCACGCGTTTGGGAGGAGAATGGAAAGAGGAGAGAGTTCCCGTTCAAGAAACGCAGAATGTGGTAGTGGAGAAGGCATTCAACCTTCACTAGCCGGCAATGACATTGTTCATCCGAACGTATCTGCTAATACAGAGGACCTTGATCCTATGTCTGCATACTTTGCCCGTCGCAGATCGTTGCGACTCTTGCCAGTGGAGCACATGAACGGTTACCGGGGGGATCGCCCGATAACTAACAGAATCAAGGTTTGGCAGCGTACAGGTCGTATCCCAAGTACAAGTGTTGATCCGCGCGAAGACCATAGAACACTTCCGCGGTTGGACTATAGCTTGGCAGGTTATGACAGGTGGGGTAAACGAGTATTCGTGGAGCCGAAAGTGCAATATGATGCTACACAAGATGTGTACTTCATGCTGGACTGGAATCAGACCTCGTATGAAAAGTGTGCGTCTCTGGGCGCCACCTCTCTACCAGCGCAGTGATTAGGTGCCAATCAAGCAGGACGAAGGGGAGCTCTAAAAGTCCGGTAAAACCAGCCTGCCGTACTAGCTGCCGTACGGCCTCCGATGGCCCCCCACGCCTCCTGAGCTGAGCCTCTGACCGACGACACGTTAGGACTGCACTGTCCATCGGACCGTGACCCTGCAAGCAACAACCATATTGACAACAAGATAACGATTAAAGATCAATTTAATTACACAAACCGATATATTAAGAAATATCTAATAACTTACAGCAGCTGCCCAAATGTCACTCGACCGGTGTTGATTCTGAAGAACTAGTAACGACGGGTCTAAGGGACCAGGATCCATAGCGTATCCTGCAAATTCAATTACATATCATCAAATTATGCCAACAATCAAGAATGTCAATAAATAAACTCGGGTGCAATATTTTATTTATAAACTGCATGACAGAGAAAACCAAATATGGGAATTAAAAAATCCATTTCAATCATAAATATTATATAGGGAAATTTAATAGTTCATTGCTTGCCAATTAATTTAATAGTTGATTGCTTGCCAATTAATTTAATCTTATGAAGAGTTCCAATTTTCTCATAGTACATGTCAAAGATATGAGTACAAAAACACCACATCTGGACATAACCTACCTAACGTCATCACCAATCCAATTGCTTTAAAACAAGAAACTTGCAAACCGATATGGCAATCACGAACATGATAATCTAAGTAACATCCAATTAACCCTCCGCAATATGGAATTCACTTCCAGTAACTCCATTAACATGAAGAAAGAAATTAGACAATCTCTTATTATGGACACACAGTAGTAAAGAACTGGCATTTGACATAAAATCACTGTTGTAAGTCGGAACATAAAATAAAAATGCATGTCAAATGACTCAAATCCCACTTACAAACTTTATGTCAAATTAGGGACTTTATGTCAAACTTTACAAACTTAATGTGATCCCACTTTAGGGACCACGTTGCTGAATTAGGGACTATGTTGCTAACACGTGGAGCCAAAAAACCTATGCACACAGAAATTCAATATGTTCCTGGCACATGGAAAATGCCTTCTACAAACACATACATAAATTCAAATTTAATGCATCTAATAACCACAAATGAAACCCAAATCACAACTCCAATACCTATAATTTTTCAGACAGTTACAAAAAATAGAGGAGACAGAGGCGAGCAAAACCTCCAAAATATCACAGTGCCGGAATGTGGTGGCCGGACAACTTCACGCCAGTGCCGACGCCGGATGGTCACCTGTGGAGTACATAAATCAGATCCACACCAGTGGATAAACTCTATCTATCTAGACAACCAAACAAATCCATAACTTACCACTGGAAAAGAAACGCTGATTCCGAACGCCGGCCGCCGCCGCCAAAGCCAAACAAGGGATGCAGAACCGGACGCCGCCGCCAACGCCGGAGAAGAAACGGTGCGCGTAGGTCGTACGGTGGTAGCCGGAGGGGAGACGGGGGAGGCGGCGGATCAGATCGGTGGGGTCGGTTTCGCTATGAAACAAAAACTTTGAAGCTCTGTCGAAGAAGACGCCAACGCCGGAGAACAATCGGTCCGTTGGGGGTCGTACGGTGGTCGCCGGAATGGAGGGGAGAAGAGGGAGGCGGCGGATCAGAGCGGTGGGGACGGCGGATCAGAGCGGTGGAAAAGTTTGAAACAGAGCGGTGGGGAAAAGTCTGAAGGTCGCAGACTGGTTTTTGAACCCTAAGGTCGCATGCTCATGTGCCGACCAAAGCCAAGGTCGCATAAGTGCCATACGACCTCCTACGTGGACCTCACCCGCCCTGGACCGCCTACGTGGACATCAGCCGCCTACGTGGACCTTAGGTCGGGTTTTTCGCCTGCGACCTAGAGTAGTTTTATGAATTGTTTCAAAACCAGAGTAGTTTCGTGACTTGTTTTGATTTTCGTATTAGTTTTATAAAAAACTCGTTTCCATTGGGGTAACTCAAGTGCAATTGTTTGCAATGGAGTGATCCACTGGAGTGATCTCTTCGTTGGCTCCATTTTTGTCTTTGATCCATACGAAATCAACCAATACCGAGTCATGGACCTGCCGCCAAATGATGAATATGAAGTGTTTCTTTGTGGTCTCCTTGGAGAGAGCCAAGGTTGTCTAAGGTATGCCCGATATCATTATACTATCGGCACTTTCAGCATTTGGGAACACAAGAATTATGATAGTAGCAGTGAATGGTGTTTGATGCACAATTTTCACACCGTGGTCATAATGGCTTTTCACCCAATTGACAAAGACGTCATGTTTCTGAGGTTTCCCCATCGCATCATTAAATTGGACATCAGGACAAAAAGTCTGGAACTGGTCTGTTCTATTGCACCTCCTACCATCATCTTTCACGGGTCAATAGTGTACCCACATGTGCTCCCATGGTGGCCACTGCTAGTTCCCGGAAAAGAAATCTACGAGGTAGTAATGTTTGGGGCCATCCCTCTTTAGTTGCTCTTTTTCAAGATGGTTAGATAACATGTTGTTTGTGATATTGCGAGAATACTCTTTCGCACCATGGATATGAGATATATGTTAACGGTTTCAATTTGTTACTTGCTTGGTTTCTTAGGATTGCAACATATAGCTGCGGTGATGATGTGATATGTAGAGAAACAGTACGGTTAGTCTTCCTTTTATCTTGTAGGAACTTAAGTTTGTCATGTTTCTCGTGGATGAACTTGTTCTTCTTGTCTTCTATTCTTTCTTGCATTTGTTAATGGAAGCTAATAGATTTGTAGTTCTATAGGATCCTATGTTGGGTAGCTTGTAATACCTTGCATCAAACTATCATCGTTGAGTTTCGTTCTGATACCGGTGAGACTGAACACGCAGTTTGAAAATCAGAACATAGTTGATCCTAGAGTCCTAATCTTCGCAGTCGGCAACATAATGAATAACAATGCTACTTTCAATCCGTGTCTCACTTACACACAAGCATAACATGAAAGTAGGAACGCGTTGTCCAAATCTCTTTTTGAATTATTTTCTAATTTGGATGCAACTGACAAAATATCTTTCTGAAACCTTAACCATGTCCTACGTGTTTGGGTAGCAAACAAGTGTGTCCTTTATGTGTCCCAAGCAAAACTCATCACACATTTAGGTATGTCTTGCTTCATAGATTACTTTAGTCTTGTATCTGAAGGCTTTGGGGGGTTTGTTCACACTTCACATGCAATATCCAGACTCTCTTGGATAATTTATCACGCGCTTCTTTTCCTTCTACATCTCCTATTCTCTTCTCTATATTCCCTTCTTTCCTGTAGCCTAAATTCTTTTAGCATTAGACTTTCTGTGGTTCTAGTTACGCAAAATGTGCAATATTCTTGATTGATGCTTTTGGAGATGGATAGCTCCATGGAAGTATTGGCCAAACTCTACCGAAGTCCGGACTATTGAGGACAAGTGTGCTACTTCTTTGATTTTTTTCCGGCATATCACTTGCCTTAGCTCGCTCTGGAAAAAGCTCTGCTCAGCAAGGGAAAGTGATGTGGACGACATTTTGTGCTTACAATGTTCAGTTTTTTAAAGGAATTATTTTACTTTCTGTTGGACTCTATAGTCTTCCCTCATTTGTGTTCGGTTTTTTTGGGTATATGAGAATTCATTGGAAAGAGCAAGGAAGTGAGAAGAGACTGTTCAATAGAAAGAGATTAAGGGCCTAAAATAAAATGATTTTGAGGAGCCCAACAAGCCTTTAAGTGGATCAATCTTCGGGAACTGTATTCAGTACTCAGGTGATGGGTGTCGTTTCATACTTTAAATTCCCAGAAATGGAAACTGAAAATCCTGCACCGCGCCAAGCCCTTTCTATTCTATCAGTTACGAGAATCGCACGCAGCAAAACCCGCACCAATATAAAAAAAGCAGTAGAATCTTACCAACTAGACTAGATATGTGTGTGTAACAAGAATCTCAATTTCGTGTATCCGGTTAAGCAAGTCCTGCTGCCATGTTCCAACCAAACAAAAAAACAGTGCATTCCGCATAGATCGAGACTTGCAGCAATATGCATATGATTTTCTGATATAAAGCCTATTTTGAGAAGCAACATCATCAAATTGCCCATTTGATCAAGTTGGCTAGAAATTGGGAAAATGCAAATAAAAGAATCTGAGGACAATAAAACAAGTACCAAACCTGATCTGCAACAACATATTAAAGCCTGCAAAAATATTGCTCAAAAGAGACCAAGTGCATAGTCTATCTGGAACTGTCCTTTTTTTCCCTTCAAGATTTTGTTTTCAGGAAAAAGAAAGATTTTGTTTGTTCATTGGAATCCAAAAACTGTTTTAATTGTTCCTAAAAAGTGGGTTTCCTTTTTAAAAAAACCCAAAATGAGTGCGCAAAAGAATTTGTTGGGGTTATTCTGCAAAATTTGCCGCTCTTCTTATTTAAAAGACCTTATTTTTTGGTTCTGGATCGGATGCGAAGTAAGTAAAACCGAGTGGGAATTACTCCAGTTTCGCAAACACCTCTGAAGAAAGAGAGAGGAGAGGAAGTGATTCAAATTCAAGAATGAAGAGGATTAGTGGAAGCGTTGAAAGAATAAGGCCAAGCCCAGAAAATGTCTTTTTAGAGGTTCGTTGGTTGTCGACCGAACCAAAAAAGAGGTTGGTTTCTCGGCCTTGGCCTTTGTACTACTATTGATATCAAGTCAGCCTCTGTATCAAAGAGGGGTATGGAAGGGTACTTGATGGGCTGCGAGTGACTAAATATCATCGCTTTGTGAGCAAATACTAACAATCCATCTTTCTTTAACAATTCCTGTCATTCAGGTCCAATTGGTTAGTTTTTGAATATGCTCCTGAAGATTATATCTAAAAGAAGAATGCCAGCTGCGACTAGAAAAATCATATCTTGATCTTTTGGATTAACAAAACCAACAAAAAATACAGCGAAAATCCCGATGCAGTACATTGATTGTGTATAGTAATATCCTTATTCGACAATTTTTTTTTTCATTCGAACTTGATGCTCGCTACAATGCTTCTAAATTCTGAACGGTTTCTAGGAGATGAACAGCAGCAAATCAGAGCTAGTCTGGTAACAGATACTTGTAATTGAAGCAGGGGAGAGAAGGCCTAATCAAGAATATAATGGTCATCAAAAGTTCATCACTTGCCAGCTGATGGGGGAAATACGTATTGTAAACTTGAGGTATAACCACATGTGCTCACTGTATACGCAGAGAGGCATAGGATGTACAGCTCGTATCCATCGTGGCTGATTAGCCCCATGCCATAGAGCAAGCATAGTTGACCACCAGCTTTCCATCGAAACCGAAGTTCTGAAATTCAAAAGTGGCAAAATAATCTTAGTAAAGTGTTCAGAATCAATAGATTTTGAATGTTATAGGAAACAATTCATTTCCATGCTCTTCAATCTTAACAAGTTAGAGGGGCACTTCACGCTTAACCACAATTCATCTGCTGATTCTAGAACATCCTTCGGTTTGGACCCAAAAAGCAACAGAATGCAATGAAATCTCTAAGCGAGTATGAAAGGGTTTGCGTTCCAATTTAGAGAATTGAGAAACAGAATGGTACTCAGCACAAGGCATATGCTTATCAAAGAAAATGCGAATTCCAACAAGTTATTGTTATCAACGGAAAAAATGAGAACCGCCGTAAAAGTCTTGCTACGTGCCAACTCATTTTCCATGTAGGTGAAAACTCCCGAAACCAAACTGCCTTCCCAAACAATCCACATGCCAATGTATTGAAGGCAAAACAGATTACGATTGAGACAAATATAAGTCAGTAGCGACAAGATTCTTAAATTCGCGATTGGAAACTTTCTATTCAAGCACTCAGAATTAGCACACAGTTTAATGGATGGATAATGTGTTCATGAGAACAAGTTCTCCGTAGTGTTTGAGAAATTCATTATCAATTTGTTTTCCACATCCTGGAAATGAGATCAAAATCCAATGTGCAATATGCAATATGCAAAATGTCAATAACTCATACCGTGGATCACAAACATGTCTATAGTCTAGAGTGTAGACTCGACACACACATGCCATCTTCTTGGCTTCTTGCTCCTCTGACAATTCTATCTACCAATTGAAAGATAACTTCTATGTCAATGTTAGCTTTAGGTTACACTATCTGACAATTTACCTTAACTAGTGTTCAAAAAATTGGCCTAGGCGCTAGGCAGTGTCGTGCCACCTCAACTTTAGGTCTAGGCACAATATTAGGATCAGTTGGAAATTAACTGGTGACTAGTCGGCTAAGTCTGTTTTATTAATCAGCCTAGTCAGGAACTAGTTGGCCTAGGCGGTTGTTTTAAAAAAAAATCAAATTAGAATTTTGTGATAAATTAAAATTATTTTAGAGTCTGTGATTTTTGATTATTTGAGATTTTACATATTAACTTTTCAATAATTTAGTTTTAAACTTTGAACATTTAACTTTGTTTAGACTAGTTATTTGTTACTACTTATTTTTTTAGTTATAAATAATAAAAAAACCAACTAGTCTCTAGTCCCTGTTTTATCGAAAAAAAAACTAGTCTCTAGTCCCTGACTAGTCGGCCTAGGCGCTAGGCACCTTTCTTCCGCCCGACTAACACCTAGTGACTTTTAGAACATTGACCTTAACATAATTGCTGCAATATAAAACAAATTTATACAAGCACGTAAGCAAAAGGCAATTAAAACATAAAAACTTACATTATATAGATCAATCACCAACTCATCTGGGTTGGGCGAGAAGGCACTGTTGACGTAAACAAACTGTGGAAGAAGATTAATATCTGCAAGCCTTACGATTCCATAAAAACGGGGGACAAACCATGAGAAAATCATTTACCAATGTCTCCCTGTGAAGCTGGCGACGAAGAAAATCAATCACTTTAGCAAACTTATCAGTTCCTCCAATCTGCCAACTCAATGACAAAAATTGAATCATCAGAAAATGTCGGACCGCGAGAAGTTGACCAAAGCTAGAAAATCAGTACCTATTAGCACAACGAATATGTAAACAGTAACCACCAATAGCTCAAGTCTTGCTCATAGTTGAGAAAGAGCAACCCAATAACCTGGCCCGAATTAAACAGCCTTTCCATTATAAGATAAAACTTGCTTGTTTTGGGACAGTCAAAGTGGATACAGAGTCCCCTTCTAGAACCATATTTCATTGGCAGCACGCGTATCCTGGTCTCAGTACTAAGAAGACAGACTGACGATATGCTACTCTGGCGAAAAGTCCCCCTACCGAAGAATGTTTAAAGACTTACTACGATGAGACGAACATATCAATCCAATCAAAACACAAATTTCTGACCATTCGAGACAGTTAAGAAGTCCTCACACCAACGGAGGCATACAAGGTCATTAAGGCATCAAATTACATAAAAGTTTCATATGGTTGAACTACAATCATGTACCATGCATTGCGAGATTTTAATTCTCTCTTTCTTGCTGGCTACACATCTTATGCAGTTTATCCATGAACAAGAACCCCAATATTTGGTCAGAAGCTACTACATAAAGAATAAGTTTGCACGATCCCTGCATCCACTCGTGCAAAAAATGCCCTAGTTGACCCTATGGATTTCCAATCTTCCCACCGGCAACATTTTGAATTACAAAACTGAATCAGGAAGTTAAACATTGATCTCCCCGTATCTGGTTAGAAGCTACTACATAAAGACCAAGTTTGCACAATCCCCGCATCCACAGGCCCAAAAAATGCCTAGTTGATCCTATGAATTTTCAATCTTTCCACCGGCAACATTTCGATTATAAAACTGAATCACAAAGTTAAACATTGATCTAGCATGAGTTCAAAAAACTTGAAAGAACGTACAAAAGGTTAAATTTTTATGTGCGTCAGAGTGGACTAGGGTTTCAAAGAGGGTACTCGAAAACACAAATTAGATCAGCAGGAGACGCAACATTAGCAATTAATCAAAAGCTTAAACATCTGCAATTAAGCAAAATCAAAGAAGACGTACCTTGAACTTGGCTTGCTTGAGAATTGGGGCGTCACCAGTTGCTCTCAGATGGACAACAACTTCATCAACAAAAAAGGGGGGAGGGGGCGATAAAAACGAAGATCAAAACCTTGTTCGGCAATTTGAATGAACTAAAAATCAAACCTTGTATGATACAATCAGTAGAAAAGAGTTCATGGGGTGAATTAGAAACACACCTTTACGAGCAGAATTCGGGGTCTCCGAAGCCATGATCTCCGGAGGAAGAGGAGCCGACGGTGAAGACTTCGACCCCGCGAATCTACAGGATTCTCTTTTTTCCCACGAAATCTAACTGACTTCTTATTTTGGGCCGGTTTAACTGACTTCTTGTGTTGGGCCGGTTTGTGTTGGATTAATTTTCACCTCTTTCAAATCAAACTCAATTTGGTCCGGTTGGTTTGTACCTCTTCTGAACCGAACCCAATTAATTTGGTGTGAAAATACATACAGATTCCGAACCATTTTATAAAGTGACAGACATTGACTCATATAGGATTAGTTTGGTCGAGAATTCGAGACGTTCGGATTGGCGAAAATTGACTTTAGTTTGACAATCGACCGAAATAAGTTTAGTCTTAGGCCAAGTGAATAAAGGAAAATTTGTAAAACTATAGAGTTCAAAAATTTTATATTTAGACTAAACCGTCCTTCAAATTTAAAAATTATCCATTTAATAAATTTAGTGCAGTTCTATCAATTATGAAGAAAGTAAAACTTGAATAAAAATTATTGAGTTTTTCATAAACAATTTAATTAGTTTGGCAAGAGAGGTCTCACACATGTAGACATGTGGGCTGATCACGTGACGGCATAGCTGACATGAGAAAGACAATTCCTATTATATCCGAGCTGAGAAAGTCGGGTTAGTGACTAGCCGACCTGAGAAGGACCGTCTGAGATACCATTGACGTGAGAAAGGTGATGGACAATATCGAATACAAGATAAGACAGAACTCCGAGTAAGTCGGGATAGAGTTTTAAATGGATATAGATGAGAAGTCCACAGCTAATTCGATTAATATGAGAAATATTGATTGAATGAAACTTTAATCGTAGGAGGTAACTTCTTGAATAAGAACCAAGTGAGGGTTATTTTATTACTGGCCAATCAAAAGGTAATCTCACTCCAATTATGATGGAGAATCAATATTCTAAGAGAATTAGGAAGATTAAATTATAAAGTCTATAAATAAGGATTCAGGTTCATGAAGAAAGACACGTTCTAACGCATTGATTTATTGACTAATAAAAAATATGTAATACCCCGACCCGATTTAATTATTTAAATTTAAAAATAACGCGGGTAATTACTATTATTACGTAATTTAATTCTACGATCTGGAAATTTCAATTTCGGAACCTACACTCATTAAAAACGTTAAATTTTAAGACGTTTTGAGATGTCGGCCTACTAACGAATACTCATATTAGAAATTCGAGTACGCCATGACGATCCTCGTAATTTTCTGAGTCACCCGGTCTATTCTCGTATTTTTTTGAAAAATCAGTATCGGAACAGTTTCTCGGGATCGTGCAGTATTTTGAGCTCACGGGCGTGACCAAGCCCTTGACCGATATAAATCCATCATGGTCAAATCAAATCCTCTTTTCCTTAAATTAAGGGGTGTGTTCCCTAATTTAATAAATAACCTAGCCTAATCTATGTGTATTTATTAATTTAATTCAATTTCCTCCAATTTAATACATATATATGTTTTGTATCATATAAGGAAAGGTTGGAATTGGATTGGTGATCTCTCTCTCTCTCTCTCTCTCTCTCTCTCTCTCTCTCACGGAAGAATTTTCTCCCCCTCTCTCTCTCTAACTCTCACACACACTTTCTCTCAAATTCTTCTTCTACCTCTACTTCTTAAATTGGATTTTTATACATTACCTCTTTTTACCGCTACACCACCACCTCTACATCACCACGTGTACTAAGACACGCCGGAGTTCCGCCTAGATCACCGTATTCGTAGCCCGAGCCACCATTTTCGTCCACCAAGCTTTCCGGTAAGGAGGAGGTAAAACACTCTTGTTAAATGCATACTTTTTCTTGTATTCGAGACTTTAGATCTTGATGTTTTATATGGTTTAATTTAGATTTCGTTGTTAGAACTCGTAGTCGGACAATTAGTCTTCGAAACAGATGGATTGGATCGACTTTCGGACCATTAGAACCCATAGAAATCGCATCACGAAAGTCACTCGCGAACTTGATAAAACTGTCTCTTTTCCCAGATTTTTAGCCAACTTCGGAGACTTAAATCTTAATGTTTTGTTGCTCGAATTACGTTTTGTAAAAGGCAAAAGTTTGAGACGAATACTTTATCTTGAACATAGACGGAATGGATTTTCCCTATGACATCTTGAACGTGTTAAAATCATGCTACGAAAATGACCCGCGGCCTTATTGAACACTGACTTTCTCAGATTTCTCAGATTTTCCCAGATTTTTTGTCAATTTTGGGCCCTTGAATCTTGATGTTCGGATGGTCAAAATCTATTTCTTAAAACACGAAAGTTGTAGAAAAACATTAAGTCTTGAACCTAGATAGATTGGGTCGTCCTCGAGACCTACGTAGTTCACAAAAACCGAGCCCAAAGATGTAACGAAAAACAGCCAATTTCTGGGAGTTTTCTCTCTCTAGAAACCCCACTCATGCACCCACTTAAATCGCCACACCCGTTAGCCGAATCACAAAATTGACCTTACCATGATGAAATTGGGGTTAAATAATGTATGTGATAAGTCTCGGTCCCGGGTTTCGGAGACCGGGGAGTATAATCACCACACGCCACTCTTACTTACTTGTTCTTCTTGTCTTCTATTCTTTCTTGCATTTGTTAATGTAAGCTAATAGATTTGTAGTTCTATAGGATCCTAAGTTGGGTAGCTTGTAATACCTTGCATCAAACTGTCATCGTTGAGTTTCGTTCTGATACCAGTGAGACTGAACACAGTTTGAAAATCAGAACATAGTTGATCCTAGAGTCCTAATCTTCGCAGTCGGCGACATAATGAATAACAATGCTACTTTCAATCCGTGTCTCACTTGCTCACAAGCATAACATGAAAGTAACGCGTTGTCCAAATCTCTTTTTGAATTATTTTCTAGTTTGGATACAACTGACAAAATATCTTTCTGAAACCTTAACCGTGTCCTACGTGTTTGGGTAGCAAACAAGTGTGTCCTTTATGTGTCCCAAGCAAACTCATCACACGTTTAGGTATGTCTTGCTTCATAGATTACTTTAGTCTTGTATCTGAAGGCTTTGGGGGGTTTGTTCACACTTCACATGCAATTTCCAGACTCTCTTGGATAATTTATCACGTGCTTCTTTTCCTTCTACATCTCCTATTCTCTTCTCTATATTCCCTTCTTTCCTGTAGCCTAACTTCTTTTAGCATTAGACTTTCTGTGGTTCTAGTTACGCAAAATGTGCAATATTCTTGATTGATGCTTTTGGAGATGGATAGCTCCATGGAAGTATTGGCCAAACTCTACCGAAGTCCAGACTATTGAGGACAAGTGTGCTACTTCTTTGATTTTTTTCCGGCATATCGCTTGCCTTAGCTCGCTCTGGAAAAAGCTCTGCTTGGCAAGGGAAAGTGATGTGGACGACATTTTGTGCTTACAATGTTCAGTTTTTTTAAGGAATTATTTTACTTTGTGTTGGGCTCTATAGTCTTCCCTCATTTGTGTTCGGTTTTTTTGGGTGTATGAGAATTCATTGGAAGGACCAAGGAAGTGAGAAGAGACTGTTCATAGAAAGAGATTAAGTGCCTAAAATAAAATGATTTTGAGGACAGAAGAACAAGGCTTATGAGTCTCTTGGAAAACTCTGCCATTGCCCATTTGTACTTGCCATTTATGTACACCATTGCAGCCCAAACTTTTCTTCCATCAAGTTTAGAGATGAATGCAAATAATTAAGCACCATTGGTGTAAAAGAGTCTCGTCTCACATGTCAATTGAACGAGCTTAAAGACCACCTCACCACACAAATTCTCATGTATTTATGGATACGGGGCTTATTTTTTGATAGTCAAGGTATCTGGACGGCTTTGGAATTACCCCAACCTAATGGACATAGAGCTTATATCTTGTGATTTTTTGAGCGAGCTCTTTATTTGTATGTTGTGATTTATATGTCTAATTCTTTATTGTGTTAACTAAAGTACAAAATGTGACATAACTTGCAGGTTTCCTTTTCATCGATTTTTAGACTTTTAAAATTAAACGAGTACAAGTCAAAGTGAAGACCAGCGAACCGATGGAGAATGAAAAGGGAACGAGAACAAGCCAAGTGTAGAACGAGCTCTTTATTTATTTGTTATTGAATTTCATTAGTTTGATTTGCCCTTTTTTGGGGCTCGAGTGTATGTTGTTTTAGCATAGATTTAGCATTTTTAGACTCGAGTAAACCTTACTCTCAATTCTCGTGAGTTGAGTGATCATTGATCCATAATAGTCTGTTACAAATTGTTACTAAGGTCAAGGTAAGCCTTTGCTTCACCATTAGGCACTATCACTACCACTACTTCACTAGTCCGCCACCGCAGCCCCCACCACCACCACCACTTCACCATGGCCACCACTACTCAACAACAGCTCTCTTCATTGCTTTTACCACTAAAACATTAACCACCCTTTATCACTGCATTAGCTTCTATCTTTGCACCATCTCTCCACCATCACACCGCCATCCACCACCGTTGCCGCTTTTTCTCCACCACAAGCTTACACATGCATGCATCTTTCTCAACCACCAATGCCTTCGCAAGACTCTTGGAATCGATATCCCCCAATGCTTACATAATGCATGTAAAGTGGAACGCTCTTACATACCTTCCATCGTGACTGTATTTTTGTTTAGGGACATTTGAATAGACACCGTCCTTGTTTCTTAAGGCTAACAATATTGCATAGTCAATCTACGTTTTGTGTGTACAATAGTTATTTAACTTGTTGAAAATATATTAAGATTGCTCTTTTTCTTCGCAAAATATTTCCGTTTTGAGATTTTAAAAAAACGTTGCCTCTTTTTTCTTTATTTTCCAGGTAACACATGGACATTTCTATAAGATTATTTATTGTTTAGATAGAGAATGGAAGGACAGAGGTAGTAGAGGGAGGTGTGTTGGGCTCAAGTTTGATACTACTTGACTAATATAAGGAGGGCCTTGGGGTTTTGGCTTCTATAACAAGATTATAAAGTTCAAAACTCTTTTATTTGGATGAAAATCACAAAAAAAAAAGAAAAATTCAGAAATTATCCATCGTCTAAATTAGGTTTAGTTCCGTTGGTGTTACAAAAAATGAAAATACCTCAAACTTAACCGAACATACACGCATCATAATATTAATATTTTATTTCACAATTGATACAACATAACTCTTTCATCCGTAATATAATTGAAAAAATGTGACATCTTCGACTAAACCTGAAGGAGACTTCGATTATTCCACTTTAGCTTATGAAGCACAATCTTGAAACAAAAGCATCGCCCTGATGAAATATGCAACTTGGTCGATTTCTCATAAAAAAATAGTTTATCCCTTCGGCTTCTTCAATTCAAAAATATTAGAATTGAAAAAATTATATCCTAGAGATGATGAAATAGCTCTTTTGATGAATTGTGATGTGGTAAGTACATCCCCCTTATGTCAATATATTTTATTGTCTAGAAAGAATTACATTAGTTCAGGTAAGTCAAAACTGACCTATTCTTATTTCAGATGAATCGAACTGTTGTTTTTTTAATTGGTTCAATTTTTTGATACTTTTTTCAACCCTAGGATTTGTAGCATCATGAAACAATCCATTCCATTTAATATGTTTTGATACACACACACACACACACACACACACACACATATATCTATATAACAAAACAAGGGAGTGAATTGACAGGTGTCCTACGTGGCAATTTTTTTTATTTTTTGAGAATCCTTTGTTATTTTCTGAAAGGAGTAGATTTAAGGGCTGGGATTACTTGCAGGTATCCAACGGCAGATACATTTTGCTTTCCAAACACTCCTCTTTCTTCCTCAAATTTCACGCTCTCTCTTGCTCTCTATGCGATTTCAAAATTTAAAACCATACATCACTTCCTCCTTCTCTCAGCTATTTCAAAAAATCATAACCTTTGATGGGCATTCAACCTACAACTCAAAAGGTTCTGGGCATTCAACTCCATGGACAGCTCAAAAGGGTTCAGGGCATTCAACAGTCGGAGCTCTGTCTCTCTCTCTGGCTCAATCCCCTCCTCTCACGGCTTCAATAGTTGCGTCCACAAATCAATGGAAAGTGCCCATCTACAAATCAAAGGTAGGCAAAATTTTGGTTGGTTGTTTGAGATATTGCTTTCTTCTAAATATTTTTTTCCTTTCTGATAGGGCTCCATAAGTTGATCACTAATTGTTTGTTAAAATGCCCGAATGGAAAACCCATTTTGAATTGTGATCTATGAGTACACAAGCTCCCGGAACTATATTTTGCTGTTCTTTTATTGGGGTTTCAAGAATGGGTTCTTCTATTTTCGGTTCTCTTATTTCCGTTGTGGTTGCTTCTCCAGGAATCATTCAAAGGTATTTTTGCTATTTTAGGAATGGTTCAAAACTCTACCAGAACTGTATGTTGCTGTTCTTTTATTGGGGTTTCTTTTGATATGATAGAGTTTTGTTTCGTTAAAAGTCAGAATTTTTTTCCCATACATTCGATTTTTTGGCTATGTTCATTTTTTGATGTTTTGTTTAGGCTGGAAGTCAGAATATACTCTCCCAATAAACATCCATCATAAACAAATGTATCTATATTCGTAACAATTATAAGAACTGGGTGAGATATTAGCAAATGAGGTGAACTTCTAGGCCATGTTCCTTAATCCACATCAACCTCCCCGCATCAATAACATCTTTGCACATGAAGCCAAGCACAACCCTCTCCACAGCCTTCATATCTCTTAACACAAAGTTATTGTCCAGTTTGGTTTATTGTCATTTACTTTTGGGCAAGTGACGGTATGAGAAATAAAGTTTGTTTATTCATTGGGTAAGTGCCAACCAGCTCCATAGCCTTCATATCTTTCTCCGTTTCGAATTCTATGTTATGCTAGGCCAAATAAGTTTGATACTAAGTTTTGCTCCACATATATCCATTTTTATTTGCTACAGAAAGTATTGGCAATCTTCTCTCACTCTGTTTTGCAACATTTATGTATCTACGAGAGATTGGAATTTTTTCTGCTTCGAAACAACAGATCCGGGTAGAGCTACCATCGTCCTTGGTAGAAATCAAGGTAAATCCTCTCCGTCTCTCTTACCTAGCAATCACTTTGGCTTTAGGAGGTGTTTTACTGATTTGGGTATTTGTTTGGATTATTTTACGTGTCCTTCTTTGATATAAAGTTTTTATCTTTACAACAGCATGTTTTAGTTTGACGAAATTGCTTGCACTTTATATTTTTTTCGATCAGCAATTTTGGCATGCTAAATGTTCAATATAATGTCCTTATGAATGTTTTTGACTTCTTTTTGACATCTCACATATTTTTTTTCTATACGCAGCGATCTGTTTTTCGGTGTGCTTGAATCTTTCAAATCTAGATGCTTCATGTGAATTACGTATGTTGGTGCTCGCGAGTTTCTCCACAGTTTCTAGCAGCATTGGTGAATTCTTGTGCTTCTAATTATTTGTCTTCCACTTGAGTTTCAGTTGGGTGTTAAGAGTGTGCAGTGTGTGAATCTACGAAATACAGTCATTTAGTTAATTATATGTGATGGATAATCAACTATAAATTACTGATAAGGTTATATTTCTACGCATGCTTCTTTGATAGTTTCAATCAAAAATATTTTTTCATATAGCTGAAGCAACTAGAAAAATAACATTTAAAAACTGTACGGCTTTTTTTGCTACTGGGAAAGATAGGGAAGTTAATGGGATGAAAAATATTGAATGTATGAGTGCTTTTGGCTTCTAGAAATGTAGAACATGCATAAGGACTAGATTGAGTGAGAGACTTAAAAAACTATTAATTTCAGGACCCACGGAACAAAACAAGAAATGTTGATATAGTCTCTATTATTAAGGCAATTAATCATGGTTGTCCTATTTTTTATTTCATATTGATTCAGTAGTTCTTCCCAGAGTCTTTACTCTCTATTGTTAAAAGGTAATTTCAGGACTTATGGTTGACATGGGTTTTGATTTGTTGATTTAGAAGGGAAAAAAAAGACTATAGTTCTTCCCATTGTAAATAGAGAAATGTGCTACTCATGTGGACGAAATCTTCATCAATAATAAAACTAATGCAATTGTAGATTTGGAATTCCTTTAATATGGAAGGGCTGTCTTGGTCCATGCCGTGTCAAAGTTTGATGGGTACATTTTTGTATGTCAATTTTTTTGGCTTATTTTTGTTATTGAATCTTGAGAAAAAAATGTTTCATTCAAATTAGTATACTAATTAGTACTTAGTAGACACCAAAAGCCCACCAACTGTAGAATAACTGATTTATCGTTATTCTTCCACAAGGTCGTGATTTTTCTATTCTGTAGTGACAGGTAAGTCGTTGGTTTGGAGTTCTTTTGCAAGTAATTAACGAGTATCTTTTTGTGGATTGTTGTGTGCGCGTGTGGTTTTTTATTTTTGGGTTGGAGCACTTTTATGCAATTATTCAAGCACGGGCGGGCAACCACTAGACTAATTGGAAATGATTTCTTCATTTTCAATCCTTTGTTTCTCATATTAAAAAACATCAATAAATGATTAGTCTAAGCATCTTAACAAACCGGTTACTCACTCACGTCCCTTACAATGAACATGTTTGAAACCGTCTGTGTGTTTCACAACTTAAGTATCCTAAGACACGTAATCGAGGGATGTTCGAATGGTGAGCAGGAGCATAAACGTCTATGTAGGATGGGATTCAATTGTGAGCAAACACAAAAAGCATAAATGTTGCTTTTGTGCTTCTAATTATATGATTTGAGAAAACTAAGATCATATAATGTTGACGAAACACCATAGAACACTGCTAGGAGATTATCATATTCGTAATGGACATGCGCGTACAAACAGAGGGCATGTAGATTTCCCATGTGGCCGTGTCCCTCGCGGGTTCGACACGGATAGACCTAATCATGATTCATTTCATTACATATCTTGATTTTACTTGGCTTAAACTTAGAAATGTAGAACATGCATAAGGACTAGATTGAGTGAGAGACTTAAAAAACTATTAATTTCAGGACCCATGGAACAAAACAAGAAATGTTGATATAGTCTCTATTATTAAGGCAATTAATCATGGTTGTCCTATTTTTTATTTCATATTGATTCAGTAGTTCTTCCCAGAGTCTTTACTCTCTATTGTTAAAAGGTAATTTCAGGACTTATGGTTGACATGGGTTTTGATTTGTTGATTTAGAGGGGGAAAAAAAGACTATAGTTCTTCCCATTGTAAATAGAGAAATGTGCTACTCATGTGGACGAAATCTTCATCAATAATAAAACTAATGCAATTGTAGATTTGGAATTCCTTTAATATGGAAGGGCTATCTTGGTCCATGCCGTGTCAAAGTTTGATGGGTACATTTTTGTATGTCAATTTTTTTGGCTTATTTTTGTTATTGAATCTTGAGAAAAAAATGTTTCATTCAAATTAGTATACTAATTAGTACTTAGTAGACACCAAAAGCCCACCAACTGTAGAATAACTGATTTACCGTTATTCTTCCACAAGGTCGTGATTTTTCTATTCTGTAGTGACAGGTAAGTCGTTGGTTTGGAGTTCTTTTGCAAGTAATTAACGAGTATCTTTTTGTGGATTGTTGTGCGCGCGTGTGGTTTTTTATTTTTGGGTTGGAGCACTTTTATGCAATTATTCAAGCACGGGCGGGCAACCACTAGACTAATTGGAAATGATTTCTTCATTTTCAATCCTTTGTTTCTCATATTAAAAAACATCAATAAATGATTAGTCTAAGCATCTTAACAAACCGGTTACTCACTCACGTCCCTTACAATGAACATGTTTGAAACCGTCTGTGTGTTTCACAACTTAAGTATCCTAAGACACGTAATCGAGGGATGTTCGAATGGTGAGCAGGAGCATAAACGTCTATGTAGGATGGGATTCAATTGTGAGCAAACACAAAAAGCATAAATGTTGCTTTTGTGCTTCTAATTATATGATTTGAGAAAACTAAGATCATATAATGTTGACGAAACACCATAGAACACTGCTAGGAGATTATCATATTCGTAATGGACATGCGCGTACAAACAGAGGGCATGTAGATTTCCCATGTGGCCGTGTCCCTCGCGGGTTCGACACGGATAGACCTAATCATGATTCATTTCATTACATATCTTGATTTTACTTGGCTTAAATTTAGAAAGCAAATTTTGTTATGACGATTGGTTAGCTTGCTGCAATTTATTTACAAAAGTTGAGTGCCTTCCCGCAAAAATTTAAAATTTTCAGTCAAGTTCCTTTAATCACTGAAGTTCAAGGTTTTCCTTCCTTACACTTATGTTTGTTTAATTGAATTGATAGAAGAAGTCAAGATATGACTACAGTTGGAAGCTTTCTGTGAGCTTTTCCACTTCGAGTTGTTTACTTACGTAGGTATAGGTTTTTTTTATGGTTCAAGTGTTTGTTTTTGAGTGAAGGTTTAGTTTCTTGGTTATGTGTTCTTCAGAAAAATGTGTGTAGTTTTTTTTTTCAAAACTAACATCAAGTGTTCATAATGAGATTAACTTCTCCCCTAAAATAATTTCTGAATTTGTGTATCACTATATGCATTGGTGTAATACTCGATTATACATGTTTATTTGATTGGTAAGGTTTTGTCTAATTCTTGATTTCGTACCTGAACTTTTGTTGCATGCATTTGTTGACCTCACTCAACGTCTACTTCTGTTGGTTATGACTGTCAGTTGAGTTAGTATCATGTTTTATTTGTCTCTATAAAATAAAGTTAATCGTTGCTTTATTACATTCTTTCCTTCATGGGGTATCAGATGTTTTGAGTTTGTGAGACCATGGGTACACTAGCAGCAAGTGATAACCATAGGCTCTGTGATATGTTTGGAGTGCCTTTATAATTTTAGTCTATGTACGCATAACATACGTTAGTTGTTTTTATTTGTTAGTTTAATTAATTGACATTATGATAGTATAGAAGACTGCATTCCAGTGAGTTCTAATGAGTGGTGCATAAGCACTTTGGTAGTTCAACATTAGTTATAATTTTTGTTTTAATTTTTTATTCTATTTTTTTTTCCAGGTATGATCTGACTAACAAAAATCCCGTTTGGATAATTAAGAAGACTTTCAAAAATGGAAATCAGTGTTAGCATTCAACTCCATGTTCCATATTCATTTTGTTGTTTGACTTGATTTTTCAGATATTTCTTCTTTTTTTTTTTGTTATTGTCCTCTTAAGAAGCGTTATGACAATGCCAAAGATTTGTTTGAGTTATAGCATTAAATTTTGATAGATCAATTGGAGACTTAAATGATTGTTTTTTTCAATTACTAAAATGTATAGTTTCATGTAAACTTTCAAATTCCTTGGTTTGAATGGTTAAAATACTTTATGTAATTTGACCTACAATAACCTCCATTTAAAAACACTTACGTTCCGTCTTTATTTTATTGGCATAAACAAGTGCTCTCTTTCATTTATTGGCACAACGAATTCGTGATGGGGGCATTGATATCAGCAGCAATAGACATGCATCTTTATATTTGCAAAATTTTAAAGTTTCTATCAAGTGTCTTCAGGCACAAACAATCCAAATAAACTAATATTAAATCAAAATAATAGTTATAGATTTGATTTGAGTTCTATACTATTCAGTTGTTTATTTGATGTATATACGTCTTCATAGTTATGATGTTGGCGTTTTCCTATTTGCTACGGTATGGTTATGTGGTTTTGATGTGGATGTCACGTGGCGTCTGTGTGGCATGTGACGTGTCAAACTGAATAGATGCAAGTCGATTAGGTACAACCACTCCACATGAAGGGGTGCGAGCGATCCACTGGCTAAGATCACGTTCATTCGGGTGTGTGTGATGTTTAGGTGATTGGAATAATCTAAGTCGTTCGGATTAAATTCAATGGTCAGAAAATGAGCAGGTGCATTGAAAAAAAATGATATCACACTCAAATGTACAAGTACGTACGAATTACTATCTAATTTTAATTTCAAAAGAACTGCCATAATTTTATAATAATTTTTTATTGATCAATTGAATGAGCTAATACGATTTTTTTTATAACTATAGTTATTAAATTATTTAAATCCTAATTAAAAATTATTTTAAAGGCTAATTTGTAAAAAGTCAAAACTAAACTAATGCAACTTAATGAGTTTGTAGCGTGCCTTCAGGCACGGGCTCGGGCACACGCTAGTATATATATATTGATTCTTATATATATTCTCTTTATTAAGGGCAATAGAAAATCAAAAAAAAAAAAATCCCAAAATTAAACAAATTCAAAAGAAATAGGGGGAAAAAAAAAAGAAAGTCAAAGTAGTTTGGCTTCGTACTGACACCGTCTGCGTAATATATATCCACTTGTAATGGGAAGGGACAAGTATCCTCACAGATGGCGGCGTCGGCGAATATGGGACGTGCAGACGAAGCCGGTGACAGCGAATGGATTACGCCGGAAACGGTGGCGGATCTCGGCCGTCGTTCTAGTAGGTGCTGCAGCAGTTCAACCGGATTAGTCACTGTTGATGATGACGAGAAATTGCCGGCCAGATTAGTCACCGCTGATGATGACACGAAATCGCCGCCGCACTTCGACACTCTCGACGACGAACTATTCGTTGAAATTTTGCAACGGATTCCAGCCAAAGATGCGATTCGGTGTAAGTGCGTGTCCAAGCGTTGGTTCAATTCTATCTCCAGTCCCTATTTCGCTCACTGCTATGATCGCCATCTCTCTTCTTGCCCACCCCATTTTGCCCTCTTTTTCTACACAAATTCATGGAATTGGGTAGTTCCAATTGATCCGAGTGGGTTTCGATTTGTAAATGATGTCGAAAACAACCCAAATTCCACACCAGGGTTCTCCCTCGGTTTTCTACCGACTCCTAGTACGTCACCGGATTCTAAATCAGACCGCCCTGTTCGATTCTTAGCATCGAACAACGGGTTGGTGTTGTGTTGCGCCACTCGAACCTTCCAGAAGCTTTACTATGTCTGCAACCCAGTCACCATGCAGTGGATTGCACTCCCTCCGCCTCCTTCCTGTCCCAAAAAGGTTCGGGTTGGATTCAGCTTCTCCGTGACTCGCTTTAGAGTGGTGCGAATACCCGAATTTGAATCTAAAGCAAGGCGTTGCACAACTCTCAAATTGGAGATTTTCATCTCGGAGACAGGGCGATGGACAGAATCAGTGTTTATATGTGATGAACCAAATTTTCATTGGGGTGACTCTAGTGCAGTTGTCTGCAATGGAGTGATCCACTGGAGGGATCTCTTCAGTGACTTCATTTTTGTCTTTGATCCATACAAAATCAACCAATACCGAATCATTGACCTGCCGCCAGTTTACAGACACAATGGGTATCCTTGTGCTCTCTTTGGGGAGAGCCAGGGTTGTCTAAGGTATGCCCTGTATCATTGTTATACCCGCACTTTCTGCATTTGGGAACATAAGGGCTATGGTAGTAGCCGTGAATGGTGCTTGATGCACTATTTTCATCGCACTCAAGTAGTATCAGACAATTCTCGACTCACTCAAAATGAAATGTGGCTTTTTCACTGTGTGGTTATACTGGCTTTTCATCCAATCGACAAAGACGTTATGTTTCTGAGGCTTCCTGTTGGCATCGTTAAATTGGACATTGGAAAAAAAAGTCTGGAAATGGTCTGTTCTGTTGCGCATCTTCCCCTCATCCGTCACGGGTCAAAAGTGTACCCACATGTGCTCCCCTGGTGGCCACCGCTAGTTCCCAGAATAGAAATCTCTGAGGTAGTAATGTTTGGTCCCATCCCTCTTTAGTTTCTCTTTTTCAAGATGGTTAGATAACATGTTGTTTGTGATATTGTGAGAATACTCTTTCGCACCATGGTTATGTGATATATATTAACTGTTGCAATTTGTTACTTGCTTGGTTTCTTAGGATTGCAACATGTAGCTGCGGTGATGATGCGATGTTTAGAGAACAACACAGTTAGTCTTCCTTTTATCTTGTAGGAACTTAAGTTTGTCATGATTCTTGCAGATGAACTTGTTCTTCTTGTCTTCTTTTCCTTTCTTTCACAAAGAATTTTGTTTGGCTGATGGAAGCTAATAGAGGTGTAGTTCTGTAGGATCCTAAGTTGGGCAGCTTGTAACACCTTGCATCAAACTGTCATCATTAAATTTCGTTCTGATACGATTGAGACTGCACTCATAGTTTGAAAAGCAGAACGTAGTGGATCCTAGATTGCTAATCTTCACTATCAGAAACATAATAAATAAAATACTACTTTCAATCTGTTTCTCCCTTACACAGAAGCATAATATGAAAGTAGGAATGCTTGTCCAAATCTCTTTTTGAGTTGTTTTCTAATTTAGACCCTATTGACAAAATCTCTTTCTAAAACCTTAACCTTGTCCTACGTGTTTGGGTGGCAAACAAGTGTGTCTAAGGTTTGTACTTTACGCAAACACATTTAGGTACGTCTTGCTTTAATAGATCACTTTAGTCTTTATATATGAAGGCTTCGGGGTTTGTTTTGATGCAATTTCCTCAACTCCACCTCTATATGGCTTAGGGTTCTTATAGCTTTTTACTTCTCACTTTTGAATCACTTTGCGTTTCCTATCATCAGCTTTCCATCTTTTAAGCGATATCTAGAGCGTTGACTGTTGTATGAAGACTAAAGGTTATCTATCTAGTGGAGATCAATATATCAATTGTTTAGGAATTGGAATCTCTTGAGGAATCCTGGTTTTGTATTAGGATATTATTTTCTTTTCACGTTTGATTTGGAAGTGTGCTTATTAAAATTCGGTGTAATCTACGCTCGCACGAAGTAGGCGCGACCCATTTACAAAAGAAGTCTTAGGACCTGTAAGTATGGCTATACATCAAAATGTACTCGAATGCCTAAATAGAATCTGGAAACTGGTTCAAGGAAGGAGCAACCAAACGGGAAAATCGACCAAACCATACTGTAAGAATTTTCTCTCAAGCATGAAAGTAGGCATCTTCCATGTTTCTTTCTCTGCTCTTCCTCACTAGTATTAGAGCTTTTCACATGAGGGTTTACGCTAGTCTTTCTCATCATATTGCAAACTTCTAAGCATCATCCTTGAGCGTCTATGAATTGTTGTAGAATTATCATTGGACAACTAAAGCTTCTACTTCTTTTTTATGAAACAAACCAACTTCCAGACTGTATAATGCGCACCACTTTCTTACAATTTAACATTATACGGCTTCTCTCAAGGGTTGATCATAAGTGTAAATGGAATTATCACCACTTGTCTAATTCATTGAAATGCTGAGAATATAAATAATTAAGCACCATTGATGTACGAGAGTCTCGTCTCACATGTCAATTGAACAAGCTTAAAGACCACCTCAACATAATAAATAAAATGCTATTTTCAATCTGTTTCTCCCTTACACTCAAGCATAATATGAAAGTAGGAACGCTTGTCCAAATCTCTTTTTGAATTGTTTTCTAATTTAGATCTCACTGACAAAATCTCTTTTTGAAACCTTAACCGTGTCCTACGTGTTTGGGTGGCAAACAAGTGTGTCCAAGGTGTGTTCTTTACGTGTCCCACGCAAACACAACACGCATTTTTGCATGTCTTGTTTCATAGATCACTTTAGTCTTATATTGGAAGGCTCTGGTGTTTGTTCAAATGCAATTTCCCCAATGGCTATACTCCGTCTTCGGCGGGGCACACATCTTACTGAGTCAAAACTACTGCTTTCCTCTTAATTACACTTATATAAGAAAAAGAATATTCCTAATAAACAACACTACTAAACACAAATGCAATGAGCAATAGACTTGAATTCAGAGCATCCAACTGGGTAAATTTGGCCAACATAGGCAGCCTCCTGGACAAAGTTTTTTATTTACATACCACACAAAAATCACAGAAGACAGCGTGGGAGAAGTTGGAAGCAGCTTTGCTTTATGGGAATACAGGGGTATGAACTATACATGTTGCACTCTATCAATTGATCCAAAGGTCTTTTCCCTTCTTAGATGTGTTATTTTAAACAGGCAATCTAGAAAAGTACAAACATGGTTCTCTGATTTTACATAGTAATGAGCTGCAAATATCACCGAGCTTGATCACGGCGGAACAGTAACTCTTACTCAGATCTTCAATGCCACACATAAGTATAGATAAAGCTTCAAAGGAGCATTTATACACAGTTCACACGCAACTTGTCAGGTATCAATGGCAATACCACGTTTAACCAACCATTAGAGATAAACAAGAAAAGTTGACTACGCCTCAGGAACAGCGGAATCAGGAAATGCACGTCCAGTATGAATGTTCAAAACAATTCAAAACAATTAGTACAACCATGTTCGTACTAATTGTACACAGTTCTCTTATATATGATACCACCAAACAAAATCTTTCCATTTCGTTACGTTACAATTAGGTTACATCTACTTGCATCAAATGAAGGCATAAAAAACCAAACGAGGACATTAAAATTGTACAAATAGAATAAAATCAGACATCAAATTAAAAACTATTTATGAGGATGAAGTGTTTTTATTATTATACTCCCATGTTTAGATTCAAAGCCCTACATATGTCACGAACAGTCAATTTACTGGGCATTAGAAGCTCTTAGAAGTTGGTGCAAACTTGTACAAAATTCTAAGATGTGGAAAAGTTCAAAATGTCTCAGTTAAATCTAGAGAATTCCAAAAACTCACAAATGTTGTAGATAGAGTTGGATGCAGAACATCCTAGAATTGCAAGAGAATTCTATATTGTACTGGATGTGTGTAAGATGTTCTAGGACATAGAAGAATAAATCAAACCAAACCAAACTGAGCCTTATGTCCCAAATCAATTGGGGTCGGCTACATGAATCCTTTTCCTCCAAAGAGTTCTGTCAAGTGCTGCTTGCTCACTTAGCCCTAGTAGACTTAAATCCTTGCACACTACCGCATCTAATGTCAATTTGGGTCTTCCCCACCCCGGAGCATTGCTATGCAAAGTTATCCTATCCGCTCTCTTAACTATGGCATCCGTAGGTCTACGATAGACCTGCCCAAACCACCTAAGCCTATTTTCCCTCAACTTCTCGTCTATAGGTGCTACGCCTACCATCTCGCGGACTGTTTCATTTCTAATCCTATCTCGTCTAGTCTTACCACACATCCACCTCAACATTCTCATTTCCGCTACACTCATCTTGGTCACCTGTTGTTTCTTCATAGGCCAGCATTCTGTCCCGTAAAGCATCACTGGTCTTATAGCAGTTCTATAGAATTTTCCCTTCAACTTTGTGGGTACCCTCTTGTCCCACAGTACGCTAGTAGCACTTCTCCACTTGAGCCACCCCACTTGGATCCTATGGGTCACATCATCCGTAATCTCTCCATCTTGACTAATAATAGAGCCTAAATACTTAAAACGGTCACTCTTTGGTATCTCCTGGTCTTGAATCATCACTTTTTCTTCGTACGCACTTCTGGTATCACTAAACTTGCAAACCATATACTCAGTTTTATTCCTACTTATCCGAAAGTCCTTAGACTCTCGTGCATCCCGCCAAATTTCTAATTTAGTATTAACACCGCTAGCAGTATCATCTACAAGGACGATATCGTCTGCAAACAACATACACCATGGAATATCCTCTTGAATCTGACTAGTCAATTCATCCATAACTAGAGCGAAAAGGTAAGGGCTCAAGGCTGACCCTTGGTGCAATCCTACTGTGATGGGAAATTCACTCGTCTCCCCTGCTGGTGATCTAATGGCAGTGACAACACCTTCATACATGTCTCGAACAACATCGATACACCCTTTGGTTACTCCCTTTCTCTCCAGAACCCCCCATATAATGTCTCTGGGCACCCTATCATAAGCCTTTTCTAGGTCTATGAAGACCATATGAAGATCCTTCTTCATTGACTTGTGTTTACACTCTTCTTAGTAGGTAAATAGCTTCCATGGTCGATCTCCCAGGCTTCTAGGACATAGAAGAATATAGAGGCTAAATGATTCCAAAGAGTTCCTTAAAACTTATAAATAGAGAGGGGGTCTCATTTGTGAAAGGAACATAGAGAGATTGAGAGGGTTGGTAAAAATGGAATAAAATACATCGTAGAATGTTGATGGGCTTCATCAACAAAGAGAACCCTTCTAATGTTCAAACTGGATGATAATGAAGATATCAAACAAATAGTTTGTGCTATTTATATTAGAACCTGCGACTCATATCAAATCTTAGCAAGTTTGCTAAATCATGGTTGGGCAAGAATTAATGAACAATCACCTTTTGATACACTACATGTGAATGCCAGTTGGTCAGGATATTATCCCGGTTCGAGTCTTATGATGACGCAACAGGTCATTAGCAACACATACAAGACTCGAACAACCGATGGTGGTGAGGCTGCTACAGGAGGAGAAGCAGGTGATGTACTGTCGGTAGGCGATTCGGTATCATCATTGATATCTTGTTTGTACAGTTTTAGTACTCCCTGCTTATTAATAAGCACATCAAAATCATCTGATGTAGCCTCAGCCCCAACCTCTATAGCACCAATCACCTCAACAACGTGAGAAAAATTTGTCAAATTCAAGTGGGAGATCTCGAGAGAGATTGACAGCAATAGCACCAACCACAATCTCTACACTATGGACAATAGCCACAACATCTACACCGTCAACAGTAGCCGCCCAACTTCACTAGTAACAGCAGCAAAATCCGTCATCTCAATATCAGCAATAGCGGAACCAGGAAATGCATGTTGAATATGAATGTTCAAAACAATTAGTACAGAAACAATCAAAACAAAAAAAAAGCTAAATACTGAAATTTCAGCTTGGAACCAAAAATTGTAAAAGCCCGATTGCCAAATTATAGGTAAATCTACTCGCATCAAATGAAGGCATAAAATACCAAATGAGGACATTAAAATTGTACAAATAGAATAAAATTAGACCTCAAATTAAAAACTATTTATGAGGATGAAGTGTTTTTATTATTATACTCCCGTGTTTAGATTCAAAGCCCTACTTATGTCACAAACAATCAATTTACTATGTCACAATTCAAAGCCCTCCTTGTCTTTATATTATGGAAGCAAGGGATCAGTTCAAATTATTTTCATTTGAGCACAATTTTTATTTAAAAAAAAAACACAATATTATAAGTTAAAACATGGGACAAAGTTTTAAAATGAGCACGACGAAAGCAACGGGATCAGTAAGGTTCTTAGTTAAATCAGACAAGTGTTAGGATTAAAGCAAGTTCTTAGTTCCTTTCTCAGTGGGTAAGGTACGAGGGGTTTGACATTTTGAGTTGTTTTGCTAAATTGCAAGATTCTTTGCCTTTATGTCGTGGAAGCATGAGATCAAGGAAAGGTCACCACTGCAGTTGCTAGTCCTCAAGTGAAGAAGAAGAGTATACTCAAGTGAAGAAGAAGAGCCTCAACAAGTATACGATACAAAGTTAAATTAAAGAAGAAGGAAGGAGCTCAAATCTTCTGTATAAAAAACATTTGTATCTGTAGGCTTGTGCATTTTCAATCATAGAATTATTTAAAAATCTTTACACATCTCAAGATTATTACTTGATTTATGAGGTAGTAATGTTTGGTGTCATCCCTCTTTTGTTGCTCTTTTTCAAGATGGTTAGATAACATGTTTGTGATGTTGTGAGAATACCCTTTCGCACCATGGATATGAGATATATGTTACCTGTTGCAATTTGTTACTTGTTTGGTTTCTTAGGATTGCAACATGTAGCTGCGGTGATGATGCAATAGTTAGAGGAACAATGCGGTTAGTCTTCCTTTTATCTTGTAGCAACTTAAGTTTGTCCTGATTCTCGCAGATGAACTTGTTCTTCTTGTCTTATTTTCTTTCTTGCACAAAGAATTTTGTTTGGTTGGTGGAAGCTAATAGAGGTGTAGTTCTATAGGATCCTAAGTTGGGCAGCTTGTAAGATCTTGCATTAGATTGTCGTCATTAATTTTCATTCTGATACAGTTGAAACTGAACACATAATTTGAGAAGCAGAACATAGTTGATCCTAGATTCCTAATCTTCACGTTCGGCAACATGAATAAAATGCTATTTTCAATTTGTTTCTCTCTTCCACGCAAGCATAATATGAAAGTAAGAACGCTTGTCCAAATCTCTTTTTGAATTGTTTTCTAATTTAGACCCCATTGACAAAATCTCTTTCTGAAACCTTAACTGTGTCCTACGTGTTTGGGTGGCAAATAAGTGTGTCCAAGGTGTGTTCTTTATGTGTCCCACGCAAACACAACACGCATTTTTGTATGTCTTGCTTCATAGATCACTTTAGTCTTATATCTGAAGGCTTAGGGGTTTGTTTAGATGCAATTTTGTCAACTCCACCTCTATATATGGCTTTGTTAGTTTAGCTTATTCTTTCAGCTTTTTACTTTTTTCTCTTTTGAATACCGTTGCATTTCGTATCATGAGCTTTTCATTTTTTAAGCGTTATATGGATTGTTAACCGTCTTTCTAGTGGAGATCAATATGTTACTAGTTTAGGAATTGAAATCTCTTGAGGAATCCTAGTTTTATATTAGGATTTTGTTTTCTTTCCTCGTTTGATTTGGAAGTGTTCTTATTAAAATTCGGCGTAAACTACACTCATGACAAGGAGGTGCAACCCATATATAGAAGAAGGTTTAGGACCTCTAAGTATGGCTATACATCAAATGTACTCCAATGCCTCCGTAAAATCTGGAAACTGGTTCAAGGAAGGATCAACCAAATGGGAAAACCAACCAAACCATACAGTAAGAATTTTGCTCTTAAGCATGGAAGTAGGCACCTTCTCCATTTCCTTCTCACTGGTATTAGAGCTTTTCGTATGAGGGTTTACGCTAGTCTTTCTCATCTATAACTTCTAAGCATCATCCTTGAGTGTCTATGTTATTGTTGTAGAATTATCATTGGACAACTAAAGCTTAGACTTCTTTTTATTTAAGAAACCAACTTCTATATTGTATAATGCACACAACTTCCTTACAATTTAACTTTATACGGCTTCTCTCTAGTGTCGAAACATAATTGTAAGTGGAATTATCAACCACGGGTCTAGTTCATTGACATTGCTGAGAATATAAATAATTAAATTACCCCCTCTTTAACCGCTTAAGTTTTTAAATGAGTTGGTGGTCGAATATGGTATTAGAGCAGGCAATAGATACTACATTTGAACCTCACAGCCTACCTAGTCATTAAATATTTTCACGTGTTTAGTCCGTTTTTGTAGGAGAGTTTGGCTACACATGAGGGGTTGTGTTGAGAATCTAAATAATAAAGTTACCCCTCTTTTTGATAGTCTAAGGCTTTAAGCTTTTAGATGAGCTGGTGCTTGGTGGTTAACAATCTAATAGACATCAATCGATCAACACATTGGCACATGACATTTTCCTTTGTTGATTCTCATTTTGTAACACATTGGCACGACATTTTCTATACATAGTATTTGATAAATAGGAAATGAGGATTTCGGTAGATTTTCTCTCTTTGCATACTCCCATTTTGTCTCTTCTTCCTTCCCTTGTTTTGTTCTTTCTTTTCTCTTTTTTTCTCCCTCCCTTCCTTCATTTTCTTCTTTCTTTTTTCTTTTTCTGCAATGGCTCTACTTCGTCTCCAATGGGACACATTAGCCATGTAGATCGTGGCATCCTCCAGAAACAATAGCCTTGGTTAGTTACTCTTAGAACCACTGTTGTTTACACGAAATCTTACTTTGTGCACATTTATATTGTTTGTGACTGTTAACCCCTAGACCATCAGGAGGTACGGTGATTTTATTTCCTCTTCGATGTTATTTTCCTCGCTTGTGATCATTTTGTTAAAAAGAAGGCTTCATCACTGATTAAGTGTCGGCATACATTGCATTGATATTGTGTTGGCAATGCAGTGTATGTACTTGATCACTCAGATCTCATACCCTCTTTCTTTTTCTTCCAATTATTTTTTCTCTTCACATCTTTCATCTCATCCAAAAGATCAGCAAACCCGATTCATAAAACCCTCCATCAGGTTCAAAGCTGAACGCAAATAATTCCCCCTTGCATATGCATCTAAGCACCATTGATGTATGAGTCTTGTATGTCAACTGAATGAGCTTAACGACCACCCGCAATACAGATACTCTTGTATTTATGGATACAGGACTTTATTTATATGTTGGTATTTTTTGCACTAAGCAGTTGGCAATGGTGTTCCGAAGGTAACAATGCACAGATTATCAAATTCTATCAGGGCTTTATTTCTATTACTAATTTATTTTGTTGGGAGAGACTGCATTAGATGAAACATGCCTAAAATGTGACACAACTTGCAGGTTCGCGTTTGACCCATTTTCAGACTTTTGAAATTGAATGAGTACAAGCCAAGTGCAGAATAGCGAACCAGTGGGGAGTGGAAAGGAATTGACTGAAGGCTAATCAGAGTATTAGGCCGGTATTGTAGTTATCCAGAAATTATTAGATTATTTAGTCAGTGGAATTTATGTAGAGATTTATTTTTGTAGTTAATGTTTTTTGGTTATCAGATTTCATTAGTTTGATTTGCCTATTTTTTAGGCTCTTTCATCATAGATTTAGCATTTTGTTTGGTTCTCTCCGCATCAGATACTCCTAGATTTAGTATTTTGTTTGGTTCGGGTCTTGGTCTGGTTTGGGCATTGGTCTGTTTTGGTTTTTCTTATCTACTGATATATGATTGAACGTCAACATGCTTCTGTTGGAGTTTCTGCTTTGGATTTCAAGGGCTGATGTTATTGTTGGCCCTTCACAAAGTTTGAAGCCTAATGAGATAGGAATGCTGCTGCACGTATGGGATTTTTGATGAAGATCCAAGGTTAATACCATATGCAGAATGTTGAACGTTTTGGGTGCCAAGGGGTCGTTGGAATGGGGCTGCGCATCCACATCTCCGCTGGATTCGATCTGCTTTCTGCTGGTTTTGTTGCTTAGGAGTCTAATGGTCTAATGGATTGGGGCCTATGCTACTTCACTTTAACACAGCTTAAGGATTGACTGATGAAGATTTTGCTGCTATTGCTGTTCTGTTGCTGTCTATTGCTTTCGAATTGATGTTCTGTTTTGCCGGCTATCTGCTGGTGTGCTACTAATTATTTGTAGTGTTAATTGAAGTACAAAATGTGACATAACTTGATATGGCAACGTGATGCAAATTGTGCACAAAATATGACATGTTATGCCAAACTCAGGTTACCCCCCATCGAGCAACGAATCCATACATGAATCGGAGTACTTAATAAAATCCTCAACCCTGTTATTGTTCTGACTATTACATCGGGCCGAGCCTGTGTGTTATGGCATCTCTTATAGCTTAATAGACCAAAAGGATGGGAATGGCACTCCTTCCAGGCCGTTCATTACCAACTTCGCTCACTGTTATGGTAGTTTCACATATCATCCTGGGGACTTTTTGGTTGGAAACCACTTCCACGAAAGTTTTTTTGCCTACTCCTCGGGTGCAGGTGCCAATGTATTGAATTCGTAGTGGTTTGGTGGTTGTGGGGATCCCCTCGTACCCCCTGTTAATTCGATGCCTGTGGGGAGCTATTGCCGATTGGTAGCTCTTATCCTATGTTCTGGTTGTCGAGCATTCCAAGCAAATGTTGGTATCCTGGCAAAGATCATATGGCCCCTAATAACTGTTCCATTCATTATTTTGATAGCAAGTTGGGCTGAATACCATGAAACGAATCTTACAAGACCAAACTTAGTGTTAGATTTGGACCTCTTGGCTGGTACGGAGGCCTTATAAGAAACTTGTCCGTAACCCTTGAACACCTGCATCAGCCACTCACCATCCATGGCGTTGGGAAGATTGTAGAAAAAGATTGAAAAAGATGGGCCTCAGTCTTCCTTACTCCCTAATCTTCCAATGGAATGTGTAAGCAATATTGATAATCACGTGCAGAAGCCCATTGATCATGTGCCGTTGTCATCTTAAGCTGTGTGTTTAGCGAATGTGTTTAGTCTTGCCTTCTCTGTTAATTAATTCTGTTAATTAGTTGATAAGTCAGTCAAGTTTTGTTTAGTCTATGCTGAGCTGGCATTTTTAAGTCGGTTGGTCAATCAAGGCTCAAGGCCAGATATAAAAGAGATCGACCGGTTTTGTTTTGGTTAAGACAGTCCAAATGAATCAATGAAATGCTATTCTTTCTTTTCGTTCTTACTGCAAATTGTTCTACATGATCAATCTCGTGTTTCACAATACATGAATCACAAATTCTTCAGAATGCACCTATGGTACAGAGGGGCTTCCTCTTGGTAATCAGTATCCATGGAGTTGTTGCATGTAAGCACCATTGATGTACGACGAGTACTCCGCCACACATATACTTGTCGGGACTTTATTTATATGCTGTGATTGTTTGCACTAAGCAGTGGAAATAGTGTTCCAAAGGTAACGATGCACAGAGAATGGTGTGAGAACAGCTGTGTAAACTTCACTGCACAGATGATCAAACTCTATTTGGGCTTTATTTTGAGAAGTTCAAGTTACCCCTCTCTTTAACACCTTAAGCCCTTAGAAGAGTTGATAGTAACAATCTGATAACGTCGTTCGTGATCCCATGTTTTCTGTAGCAGCAAGGATCGGTGGTATTCCATCGACACCGGGTCCTCCTCCTCCAGCTGCAGCATCAGTAACCACCCCTATGTCTCCTGCAGCAGCAACAACAACAACAAAATTGCCCATCCCCTATGGATCCCAAACTCACACAGATAAGAAAATTTTTGGAATAATCTTTAAGCAAAAAATTATTGACGCCTCCTCTTTCTCCTCCTTCTCCTCCTCCTCCTCTTGCAGTAGGAGCAGGAGCAACTGTCATTCACATGATTTAGCAAAAGGTGAATGTTCATTAATTCTTGCCCAACCATGATTTAGCAAACTTGCTAAGGTTTGATACAAAGTCGTGGGTTCCAATATCAATAGCACAACCTATTTGTTTGTATCTTCATTATCATCCAGTTTGAACATTGGAAGGGTTCTCCTTGTTGATGAAGGTCATCAACATGCTATGATGTATATTATTCCATTTTTACCAACCCTCTTAAGCTCTCTATGTTCCTTCACAAGTGAGACCCTCTCTCTATTTATAAGCTTTTAAGGAACTCTTTAGAATCATGTAGTCTCTGTATTCTTTTATGTCCTAGAATATTTTACACACATCTAGTACAATATAGAATTCTCTTGCAATTCTAGGATGTTCTGCATCTAGCTCCATCTATAACATTTCAGAGTTTTTAAAATTCTCTAGACTTAACTAAAACATTCTAAACTCTTTCACAGTATCTTAGAATTTTCTACAAGTTTGCATCAACTTCTAAGAGCTTTTAATGCCACATAAATTGATAGTTCATGACATAAGTAGGACTTTGAATCTAAACACGGGAGTATAATAATAAAAACACTTCTCCTTATAAATAGTTTTTGATTTGATGTCTGATTTTAATCAATTCGTACAATTTTAATGTCACCATTTGGTTTTTTATGCTTTCATTTGACGCGAGAAGATTTACCTATAAGTTGTCAGTTTAATTTTTCTCTTCCTGTCTTCAATACGTCTTTTTTTTTTACTTGTAAGATATAGCTCATGCCACTAAAGTATAATTTTTTTTCGTAACTTAATTAAGTACTCAAAATTTAATATATGAGGTAATTCGATAAATTGAATAGTTATATTAGAAATTATTTAATGTTTTAAGAACCTTTTACAATGTAGACTTGAATTTTTAAAAAAAGTCAACTACCGTATTATTACTTAATTTTAACTAAAATTTATCAGTACTTATATATCACTTCTTTTTCTACCGTCACCACCTTCTACCATCGTCACCACCACTACCACTACTCCACCTATAGTACTCCACCACCACTTCACTATCGACATCACCACTCACTACAAGAAAGTTGGGATCTCCCAACGGTTTTATTAACAACGGTCTAAAAAACCGTTGGTAAAACATAGGTCTAATAACGTTTCCCAAAGCGTTGGTATAACCATGTACATAACCACGGTTTTTAGTAGACCGTTAGTACACGTTTTCCTATTGCCACGATTTTCATTTGACTGTTAGTAAATTTCTTTTTTATATAATGTAATAATGTATAATATATTATGTAATTGTCATATCTCTCATGCTTCTTGAATAGTTCCAAGCCAAAGTGAAACCCAATGCAGTCCACGATGTGGAATCGGTGGCCGACCTGCTTCTCGGCCACGGCGAGTAATCTCCGATCCATTTTTCCAGTCAACGCCAACGCACTTCCCGAAATAACCTTTCACTGGCCCCTCGGACTTCACCGTCCTGTTTCGTTGGCAATCGTTCGCCGAGGGGACTCGCTGGCCGATTCTGTACGCAGGCGACTCTGACATATCTGGGTTCGATCTGGCAGAATCAGTCGAGCCTTGGTGTAGAGACCTCTACGATCGACTTTCAATGACGACCTTCGGTTTGATTTACTGCTCGTACTCTGATCGATATTTTCCACCTCGATGGATCTCGCAATTTGAACAGGTATTATCTAATCCATTTGTTTATGGAGGGTGCAAGCGGGTTGCCGAAGGCCAGAGGCTCCCCTCCTCCCTCAGATTTCAAATCTTACGGTCGATTTTTGGGTTTTCAGTAGCTAGGGTTTTCATTCGTCTCTATGGGACATTGACTATAATCTGATACTAATCATTCTTATTATTCGCAATTAACTGTTTAGATTACTTCTTAGGACCCCTAAATTACTTCACGCCACATAGTGTCTCTACAACGTCATCTATTTCAAATAATTGCACATTTCGTTGTTGTCTAGGTCTTCCTAGTTGATTTTAAGAGTTGTTGCTCTCTTCCCACAGAAGGACTTGGGATGGTTCTGACGTTGTATATTTTTTACTTTGTTCTTTTTCTGTTTTGTGCTCTAAAACTGCACATTTAATTTAATTTTCCATGTTATTTGGGGATCTAATGTTGTTAGGGTCTGGGGTTATTTGTTATCAGGGGCTCCTCCTGTGGATTGTGTCTCATCAGCTCTTTCTGCCGCATTGTTTTTTTGGTCATAACCTTTGCTGGTATGCTTTTATTTGCCGTCATTAATAGGACCATTGATGCTTTTGTTTTTGTTTTTTTTCCCCATCTTTTGAAGATATAATGTTATCGGGTAACAAGTGGAATTAATAGGGGTTCAAACTGTAGCCACCAAATGTAAGTAGAAACTGTTTCAATCATTCTATTTGGTTTTGATTTTGCTTTCCTAAACATATGAAATCTGGTAAAGTCTAATCTCATTCTACAGTAGTTGTTAAGGTTATTTAGAGGTGAACGGGGAATAAATGGATTTCTTATGCAACTATAGCTCTGCTTCAGTTACTTTATTATGTCTATTGCTTTGGAATTCTCAGGATTTACTCGAGCATTGTAGCTGGAGATAGAGAGGCATTGATGAGTGGTGTACCATCTGTTTCGATTTCACTAAACTAGTGTGTTGTACTCTTTTTTTTTTTTGTCTTTCTTGCTATTCCTTAGCCCTGTTGGCGTATATAACTTGTTGCGACATGAACTATCTCAGGAAGAAGGATGAAATTCAAGATAGCGATTTCAAAGATGTTGTGACTGTCTATTTACCTCTAATAAAAGCAGCTATAAGAGATATAGAGAACGGAATTTTCCTGAAAAGTTGCTCACTGAATATAGAAGTTCCCACATCTCTTTTGACAAACAAGGTTTGGCTATTCTCTCATTTGACTTTGTACTTCCTTGAATATTTCGAATCCATTCTCGAATAGTGATTTCGAATTCGTTCATTTCAAAGTCATCTATGTAAAATCACCGTAAATTTATTTTGCGAGTATCATTCAGTACAGTTGACATTTACTCTTGTTTCCCTAATCAGGTTGTTAAAGATCATTGCATTGAATTGATGTCGATGGATGCTCCCACAGATGCCTCGACAATCTTGGAACCAGAAACAGAACCAACGCTGGAGCAGTCCGGAAAATGTAATAAGGGAAGTTAGCCCTAAATCGTAAGTTTTTTTTTTGGATAAACGCCTAAATTGTAAGGTTTTTTTTTTTTTGGAATTGATCTGAACTTCTGTATCTGAAGGTTTGAACTACTGATTTTGAAGGTACGAACTTCAATCGGTACCGATTTGTGCGAACTTCAATCGGTACTGAACGTGCGAACTTTGATCGTTAGTTCATCAATCTGAAGGTTTGATTTTGTCCGAACTTCCCCTGTTTGATATTCTTTCTTGCATCCATTGTTCTTCGATCGACTCCTGTCTCTGTTTTTGGTTGCCCATCTTGAAGTGTAGTCAAGTCTCATGGAGTATATCTTATCTTCGTTGTGTTTCTTCTACTTTCCATCCAAGGCACCTAGAGGCTTGAGACCTCTTGGCCTTCGGGAAAATACAGTAGCAAAGATTCCATGATAGTATAGGAAAGTTAGTTTGGGCAAATTTTGGTGTATTTCATGAGGCAAAAAAAGGATTTGACAATTCCCTGATCTTTTGGTTGATCAAATCGCGGTTGACTATAAGAGTTAAATCTTTTAAGATTAGACCCTTTAAGCATTCTTCTCTTAATTTTGGGTTCTGTAATTATGCGCTTTCCTCGTAATTGTCTGGATAATCTTTAGCGTCGGTATTCCTTTATTTTTCTTGCAATTAGAAGGGTTGACATTCCTGATACTTGCAATCCGTTTTGTTCGAATATATGCTCATTTACAAGGAAATAAATACATGCTCTTAGTTTTGTTCTGATTTATTGGGTCTCAACTTTTGCGGGCAGAAAAAGAGGAAGTAACGATTCAAAATGTATCTAATCTCTGAGAGGTGACAGAAGAAGTTTGCAATGTGCAGGCAAAGGACATGAAGCAATTTGCTCATATCTTGGAGCTATTGAACTTGATTCTAAGTTATCTGAATTGGTTCTTGGTTTTTTAATGTTGATGCTTCATACACTCCTTCTGTTATTGCTCTGGAAATGAACAAATAACTACTGGATTGAGGTTCGATGTTGGACTTGTATATATAAAATACTAATATTGCGTTTTATCTGCACAGTCAACTTTGACTGTGACATGTTTATTAAATGGAATTGGATTTTGATATATAAGTTTTATTTTATTTAATGAAAATGCAACTTTATGAAATAGAGTTTTAATTATGAATATATTGAGTGCTCCTTTTAAAAAGAGAATGTATAATATATTTCAAATTGTAGGGGAATAATTGGACTAATTTGAACTATAGCGACGCTTTGAAAAACGTCCCTAGAAAGGTAAATTATGCGTCCGTAAGCATCGCTAAATAAACTGTTAGTAAAAGAAGGTTTGTACCAGCATTTGCAAAAACCGTTGCTATAACCCTATAGCGACGGTCATCTCGCGACGCTTTAGCTGACATTTTTCCAACCATTGGTATAGCCTTCTCAGATCTATAGCAGCACTTTTCTGAATCTTTTGTGATGGTTTAGACCGCTGCTAAATCTAAAATTTCTTGTAGTGACTCCACCACCACGTCACCATCGCCACCACAACTCCACCATTGCAGCAACCACTTCACAATCCCCACCACTACTTCACCTATCTGTCTCACACGCAGTCTTACATTCCTTTGATTTGTTGCTATTTTTTTCTCCTCTCTCTTTTCTGTACAAAATGAGAATTTTTGGTAACAATACTAAAATTTAAAAGGGTCAAATATTACACACCGTGAATCATCTCTGCTGTCTTCTTCTTCCTTCCATCAGAAAATCTATCTGCGGTATTATTACTTATATATTATTTGCATTAACCCGTCTTAAGGACAACTTAATTATGATTAAAGATCATAACATAAGAACAATAAGATGTACAAAAAAAGGTCTAATCTCTAAGCAACTTATTTAGTTTGGACCTACTCTTATTGATGGCAGAAATATAAAGGACGCCCAGAACGATAGCATCATAACGAATGGATTGCATTCCAAGAAAGTTCGCATCCGAGAACCCACCAATCATGTGCTACAAGACACCCGGACCTATTCGTATTGATCATAAAGCCAATATATGGATGTATCTGGAAGATGATCAGATGCCATTGATTGAAGATCCAAGTCACACAGCATCATCTGATCACTTGCGAACAAAAGGGTTTGATCAGAATTTGGAGATGATGAAGATCCAGGATCTCCTGTTTCTAGCCCATTCTCAAACCCATGCAATGGTGCACAAAAATCAGAGTTAAGGAAGTCCGATAGTAACTTCTTGTCCGTCTGATCGAATTCGATCGCGAAATCGAATGAATCGTAATCTTCCATGGCATTAAATGGCTGGTCTGGACACCCCACCACTCGATCAAAGAAAGAGTTTTGAAGGGTTTCTTGTGCCTCTTCTGGGGTGATTAAAGGTTTGGTAGTGCACCTTGATGCCTTGGTCCGAACTACAGAGAATGATTCTGTATTTGTCTTTGGCTCATCAATTATGGGACTTATTTTTTGATCTGCATCAATTGTGGGACTTGATTTTTGTTGGTTTAAGGACTTAGGATTTGTACTAGATTTGGGTCGGACTTGCATTTTTTTGCAAATGTTAGTGTTCCAATAGTTCTTGATTTCATTGTCTGTTCGCCCTGGAAGTCTTCCAGCTATCAAAGACCATCTGCATATATACACACACTCAAAGTCAAGAAAAAAATATTTGTGAAAGATGTTGATATAAGCACAAATTTTACAAAAAGTAAAGTATTATAAGTTAAAATGCGGGGCCAATATTTAAATGACCACGACCAAAGTAGCAGGATTTGTAACGTTGTTAGTTACATTAGACAAGCATTAAGACAAGTTCCTAGTTCTTTCTCGGTGGTAATTAAGGTATGAGGGGTTTGGCCTGTCAAGCTGCATTGACGACTAGCAGAATTCCCTGTCTTTATGTTGTGGAAGCGAGGAATCAGTTCAAGTTATTTTTATTCAAGTAAAAACTTTATAAAAAGTATAATATTATAAGTTAAAAGGTGAGAAAAATTTAAAATGAGCACAACCAAAACAGCGGGATTAGTAACACCCTTAGTTAGACTAGACAAGCGTTAGGATTAGATCGAGTCTTTAGTTCATTTCTCGGTGGTAAGATACTAGGGTTTGGCCTTTCGAGTTTTCTTGACGAATAGAAAGATTCTTTACCATATGTTGAGGAAGCAAGGGATCAGTTCCCCCCCCCCCCCCCAAAAAAAAAAAAAAAAAAAAAAGAGAACGAAAGCCACCACTGCAGTTGCTACCTCACGTGAAGAAGAAGAGCATGACAGAAAAATAGAAATCGAAAGGAGGGAATATTCTTTTTATGCAGGTTAAAGGAATGGGTCAATTGCTCCTCCCCTCTTTTTGTACAAATGTTATGTCACATGTCGTTAAATTTGTATCTACATAATTAAATTTGTCAAGATTATTGAATTACGAAAAAATCTATACTGGTAGATTGATCATTGAATTACGGAAAAATCTTTACACCTTTCAAGATTATCCCTTGATTGAATAGTTAAAAGTGCACAAAAATATCGATACGAACATATTTAATTTAGTATAAGAGGATTTAGGATTTGGGAGACCATACTACAACCCTCTGTAATGTGTATATAGTACATGTAAAATGATATAATTATTTTATCTATTTTGTTCAAAACGGAAAAAATAATGTCGTTACCAAAAAAATTATACTGTTCGGCACGCACTACACACACTACAAAGAACTGCACTGCAACCCCAAATCCGAGAAATTTGAAGGAAAAAGATGCAGATAGAGGAGGACCTGTTTCCAAGGAGCTTGTGAAGCCTAATGATCAGGTCCTCTTCATCATGTGTGATATTTCCTCTCTTAATATTAGGGCTTAGATAATTCAACCAACGAAGCCTACAACTCTTTCCACATCTCATAAGCCCTGCACAAACATTTGCTCATGACTTTAGGTTTTTTTCCTTTTTCTTTTTGGTAATGTGTAAACGGAATCATAAAAGACGCAAAAAAAAAAATACAGGATCCTGTTGTGCACAACACACAACAAAGTACGTAGTGTGCTAAAACGACACTATTTTAGCCATCAAAAAGCTGCCTGAATACTGCACGTTTTGGGCAGCTTTTGCGAAGTTTTGACGTGCAGTATATTTTGTTGTGAATTGTGCACAGTAAAACTTCCGAGTCCCTCACAAATACCCTAATCTGAAGTTATATCTCACCTGCTCTCTTGGGAAGTTTTCTCCATTTTCCTTCACCATGGAGCTTGATGTAATCTGTAAGAATTTTGTCTTCAGTGGCTGTCCATGCCCCTCTGTTCAATCCTTCCTTGGCACAACAAGGGCTTCTACCCATCTCTCTCTCTCTTCTCTCTCTTCAAAGGGTTGAGGAGATAGATTTATTTATGACTTTGAAGTCTTTGTTTAAACAAAGCTCATATATATACTAAGGTCTGCCCCCACATGTTCCATCAAGTGGTAAAAAGAATCTGAAAAGTGGCATTGCTCTGCATGTGAGTGTGCTTTTGATGCTGTTTAAGAAAAGAAAAATACAAAAAGAAATACTTTTTGTTGGTTTTGCAGATATTAGATCTATGATTGGTGTGATCCTATGATGATGCAAATAAAAATAGCTTCTTTTTGGTGGCATCTTGCCAACTTGTTAGTTGTTTTGAAATTTCAAGTGACATATATTAATTATCGACTCTTCGAGTGTCAACCGTATAGAAATTCAGAATTTGGTTTTTGTGATACTGTCTTGTTTGAATTTTCTTTAATCATTGTAATATCTTCCTAACAGTTAATAAATCTTTTGTTGCCAAGGGAAAAAAAATGATGGCTCAATGGACTTTTACTATGGATTCGACTTCTCTGCAGTTCACGAACAGACTGCAAGTAGCTATTTAATCTTAGTTGTTTATCTCGACAATTATTAGTACATATTGTTAAACATCCTTACTAGTACGGACTTTATTTGATAACTTAATTAGAGTGTCCGGGTTAGTTTACGTACACCTCGACTAATATTTTAGAGACCAAACCCACATTCCACTTGCGAGGATCCCAATTATTGACTGACCCCGTAAAAGTTAATAGCGCATAACAGGTTTCAAACTTTGACCACCAGGCTAACTTGTTGAGGTTTATTTATAAGAATTTTTAATAAATTGAAACTATTAAAAAATACTTTTGGATGGTTGAAAGCGTAAGGATTGCTTCTTGTTTTTCGCTCACGGATTGCTGAGAAGCCATTTTCTTTTACTAATGTATAATAAAATCTTTTCGGAAATGAAAAAAAAAAGGAATGACAAACCAAGTTAAATACTCGAGGTGTCTGTAAGCTGACTCGAAGACTCTGAATTTACAAAGATCACGTTGAATACCAACTCAACTACCCTTCCAAGTAATTGGGAAAATCACGTTAAGTCTTCGAGATGTGCGTAAACTGATCCGAACAATTTAAATCACCATGATATCACACTGAATGCCAACTCAACTGCCATTCCATGTAATTAATTGTCCTTGGCTGCTTATGACTCCCAAGCTAACTTTCTCACACCCTCTTGAAAGTTCGTTGAAAAATAGATGCACAAAGCTTACTAAAGGGGGCTATAGGCCAAAGATATACATCATGAGACAATGCTGTGTACTAGCTACTACATGTAGTAACACTGCAGAAAAGTAAAATGTATTGTCAGTGGCTGAATCAGAACCCGAAATTTGAGAGTCAAAATTTTTTTTTTTTTTTGAAAAGGAGATTAAAATGTAATTTTTTTATAAATTTTAAAATTTATACCTAGATTTAATTTTTTTTTAATTTTTTTTGGAAAGGGGGGCAACGGCCCCTTTGGTAGTACCACCCGTGCATATAGTCGAGATGAGTCTAGGTACGCGTAAGTTAGTTAGAATATTCTAAACTATAGAAAAATTATTTGAATATTCCCTGCGGAGTTCCTTACTAATAGCATTACCCATAGAAAAACATAATTGCGAATTATTTTCAAACTTGGGGAGCTTGTTGATGTGCCTGTAAAACGGAATCATTTAGAACTCGAATATTTGAATTGGATTGTGCACTTTTTACAATTCAACTGAGTTGGAACATTGTTGAAAAAATTAATCGATTAAATATGGTTATCACATATTTTAAAAAAACAATTTAAAGTGTATTGAAGTTGTAAAAATAGTGATATTGAAGTGATGCTTTTGAAATCTTGTCGTATTTGTTTATTATTTTGAATTCTTTTTTGGTTGATGAGTACTTTTTTTATTTTTTATTTAAATAATTTATCTATTTTATATTTTATTCTTAGAAATTCATAAAGGACCCTATATTTCACTCTAAGCCCCTATAAAATATAGGAACGTGAAATTAATGGCAATGTTTGGCTACCGAGCATTATAATTGATGGGGTGAAGCTCTTGTCAGGTCGTGATGTCAGTTGTTAAGTTGAGTATTAGGAGAGCGAGTCGGTAGACATTTGGATTGGTGGTCAAGGATCCCAGATCGCTTAGTGGATATAAGTTCAGTATTATTTATAATAGACCATAACCCTATCTTGTACAAAACATTTTAAAGTCGTGAGGGCGTTAAAACCAAATAGAACTTTACAGTTAAGAGTGTTCATCCTAGAGCAATCCAAAAATAGGTGACTTATTAGAAAGTCTATGGGGTTTGAATAGTCAAAACAAATAATATTGTACAAGGCAGGAGTGGAGCGTTACAAATGGTATTAGAGTTTGCACCAACTAGAAATGTGGGAAAAATTAATCCCAGTGGGAGAGATTGTACAAGGGCGTGTGTTCCTAAGTGGGAGAGATTGTAAAACCCTATTTAGGCTGTGGTGACAGATGTTAGGCCGAACATTTAGGATGGAGAGTCTCAGTGCATGTTCAAATGAGTTGTCAATGGTCTCACAATATTGCTTGGTGGATTTTAGTTCAGTGCTATTTATAATATATCATGATCCTACTTTGTCGAAGGTCTTTTAAAACCATAGGGACGCCAAAATCAAAATATAATTTCATAGTTAAGTGTGTTCGTTCTGAAACAATTTAGGAATGAGTGACTTATTTCAATTGTAGCATGTGTTAGAAATAATGCCTTCACATTATTTAACCCTTTATTATTTTGATGATGCCAAGATTAAAGATGACAACTTATTTTGATGATGCCATGATCATGAAATAGTCATTGAATGATATATTTGATAAAATTACAAGTATATTATGTGATGATAAAGTTGTATGAGATGTTTGATGATGATTTGGCTTGAGCATAGACACAGGTTTCAAATGCAACAGGGTGCGGTTGACCGGCCACCTTCTGTGGTCAACCAGGGATTGCGGTCGACCGGACCTCCCCTGCTGTTGACCAGACCAGGCGGTCAACCGAGACCATTGTGCGGTTGACCGGTCACTGTTTTGTGCGGAAAATTACTGATTCAATCTTTGCAAGGATTTGATTGATCAAATCTTTCCTTTAGGGATTCAAACGGTCGATTCAGAGTATTTGGAAGGTGGAGAGATTGAAGCAATCAATTTGGCAAGTCACCAAGGCTCCTTGAAGATTCGGATTTCATGGGTTAGGGTTTATATACCCGTATGCTACGAATTACAGAACTCACTCTCAAAATACAACACTCTCTAGCAATCACAAGCTACTCTCTATAATTGAAAACACTATTCTCACGTGACTCTACTTTGTGGTTAATTTCTGAGTGAGATATTGAGAGAGAATGAGTGAAATAAGTTAGTGTATTACATTCATAGTGTTCATCCTTCTCTGTACGAAATTGGTGAGGACTTTTGTGTAGTCTTCATCATTCAACTTGCATCATTGATTTGTGTGTGAGGTTTGCGGAGTATAAACCTTGAAGAATCGAATCTGGGAATAAAGATTCGGCGGTTCGGTTAGCTTCTCGGGAAAGCTAAAGGGAAGAAAGGTTGTAAGGGTTTGTGCGACACTCAAAGTCGTTCAAGTTCTAGTAAATCAAAGTGACTCCTAGGGAGTGGACTAGGTTGGGCAGTGGACACGCTCAAATCGAACCACTATACATCGGTTGCATCTTCTCTTCCCTATCCTTATTTACGCTTTGATTGTTGTATTGTGTGCTTGTCAATATATCTGTTTAAATTCAATCATTAATTAGTTCTAAAGAATTTTTAGTAGTAATTTTTATTGAAACCCAATTTACCCCCTCCCCCCCCCCCCCTCTTGGGTTGCCACTTAGGTAACAACATGAGTGTACAGTGAAAATAAAACACACAATACCCCTCAATTACGGGTTTATTAGCTCTCATTTGGGCTAAATTATTTCAATTAGAGTTACATTGAAGGGAAATTCTTTCCTTTATCCTATGGAGTCATATAAAATCATGCAGGAAATTCGATCAAAATACACTACAAATAATTAACTAGCCCAAATATATTGAATTAGATTGAGTTCTATTTCGTACTAAATAGTTCAATAATTCAATAATTCAATAATAGTCATGTGTCGAATAGACCCGCTCACATGAAAGACAGAAAACCTATGTACGAGAAAAGAACATGGTCACATGGAAGTCATTTCAAAGGTAACAATGAGTACGTAGTCTAAACATCAAAAAGAAAATGTCTCTACTATCTACATTTCCCATCACAAGGCCAAGCTAAGAGCATCTTCAATAGTGATGTTAAATTTAATGTAGCAATTAAGTTTTCAAAAAATAACATCAAAATTTGCGTTTTTAAAACATAACATCAAAATTAATTCCAATAAAAATGTCAAAAGTATTATCAAATTCTATGTGGCAATTGAAAAACGACTATTTGATAACATCAAGTGTCAAATACTTGTTTTCCTTAAATGCTCCAACTTTAAATGTATTTTTACCTTAAATACCTAAATTTGACATCTTTGTTGGAAGGTAAACAAATTTGCATATCAAAATGCCACATAGACCATCAAAAAAAATGACACCTCAAAATTTAACATCTTTCTTGAAGATGCTCAAATTTTTACTAAAAATGATAAAATTCACTGACTTCTCCAGAGCTTTCTAAAAAATACAAGGACCTCTCTTGATATTTTAAAAAATAAAATCACCTCTCTTGTTTTGAAACTATTAGACCCATGTCGGTTGTTTCTATTAACAAATTATAAAATACTAAAATGTCTTTATTAAGATACTCCATCTTAAGTCTTTTTAACTCATTTTTTAATATATTTAATTTATTCATGTGTGCATTAAAGTATAGTTTTTGTAATTATATATACGAACGTATATAGTATAAAATAATTTTTAAAATTAAAGTTGAAATTAAATTGTACTTAAGTTATATTATTAAAAAATATTTTTTATTATAGATTTTTTAATTTATCACATAATGCATATTGTTAAGTTTGCATTTCTTATGTATACTTTACTTAATAAAAGTACATATATATTTTAGTCTATCTTTTAAAAAAAATGTTATGACTTTTAATTTAATTTATTATTTTCTTATATTTCTTTCTGGTGGAATCAGGTAGCATTTTTAGTTTTATAAAGGCGATATATTTGCTTAATGAATCTCATTATTTTTTTTCCCTATACGTATTTTATTTAACAAAAAATAAATATACATCCTAACTTATTATATTAAGGAAAAAATTCTTATGAGTCTGTTAAAATAATCCATATAGAAATTTTAATAGTTCCATTTCATTAATCCTGAATCACATAATGAAAACAAAGAAAAATACGAAATTAGTCTCATGCTTTTAATCTCTAAATCAAACAAGGCCTTAAAAAATTTAGAGAAGATCTCGTTCCATCTTTAAAAATTACCCATCATCTAATGAATTTGAAACCACGTAGCGGCAGGGTGGGCAGCCTTCCAGAAAAGTTTAAGATTTTGAATTAGAAATTTTTTCAGAGAAAATTTTCGGAGGCCGTACTAGGAGTGACGAGTACAATTATTGCGTATTTTAAAAGTACTACTATAATGGCCCGCCCCACGTTGTACAATATTATTTTTGTCCGTGTAAACTCTATGGACTTCCTTATAGGTCATCTATCCCTAGAATATTGCTTAAAGACGAACACGCTTAACTATGAAATTTCATTTGGTGTTGGCGCATTCATAGTTTTAAAAGGTCTTGTACAAGAAAAGTTCATGATCTATTATAAATACCATCAAACTTAGATCTACTAAGCGATGTGAGACCCTTAATCACCCATCCAAATGTCCACCAGGATACTATCTCCCGAACGCCGATCTCATAACTGCCACCACAGCACGATTGGGTTATCACAACCACTAAATGTTAAGTCGATGATTGTGTTTTGGTGTCAAAATGATAACATTTTAGTACACATCACACTATTTTGTGCACACTCGTGTCTACTAAATAAATCTTCAATATCTTTTATGGTGGCATAACTTTACAGAACCTATGACTAAGTATATGAACTTTACTAAAATATGAATAAGTCTATTAATATACTTTCTCCGTCCCGATTTATTTGTCTACTTTTTGACTTTTAAATGTTCCAAATTGTTTATCTAATTTTGAAGTTGACTTGTCAAAATTTCCCTAATGCCCTTCATTTTTTAAAAAACCATGCTTTAGAAAACGTAAACTCTCATTTAATGTTAAAAAAGTTAAGAGTATTCTTGGAAAGTAAAAAATTTTAAGAGTAATGATTGTGTTTCTTAAATAAGTTAAAATTTTGAGAATGAACAAATAAATTGGGACGGATGGAGTATCAAGTTGTATATCAAAATGTACGATATGTTATATTTTTATAAGACAAAATATAAAAGCGGATCTCATGAATTTAGATATGTGTTCAAATTAATAAATATTACGTTTGTATTATGTGTAACGTGATGTGTTAATAGCATTACTCCTAAAATATATATTCGCAATAATTACTGAATGAAATTTGTTATAGGTACAAATAAATATGTATAACTCATATACAAATATAAAAAAAAAAAAAGGAAAAAAGAAGAGAGAGGAGAGGCAATGGGGGACCCACCCTGAAACAACACGTAGCAGTGTACCACGAATATTGCTGTTAGTTGATGGAGACATTATTAGACAGGTGCAGACTGTACAAGACAGAAAATTATTAGGTTTTGGAAATAGCAGACCATTCACGTTGTTACCGTACATAAATTTGTCTACTCCCCTCAATTGAAAAGACTCATCATTTTAAAAAATTATTATTCAAATTAATTTTGTTTCTCCGTCCCAATTTGTTTGTCCATTCTCGAAATTTTCACTTATTAAGGGAACACAATGATTGTTCTTTCAAATTTTAACTTTTTTTATAATACCCTTAACTTTTTAGCATTAAATAAGAGGACACATTTTTCAATGTATAATTTTTTAAAAAAGAGGAGGGCATTAAGATAATTTTTACAAATTAATTTTAAAATTGGACAAATATTTTAGGACATTTAAAAGTTAAAAAGTGGACAAACAAACCGGGATGGAAGGAGTAGTAAATTCCTAACTGATTTTGATCCCACACACATTCTGGGGAGGCTTTCTTGAACAAGGGACTAATTCCACTTAAGCAACAATCAATTGATGGCAAGGATCATCAGAGGCGCATTCCATTATCGGTCGGTATGGAGAATGGAAATTGAAGGAGTACGTTTTAGATGATTCAATGAACGGAATAAGGAGGAAGGCAACTATTTCAAGTCAAAGCCTCTAGAAAGAAAGAAAGCATTGGTCCGAACTTAGGAGTCTTATTTCCAAAAGTTCTGAAGGTGTAACTTGACAAGCTGGTTTCGCATTTTTGTCTTCCTCATTTGAAACTATTCTAATTTATTATTGATTAGCTTTCGGTGAACTAATTTCACCGCCCAATTATGGGGTCCCATTTAAATTCAGAGCTTTTTTTCCGTGTGGACAATTATTCAAACTAACTCGAAGTACAAGGAGTTGAAAATGAATATTTTTGTTCATATAAAAAAAAAGTCTAAAAATACTGTTGTTTCGGACATATCTAAATACATATTCAAATGTGTTCAGAACATTTGTGTTATTAATATTACCTTTTGATAATGCATGTTTATATGGAACTACTTAGGATTCATATAATCTGTGATTATTGTTGAATTATTCGATTATGTTGTAAGAATTATAACTTAATGTAGTTCAACTCACATGGACAAAATTATTTATGTTATATTATGACTAAATTTAATACAGGATTTTATTTGACTCTGTAAGACAAATGATTAAATTGTTCTCCAACATAATTTTAGTTGTTACAATTTAGTCCAAATGAAAATCAATAAGTGAATAATATTTAAGGATTATTACGTCTTTTATTTTTACTATACACACTTGTCACTTGATACAACTAATTAATAAAGTCCAAAAATCCTATTTTACTTAAAATAATTTAGCCTAAAAGGCCTAATAATTTGATTTGACCAAATGAAGTCTTATTGAGTAAATTCCTAAGATATATAATGTATTAGATTAACTTATGTACGTCGTGAATGTACTATATAGTCCATTAGGAGGGCTAGTGAAATTTTCTCTGTGTTTTGGTCGATTTTATAACAATTTAAAAAAATTAAAGAAATTGAATTTCTTTCCCCGTCAATTTTTATTTTTTTTAAAAAAAGGATGGTTCTCAAATTAAATCTGATTTAAGAATAAAAAAGGACTAAACCTCATGTGTACATTATATATACATGGAGGGAGGGAGGGAGGGAGAGAGAAAGAGAAAGCAGTCCATTTTTCTCCCCTAATGAGCCAAAACATGCACCATCACAAGATATGGATATGCACATCACGTGACCAATGTATGCATATATAAGACAATCTAAGCAACAAAGTTTAGCTTTGTCTAAATGAAAATATTCCTTTAAGGTTTGATTAAGACTAATGAGAAAACTGTTTGGTTAGAAATTGCAATTATTTATTTGTTGAATAGGTTATAATTCCTTTCAATTCTGTTGGATTAGATGTTCTTAATTGGCTTTTGAAAAGAGGGTACTTTTTTTTTTTAGGGCAAATGGCATCCAAAAGTTATTTTTATTGTCATTGGGGCCATTGAAAGTTTATTTGGTCATTAATTTTAGGGTCTCAAGGTTAGTCGATAACAAGTGAGGTATATTCCAAACTAACTGGATACATATTTCAGTTATACAAAAAATTATTGTTATAGTTCATAGTATCTGAGACAACCTATACGCGAATTTTGACTAATTTCTGAGGAATCAATTTTATCGAGTACTAACAAGGACCTAATTAGCACGAGTTCAGAAATCGAAGAGTGTTTTTTGGGCAAAGACCCTTCGACGAGTAAGTGTATGTAAGTATGTGGTTGATAAATTAAGCACGTACATTAACCTTGCCCAAGGGCCTCTTTTATGGGGTGAATGGTGAATCATATTATGGGACTTGATAGCTGTCAATTTTGCTCTTTATTAATTTCTTACAGGGAGGAGCAGGTCATTTACGAGGGCTTTGCTACTACGATTCGGATCCTTAGACTTTTTTTGCACGATCTTGCCAAACGAATCATGTGACGGGTTCCTTTTGACTGAGTGATCACCTGTGGTTCAAAAGACTGAGTGACAACTGTTATTTTAGAATATTGGCAAGATCCGAGTGTTTGTGTACATTGAGCAACTAGATATCAAGAAATTGAATGCTGAGTCAATCCAGACTCATCATGAGCTATTCTTAACTTGATTAGACATGCAATAACTAAGGTTAGAATATTTCATGGATGCACATAGATCCAAATTTTGAACTAAGACGACCAATGTCATTAGTTGTTTGCTTTGAAACATAATTAATTAAAGAAAAACTTTTTAAATTATTAAATATAATAAATACAGTACATGCATATAATTATTAAATGATGACCTATCAAGCTAGCAAGTAGTTAGCTACAGCTATTGCTGCTGCTACTACTACTGCTGTTGCAAAATTCACAAGTAATTCGTTGGTGCAAACATATTGTACGACACATACCTTTGAACATCCAAAATGGGAAGTCCGTTGCGGAGCAAGTCTATTGTGCGTCAAAACTACATTGTTTCGGAGCACAAAATACTATCCAAATACTGTTTTAACTTCCAAATACAGTATTTTGTACGCCAAAACGACATCGTTTTAACGTATAGTACAACCATGATAAGGTCAACAACAATATCATTAGGCCAAAAAAAAAAAAAACAATCATATCATTACGATTCTACATTTCGATAATTAGGTTGATGTTGTACATTTTATGTAAAATAATTTTTGTTATATACTGGTAGCGTTTTTTATAAGAAAAGTACATGGATTCTCAAGAAGAAAGGAGCCACAGTGGTCCCCCATACCACTAGGATTCCATGAGTGAATCAAATGTTAGATTTACGTCTGATCTCACGTGAGTAGTCCCATTCATCCTATGTGGGACAATACAAGCTCCAGAGACATTTGATCTCACATGAGTGAATCTAAACATTTATGTATGAAAAAATCTATGGTGTTGTTCCATTTGGATCCCCATTTTACAATGGAATCTCTCGTTATGTTTAAAATATGAGATTTTTTCAAGTAAAGCTAGTCCCAGTGAAAGTGGAAGAAGACGGTTCCCGAGCAGTAATAAATAAAATTTTTTTACGGAAAGCAAGTAGCTAGCGAAATGAAAATGTTTTTCAAGTCGGCTTGAGCAAGTATCCTCTTTCATTGTAAGAAGGAACAAGTCCCCATCTGGAAAATAAATCAGTGATTGGCGTAGGACGAATATAGCTTGGGAAAGGATTGATTAGTATAGACCAAAATTCACTTCAGTGAGAAAGAGGGGAGTGGAATTTCGTGTGTAGGAATGAAATCTAACCATCTGCGTACGAAGGAAAGCCAAAAGCGAAGACAACTCTCTGGGTTCCTACCGACGCTGGGGTGCAAAATCATGGGGAGCGAATGGGACTAGATACCCCGGTAGTCCATGACGTAAATGATGAGTGTTCGCCCTTGGTCTACGCGGATTAAGGGCCCATCAGAAAACGAACCAAGAAAGTTTCTCCGAATTCAAGATTAATGATCACAATTCACTTGTATTTGTAGTCTCACTAATCCAAGTGAATCATGACCATTAGGGACAGAATCAGGATTCGACATTAGAAGGGGGGGGGGGGGGGCAAAAAAAATTCAAAAAGGAAGGAGACCGAATATAATGTGAGGGGCCGAAATGTAATTTTGTTTATAATTTTCAAAATTTATACTTAAGTCCGAAATTTTTTTAAAATTTTTGAGAGGGCTCGGGCCTCCCTTAGTCTACATGTAGTTCCGCCACCGGTGACCATTGATTTTGAATTCGTAATAAGTTTATTGGTTCATTTTAATTGGAATTATAACATTCCTCTTATCTATCCAGTCCAGTCATGAGGTAGTTCCAACCATTCACAAACAAGTTCTTAAGGCATCTTTCATCCCTATCGGTCTGGATTTTTCCGCCCCATATTTTGATTAAGAATGGGAAAAAAGTCCAAAAAAAGACCTGAATGGATGGAATCATATAATGATCGACCGATCGACCATGTACTTGTGCTAGCTTGAGACGATACAATAATCCAAAAAAATAATTATGTTAAAATATCACAGACTTTTTATTTTCTTGTGGGAGGAAACAGTACGTGAACAGAGAAAAGGATGTGTCGATTAAATGGAGGCTAACTACGATTCTTGCAAAGTCAGATCAGACATCGAATGGGACATACCTTAAGCCTTAAAGGTACCTTATTTCATAACTTGCTGTGTCCATTTGTTTTGCTCTGTCAAATTTGTGGGGCTCTCTCTCTCTCTCTCTCTCTCTCTCTCTCTCGTTATATGCAAATGCATGCATGTGCACGAGGACAGAGAAAGCCATAATTGGTCTTAGAGAGTTTTTTTTATGGTCGAGGTATTCGGTCGACTTTAAAATTATTCTCAATCTAATATCGACTAATTTTTGGAGTTCTGAAGTTAACGACTAAATAAAAATCTCCGGATGACCCCTAGTGATTGGTTCTTATAAGATTTGACTTCGTGATCTTGAGGGAATAAGGGGTAAACCCTTTAGTCACCATCTCTTCCTTTTTTTTTATAATTGAGGTATCCGGTTGGTTTGTGTCCCCACCTAAATTACTGACTAGTCCTCGAGGCACTGGGTGAAAACGACCGGGCAAATTCCTCAGTGACTTCAAATATTAAGCTGCCGAGTTTCGACTACAGGATGTTTGGATTTATAGCTCATCTGCTTTATCACTCGGACAACTCCAAGGGGTTGTCACCCTCTCTCCTTCTACTTAAACAAACCATTGGAGTTATTGGTGGCACAGACTTTGAAATCATATTGGAGTAATGGAAACCCAACGGGTTGACTTGATAGTCAAGGCTCGGAACTTAAGAGTTTGTTATTTCTTAAGGTTTCAAATTTTGAAATCTTTGTTATCAATTTTTGTAGGGTCAATGCATACAAGATTCACTCTGACCTTAATTGGGTTCCCTGTTAGTAAAAGGCAAAATTTATTCCCTAAAAATTAGATGAGGTGCGTGTAAGTCGGCCTAGACACTTTGAGTTATTAAAAAAAAAAAGTAATGGAATAATGGCGTTTGCATTCTTTTTTTTATCAGCATGAAAAAGAAAAGAAATTTATTAATTTTTGAAATAGATTACAAAGATTAAAAGAATGGCGAGCGAGTAAGACGATATTACCACGGAAGAACCCAAATGCCAATTAAATTGGCCCCCGGAATGCCGACAATCATATACCACTCACAACGCTAAAGGAGAGAGCATGGCAAGATCTCAATCAAGGAGACAAAATACATAAACGAAAATAGCACAAATATATCCATTACAGCTAGACAAATCAAAGGACACCAAACAACCAAGAAAAGTCTACGGTCCCAAAAAATAACCAAGAAATTTTTTCCAAATTCAAAATTAGTGGCCGTGATTGATTTGTATTTGTGGTCCCACTAATATAAGTAAATTAAGACTATTGATTTTGAATTCGAAAAAACTTTCCGTAGTTCATTTTCTCAGGCCGTAGCCTTGCTCATAACTTTAGAGGCAATGCATATCATGTGTGAGGCAAGTCATAACATTTGTGAGCTAAATTTACCAAAATAAACAAAAGAAAATATGCATATCCTCAGGGGCAGAACTACATGCATGGAGACCCCGCAGGGGGAAGGGGGGGTGTCCCCCAAAATTTAGGACCTAAGTATAAATTTTTAAAATTATAAAAAAAAATACATTCTGGCCCCCTCCATTTTCAAAAATAAAAAATCTTGACTCTCCCAAACATAAAATCTTGGTTCCACCCCCACATACCCTAAAAAAAAGTTTTCAACTCAATGAAATCAGCCCATCACCACCATCAAGGTAGCACCCATTAACAATAAGAGCATCACCCTATCATTATCAACATCATAGCATCAACACCTACCAAAGAGTGAGCATTACCATCATCTCCAGGCCATCTGCACTAGTCCATTTTTTTAATTTAATCTTTTGGTTATGTTCCAAAGATTAATGGGAAGTCTCGAGACTCGGCATCACTATGAGCGAATTCGGAACCTAATTAGGTCGTCTTCTGATAACCCGACAATCATATATCCCGGGACACCCTACAAACCTAGGTTAGAGTTGGCAAGAAACCAACACCTCTGCAGTAGTCCGTTGACATCTATAATGAAAGCATCAAGAACATAATTATAAGCAAATTAATCATCACCCACACATCAGCTTCAGAACTTGTATAACCATAACTCTTTTCTTCCTTTAATGCTTTGTTTGATTAAATTATTATTTTTATTAAAAATAATGAGTATTATTTAATCTCTAATAATTTTTCGTATAATTTTTTGTATTTTTTTAATTTTTTCTCGAAACAAAGCTTCTAGTTTAGGAGTGCGCAAGTTTGGAACCCTAGCGTGCAGTGACTTTCTTTATCAGTGTATGAATGGTTATTTCTCGAGCATAGGTTTAGGTTCGGCCTCAAAGAAAAAAAAAATAAAGCACTTGCCGACGAACAAGAAGAATAAAAGATGAACCGAAATGGAAAAAAAAAAAGTCTAGATAAAACAAAGCTAAAAATTTTATTTTTAATACTTTTCGTTTTTAGGGAATGTTTTGGTGTTTTTGGTCATAATTTTTAAATTTTTTTCATCAAGATGTACGGATAATTAATTCAAAAAAATTATTATGAATTTAATAAAAACATAAAAAAATAAAATGGAGCCCTACTCGACTCTTTGGTACAATAATTTGCCTGAGGAGAGTACTGGAAGTACCCACTGTGGCACCATTGAATTATTAAGTTTGTTTTTACAATAGAGATAGACTTGAGAATTAGTACTACAACAGCTCTATTGTGTTCTTCATCAAACTGTTGAAATCTGCATGATTCAGTTTTAAGCATCATCTCGCTGACTACGACGGAGTTCAACCTAGGTTATTAACAGATGCTATGTTACCCTCAAAATCTATACTGAGTATTACGGTAATTGATGATGTAAACCTTATAATGTAATATGCAGTATGTGCAGCAATCAGTGTATCGTCACTCTTCTTCATTCAACACATAGTAAAACTGGTGTAAGACATTGATATACTCAATCCTAGGTTATAAACATATGCTATGTTACTCTCGAAATCTGTACATGGGTGTTACGGTAGTTGGTGATGTAAATTCTAAACTATAATCACATGTGTTATGCGTATCAATCAATATATCTCTCACTCTTCTTTATTCGGTTTATTTTGAAACTAATGTAAGACGTTGATATATACATTCAGTTGTTGTATCTTTGGAGAATCATGTAAAAATTCACGTGCCATTCTCTGTGTTTGTATTTGTGTTCTTTTCTTGATTATTTAGACGTAAAGTTTTGTGTGTGTGTGTGTGTGTGGGTGTGGGTGATTTCTTTCACATAAAATGCTAGAATTTGTTCTCAAGAAACAAGACATCAAAGCGAAAAGTAATTAAATAGAGAAGAAAATAAATCAATACCCAAAAAAAATCAAAGAACAGTAACATTTATGCATGAAATATTGGCACAAGGACTTTTGTTTGTACAAATGACAGTCTTTCCGTGAAAATGCCCACTTGCTCGAGCCTCTTGAGGAACACTTCACGACTTGAACTTCTCACAACGAATCCTCCTCCTTTGACACCTCAAAACTTGACACTTTTAGTTTCACACCTCAATTACTATTCTATTCATTCCCATTGTTCATCTTCTAACTCCAGAAAAGAAGCCACCCTCTTCAACTCCACATCCAAACTCGATTCCGAAGAAACAACACCAGATTTCATCATCTCATCTTCTTCGCGAACGATTTCATCTTCCGTCGATGCAGAGAGAATGTTACAGTTATGATCACAACCGGTTACATGATTAGTACTGCTATCGATCAGGTTCGTTTGTTCACCCTGGTCATGATGGTGGGAGAAATCCAATGCCTCTGGTATAAAAATGTCGCTAACGCCGATTTCCATCAACAAGTTGAAAGAATCATCATCGTCCAGGAGGACTAAGTTTTCTTTTTGATCAGTTGGCAACTCATGATCAAAATGAAAACCTAATCCTTGTGGACGATGGACTTCTTGTGGTGGGATTAATGAAGTTTCTGGCTTCTTCTCATCGGGTTCGGGCATGGATAGTTTGATTGGAAGCTTTTTTGATGTCTTTGGCCCATCATCAAACTTCTTGGCTAGGTTTGTGTTCCAATAATTCTTGATTTCATTGTCTGTTCGTCCGGGTAGTCTCTTAGCTATCAATGCCCACCTGTGAACAAAAATATATATGATCCAAGTCATCATCAGTCACCACATGAAGTTTAGTGTGAAACCTTGGCGTTAATAATCGCAATGTGATTTAGGAAGTCGTGATGGAACCAGGAACATGTTGTGCACAACGCATAGTAGTGTGTTGTGCGTCAAAACTGTCACACCGTTTAGATAGTATTTTGGGAGCACACCATGCATGTTGTGCGCAACAAAATTCTCATGTCTAGCCGAGACATAATATGGTAGCAAATGTGCTTTGTCTCCGATAAAACTAAAACCATACATGATATTTAGAAATATAATTATTCTAGAAACAAAAAATTAAGTTAAATTTACACCATACATTTTTTTTTTCCTTATATTGGTTCAAGTGGGTTAGGGTAGCCTTTGTAATGCGGGCAAAACAAATTGTAACCAAAATATTACTTTTTGAAACTACACTATTTTGATTCATGTATATTGGTAACGATTAGCGACCAAAACTGCATTGTTCTCTCCACGCTACATGGGTGTAGTACAGGCTACACTATAGTCTCCCGGATCCGCTTCCAGTTAGATAACATTTCTGGGATTCAAGGGGTTGTAGTGCACCCATGTAGTGCGAGCACGATGACGTCGTTTGCCCTGATCAATTGTTATCAAAATATTATCTCTCGAAACTACGTCTTTTTTTATAATAATTTACGAGCAAAACGACGCTGCAGGGGTGTAGTGCAGGCTGCACTACAGCCCTTTCGGATCCATATCTCTGACTTCTTTTTTTTCTTTGGGTATCCCCTACCCATGCTACCGTTGTTAAGAAAAAGCGGAGAGCATTTTCTTATAATTAATTCATAAAACAGAAGAATAATACGCACGCTAGCTCAAAACGCACCTGCAACGTCGAAAAAAGAGAGTATATATCATGTACCTATTGCCAAGAAGACTATGGAGTCTAATGATAAGGTCCTCTTCGTCAGCAGAAATGGCGCCTCTCTTTATACCAGGCCTCAAATAATTCAACCAACGAAGCCTACAACTCTTTCCACACCTCTTCAGACCTTCAACCCAAAATTATGAGCAAAAAATTTCACCAAAAAAAGAAAAAAAAAATCTAGTTAAGCTGTGTTTGGACTGTGAATTGACAGTAATTATTCAAGAAAATGATACAAGGAGAAAAACCCTAGAAATATTTTACCTGCTTTTTGAGCAACACTTCTCCATTTTCCTTGTCCATGGGTTTTGACGTAGTTGATGAGTGTTTGATCTTCTTGCAAAGACCAAGCTCCTCTCTTCACTTCTTTGCCACAACAAGGACTCCTACCCATTATCTCTCTCTCTCTCTCTCTCTCTCTCTCTCTCTCTCTCTCTCTCTCTCTACCTACAATCTCTGCTATGTTCTGCTCTAGTTTTCATATGGATTCCACAAGTTCTGGAGGGGTAAATTATTGTATGGACCGCATCGAATGACATCAAATGTAGGTGACAAAGACACCTGGCACTGCATTTTTGGCAACTTCTAGTAATTATGCATTTTCCAGTTTTGGAGGTATACATGCAATATTTGTTTTACAACTCAAGTGTTTGAGTCCATTTAGGCGCACATCTATTAATTTTGAAAGACCAATCACATCCACCCACATGCGATGATCTCAACTAAAACTTGAATAAAGCCCTGTATCGATTAATTAGTTCCCATAACCTTTTTCTAAGAAAATTTTACATACATTGAACAATTCCAAACATATTTGTACACGAAAGGGTATATTCTTAAACTTTCTCTAATAAAATTAGATATCATCAAACTCAAGTTCAGAAAAAACAAGAAGAAAATTGGGAACAATATCTCCACGTGAAAAAAGTGTACACCCTTCATTTAAATTGGCCACCATAATTTAAGCAAATGGGGCCCAAAGTGGAACCCACTTTTTCTTTTTTTGTACAAATTAACGTAGTTGCCAGCAGCCGGCAGCAGAGGTCTCTTTCTGACTAGCCCTTGTTCCACAGTTCTGAGAAACCTTATCATCTTCCCCAGTGGTAACCAGCAAATCTGCAACAAATGTACACCACCATTTGAACCCACCTCTTAAATCCATCAGTGGTCCCTTCGAAATCACGCTGGGACTGCTCTAAATGAGAACACCAAATTGGACACGGGACCCTGCAGTGCAATGCATGTAGAATAGTGTGTTGCACATCAAAACAATGTTGTTTTGACACCCTGAAACCAGCTCGAAACATGCCCAACTGTTTGGACAGTTCTTGGGACGCCAAAACAGCCCTTATGTGCGCTATGCATGGCAGGGTCCGTTCGGGTGGATTTCACAACAAGGTAGTACATAAGGGATTTGCGAAGTAATGCTCTCGGCAAATCATCTCTGATTTCTTCAATCTGCTCCCAAGAAGAGTAGCCAGTTTGGCAGGGGCCGCGCCATATTTAGTCTGCTGCATCTTCCGCACGATGATATGACCATCCATAATCATCAATTTTAAAAGGCTTCTGCAGCTCTGAAAGAAATTCAAATTGAATTATCAGTGTGCGTGGATAAAAACTCTTTACCGGAAAAGTTAGTTCATTGATATGCTGCCGAACGCACAAACTCTCATTACAAAAAAGTTCTTAAAGAAAAGGGAAAATTCAGGTTGTATGACCCATTGTCATGGTCCATCACCAACAAAAAGAAGCTGTATAATACACAAGTCAATTTAATATGTTCATGAAGCAAAAGCCTGCATTAACATACAACTTTAGTTACCAGATTTTCAAAATATTTGAAAGCATACCTGAGGATTCAATACGATCATTCGATTGATGATACCGTCCTGCAACAAGGAAACTATATCTCAAAATTGCGAAACGTGGAAGGTTTCAACATGTATGAAAAGAACTCAATTAAGTCAAAGACGAAGACATAAAGGTCAGAAAAACTAAGCCCTCGGGTCCGTAAATTCGCTACTTTTAACCCCTATGGTTACAACTGATTGGTCTAAAAGAGGATTCATTTTTTAGGGCTGATAATAAAAGAAAACGCTGGATGGTACCACTGGCAGCACCAATCCGTCTTGGAAATGTTGAAGATTTGTTCGAAAGCAACTTGCAAGAGTTGAGATTGAAGAAAATCTATGGAGGTTGGCTCAAATTCTTAGTCAAGATTTATCTTTGACTTGGTAAAGATCAGTTTGAGGCACGCCTGAGCAATTTGTCAAGTATGATTGTGAATAGCAGTCCTTTACTCCTGCCTATAAATAAGTAATTACTGTAAAGCTCTACATGTAGCAGAATAAAATGTAGAGCGAGCAAGAAACAGGGTTGGGGTTTCTTGTTTTAAGGATTGGTGAATAAATGCCCGTGGAGTAGCAATTTGCCCAACCAGGTAAAAACTGTTCTCTGTGTTCGGGGGTGTGTATTTATTTCTGGGTATCCTGGACACAACAGGAATGGTTGTAAACTTACAATTAGTACAACATTTAGCCCATTCCTACACATTTAAGTAATACTAACCTACACATTTAAAACAAGATGATCAAGAAGAGAAGTCTCTCCTAAAATGTTCACCATCCTTGGGGAATCTCCCAAATCAACCAAGAAGAACAAGGAAAATAACAGCTACATCTAAGTTCATGATTGGAAATGTCCACATCACGAGCAATATGCAGCCACTATAATACACTACAGGATAATTGCTTATGCAACCACCAGTTACTAGCAGCTTCAACACCAAAGTAGTACGGTTCTTAAATCCAAAGCAGTGAACATTTCCAAATGGACTGTAACAGATCGCAAAGCCAAAAAGTAACTGTAATTTCATTATAAGTAATTGCAAGTGTTTGACAAAATCAATAGTTAGATGACCATAAATACCAAAACTTTTGCGGAAAAGCACTTACCTCTAATATCCCTGGATTTTGCATCACAATACCAAGAACACGCCGTACAAGTCCCTTGTAGACAATTGGATTGATTGTTCCATCTCCATTTACCCAAGGCAATATTGGTGTACACAGATCAAAACCAACAGAACTGAATTCAAAGGTTCCCTTCTCATGATCATTTGCCAGGGCTATTACTTCTGCCTGCTTACAGCCTTCATACCCTTTGCTACTTCGCATTTCACTTGGTGGGTGACAAACCTCTTCAGGAAGATTTAGAATGGTGACTTTGTGCAATTCATCAGAGTCCGTGCTTAAATCCTCCGGTGCATTAGCACCATGATCTTCTGGATTTTCTGTCTGAGGATTCAAGTGCCTATCATCGATTTTGGAATATGCCGGTAAAGAAACCCCAAGATCTTCATTAGAATTGCCCATTGAGGTCAAAAAATACTTGGACCGGTACAAGGAATCAACAACGTGGATAGAATCATAACCATTGACCTGTATTGAAAGCACATGTATATTAGCATCAAGCTCAGATGTGTAAACATAATGGTTAGCTCAGAAAAGGTGACGATAGTTCACAATCAATAGGTATAAGCTTCTCAAGGACAAAACTCGAGCTATGATAGCTACCTAAACTGCATAACTTACAAGTCTCATTACAACTTCCATACTTATTCTCCTTCTATTATCCATATGGGATCAAATTATTACAAACCAAACTGAGCCTTATATCCCAATCAATAGGAGTCGGCTCCATGAGTCCATTTTCTCCAATCAGTTCCGTCGAGGGTATCACATTTCGCGATATTCAAAAAACCTAATCCTTTTGAATTACTGCCTCTAAAATCAATTTAGGTCTACCCATCCCCTTAGTATTACCATCTGCCGCAACTGTATCACTCCTCCTAGCTACCTCATCGATTGATCCACGATTAACATGTCCAAACTACCTTAATCTATTTTCTCTCTTATCTACTATCGGTACTACCCCTACCATTCTAAGAAGGTTTTCGTTTCTAATTTTATATTGCAAAGTATTAGCACAAACCAAGCTCAACAAACAGGATTAAATCATTATCATATGGGGAAAAAAAACTTAAAAGAACCAAGCCGAAATCCTCCCAAAACTGGTCAAATCATAGTTGGAATTTGGCAGCTAGGCCAATATGGTTCCATTGAACTAACTTGTCACGGTGATGCTCGACAAAGGAACACATACGTTCAGCCTCAGAGATGCCTTCCAAAGAGGCTTTGCAAGTGAGAACCCCTTAATGCGCATTTACCACACTTGGCAATATCACAAAGCTTTTATGCTAGGAATACACATATAGAGGTTGATGAGCAAATTCTTTAAATATAACTGACCTTTAAAGCTCGCCCAAATGCTTCGAGTACCTCAAGAATAAGTTCTAGGTTCTTTTCCCCTGAAAACAAATACCAAGATACAATCAATACAATCTAAATCATGACACAAACAAGATCTTCACAAAGTTGAAATCAAAGAAACACAAAACACAGAGAGAAACACGTCCATAGAGGAACCACATTGCGTACCCTCCATCATGACCTGGGAGACTTCTTCCATGCTCAAACCTTGGTCACCTGCCTTCTGAATGGCCGAGTAAACATTCCTAAAGAGCTCAGGATTAAGAGGACATGTTTTTTGCTGATCAGCTGGTAAAGCCATCAGATGTTCAGCATAGATTGTCATAGTTTCCCACTCTGACTCACTAGCAGCAACAGCCGTAGGAATGCTGATCCCCCCATCAAGGATTTCTTTATTACAGTCTGAAGGAAATGCAGTTTCCCCAATATCTACAGTTGAAGACTCAATGACTTGATCATTTTCACCCGAAAAAGGAGTCCCACTATGGTTATCTCCATCTTTGAACAATTGAATAGTATCAATCCTTGAAATTGTTGCGCGACTTATAGATAACCGAATACCAGGAAAACCTTTTTCGCGGCGAGAGACCATATCACCTTCTCCAGCCAATGAAGATTTAAATTTTTTGGCCCCATCACCACTGCAAACTTCACTACTATCAAATTTTCGTTTCAGTGTTCGTGAGTCTTCAGCCTCTCCAATACCTTCTTCTGGCAAGCATGGTGAGACTAACAACTCTCCGGAAGAAACTAGAGCACACAAATGGAAAATATCCCCACATTGTAAATCTGTATTGAGATCAATTCCCTCTTCCATCAGATCTTTTTCCTTTTCATGAAGCCAACTAGCAAACTTAGCAGCTCTCTTTCCAGTATTAGTTGGAAACGGAGATGAAGAAATACTCTGCAGGAACTGCTGAGAAAGTACAAAGGGATTACCTCCGCTACCTCCAACCTGCCCAAGATAGATATACCAAACATGAGAGAGCGAGACATGTAGAAAGCACTTATATTAGACCAGCAGAGGTGCAAAGACAAATAGGTGCAGCTGAACAAAACAACTAAATGAAACTTATATAACTCAAGTCTTAAACCCATGCCTGATCTCCCAAGTCACCATTCAACAACCCATTGCTTCAAGATACACACACACACACACACACACACACATACACATACAAACACACACATACACACACACACACATGTAAGAGAGATAGACTCAAGTCTTAAACCCATGCCTGATCTCCCGAGTCACCATTCAACAACCCATTCCTTCAAACAATGACATACCTCATCCAAACCCTGCTCACAATGACATTTTTATGGGAAAAAATGCCACCATGAAACACATTATTATAATCTACTGATCTTTATATTGGTTGAGACTAATTACACAAGATGTGAACCAAATAGTTCACAATTATACCAATTGTATTATCTAATGAGTATTAACTCCTAGAAACATGAAAACTAATAATGTAATAGGGAAACAAAGTTTTAGTTGCTGCTTATTGATTTTCTACTCAAATTTTAAGAATTGAGATGGTCAAAAGCTTAAGACTGTAAGACAAATGCTCTCCCCATAAAGAACCTAGCAGTAAATCCAATAATTGGAGGTACAAAATTTACCATAATTTTCTGGTCTCTAAGGTAGTTAAAGGCAGCAAAAAGATCATGCTCAGAATAGCGCCGCAATGTTTCCGCTAGCAAATTCGGCACCTCTGGAGCTGTTGAGGTGCTCAGAAAGACGAGCTTAAAAAGCTCTGCGGCATTGGAAACTGCTACTGATTCATGCGCCCGTCTACTAACACTACTCCCCTCTTTCAAAAGCTTACTATACTTTGGAGGAAGGCGGCGACGGCGTGACCTTCGAGGACGAACATTATTCCTGCCACCATGGTTGCGAATTTTGTCACTAACTAGTTCCGTTCCCAAGTGATCCTGCAAATAGAAATGATAAACCAAACAAAAACGTAATAAGAAGTAGTTGATTCAACAAATACTCAAATTAATGGAACTAAATTCTGGTGATAATACATCAGTAGATACCAAGAGCCACCTTACAGACAGATGATGCAAAATTATCCAAGAACATGAAAAATGAGCATACCAATATCACCGGATCTCTTATTCCCAACCACAGTTGATGACATAACAAAGTTCAAAGAAATCATGAGATATATACCCATTCATTACTAATGAAACGTAGAATACCTACCCAGTTTCGTATCTAAACCATATGAACAAAGTCAAATTGTGTTCATACTTGAATTGTTGATCCGAAACACCGAACTTTCCAATAGACTACTCAACCCACACTTAAATCATGATTAAACAAATGAGAAGGCACAATAATTACAGGAAACTAGTTCAGGTTTTAAAGGAATGTGACTTACATGTCCTTCAGAATCCATGTTTAGTTCTGACCATTCCACTGCTACAGAGCTTTTAGAGGCGTCCAGTTTAGCAATCCTTTTGTAGCGGAGAACCTCATCAAGTGCCGTCTTAATACTGATGTTGGAAAAATCATCCCACCGTTCCTCAAACAACATATCTTCACTTTGTTCAACATTACAAGAGTAATTGTTATGACGATCTTTCCCAAACAAGGAATCCCGAACTAGCCCGGTGCAATCACTGTGGCTTGTTGACTTATTTTGCAGTTTATCCAGATATTTGGCATACCGTTCACTGAGCATGTTACAAAGTCTCAACACGGCTTTTCTAAACCTTAAATCGCTGTTCAATAGCGCCATTCTTCTTTTGCAGGCATTAGGTGATGCTGGAAGATCTCGAAGTGAAGACCAATCTGTGCGGTGGTAGTTTGCCCCAAGAGCAGCTCGGTATCTTACGTACTCTACAACCAACTGCCTGAGGGAGAAGTTCATATATGCAAATATAAGGTAACACATAGTATGTATAAAAATCTGTGTTGAAAAAAGCTGAATGCATAATCAAGTAGCCAGACATTTTACCTATATAAAAAAAAATTGCAGGAGGCAATCATGCAAAAAAAGAGGCACAAATATGTTAAACTCTCCCCCCCCCAAAAAAAAAAAAAAAAAGAGAGAAAAAGAAAAGAATTAAAAACTCACAAAAATAGAAGGGCAGTGGTTGAAAGAATTTAAAACACAGTAAAAAGGCAGAAATATCTCGCACCTCCACAGAAATGATCCCGACCTCTATTCCTACCGCACGTTAGTACAGAGGCAGATTGTTATTGGTGACTACAGATGAGATTCTTCTTTCTTTTATTTACCTTTCAGCTTGTTCCGTCCATGAACACTTTCTTTGACGTGTTGATTTCATCCTTGAAAAGGTAGAGTCATGAATAAGAGAGTGACGCTCCAATTCTTCATTTGACTCTGCCTCTTCTATTGCCTCCATACGATCCTCATCTTCAAAAGTTTGACTGTCCTCCTCTCCCAAAGAAGCTAAGGAGACATTTTGTTCTTCTAAGGACTGACCATCACTATCAGTTTCTCTAACAGGCCTCTGCCCATTTGTTTCTCTATCTACAATGCCAACTTTTTTACGTCTTGACGACCTTCCTTCTGAAGAATTTTTCCTTTTTCGTGAAGATGAAACACGCCTTCTCTTTTGTGGCTGATACTCCTCCCCTCTGGAATCTGAACCTCCCTGAAATCTTGCAAGACGCTTTTGCCGCTTATCATAGTAGACACGAAGCACCTGTAAGGAGCATTTTCTCATAAGAGAACTAAATGAACCAGCATTTTGTCATTTTAAGCCCGAATCCTTTCTCTTAGAAATTAGAAAAGTGAATAACTTAAAAACATCTTGAAGAGCAAAGGCTGGGTAAACACTTGATAACCATAAAATTACTCTACTAGGCAAGTCCTACTAAAATAAAAGGACCAAAATACTGCATTTATGATAACTATAGAAACCAACTTTCCAGGGACAACTATCAATACTGAAGTCAAATCAATCCAATTAAGCAACCTACTAGCGTGCGGTAAACCCCAGAAGCAAATTACCTGAGTGCACTGATGGATCAAGTGAACACGAACATTGCAAGATGACCCAAAACCTATCAAATGGGCTAAAGGAAGAACCTTGACTAAAACAAACTCAAACAGAGACTAACCTGCTCCAATGTCAAATTAAGATCTTCTGCAATCTTCTCACACTCTTTAAATGAAAGTTTTCTATTTGGATCATCATTTACAACACGCTTGAGAAGCTCAGCACGCTGATCTGCTGTCATAACCCTGACTGAGGCCCATGTCCGGGAAAGAAATACCTGAAATACACATGTTACGACTTCACACTCAAAGCAGAAGAAAGAGAAGAGAGTAAATGGTTGCAGATCGTTATCCATACTATTTAGATAAACATCGGATGAAATCTAATTCACAGGCGCGTAGTTGTCAAAAGCAACAGGCACATCAAGGCGGCAAAGGTCTTTTGGGGACTAAGCGCAAAGCAACGCATACGTTGTCAAAAGAAATAGCGATATAATGTAGACAAATAGTTCAAGGTTCAGAGGCCAATCAAAATTAACAAGTTATAGGCACTAATACAAAGAAATATATAAAAAGCACTACCAGTTCTACATGTCACGAAAGGATCTACCAGTTTTAAGTAGTCCACACATTCATAGATAAGTACTAAATAGTCAAGTTCAACGAAAGGAAAAGCAAATGAAGCTACCAATCATTCATGTCTTAGAGTGAAACTGAAACGAAATAACAAAAGCAATAAGACGGGAGAGGAAGGGAAAAAAGGATCCCAGCTGAAAGAAATAAAAGCAAGATGATAAGAAGAGAAGAGAAGAAGAAAGAGAGCAAATCTGAAGATCACAATGTTATTGAGTCAAAACTACTGTTTTCCACTTAAAAACCCTCATATAAGAAAAAGAATATTCCCAATAAACAACATTACTAAACACAAATGCAATGAGCAATAGACTTGAAGCTCAGCATCCAACGGGGTAAATTTGGCCAACATAGGCGGCCTCCTGGACATATTTTACCCATTACATACGACACAAAAATAACAGAAGAAAGTGTGGGAGAAGTTGGAAGCAGCTTTGCTTTATGGGAATACAGGGGTATGATCTATACATGTTGCACTCTATCAATTGATCCAAAGGTTTTGTCCCTTCTTATATGTATTGTTTTAAACAGGCAATCTAGAAAATTACAAACACGGTTCTCTGATTTTACATAGTAATGGGCTGCAAATATCACTGAGTCTGTCACGGCAGAACAGTCTTGGGCAGATCTTCAATGCCACATCCGGATAAAGCTTCAAGGGAGCATTTATACACATTTCACACACAACTTTTCAAGTATCAATGGCAATACCGCATTTAACCAACCATTAGAGATAAACAAGAAAAGTTGACTACACCTCAGGAACAGCGGAACCAGGAAATGCATGTAAAGCAGCTTTCGAATCAGCAGCAGCATAACTAAACTCTAAAGTGTTCCAGTATTCATCAACAGCCTTTCTGCTTGAAAGAATAAAATCATGTCTAATTTGAGGACGAAGATCGAAATAAAAGGCACCAGAAGATGGCATAATAATTGATACAGGCTCTTCAATGTAAGGCTTAAGTTCCAAAGCATATGTCAAAGTGGCATGAGGGACGTTCGCTGTTTCTTCAGATTGCCTATCCCTTTCCAGACGTATCAACTGCCATAGAATCCACAACAATTCCTCAAAATCATAATGCCGATATATCAATTAACAGCACAGAAGATGCTGCATTGAAATATGCAACACCATTCTGCATAAACTGACATTCCTACTCCAAATGATAGCATTAGTTCACTAATGTGGGTGTGGGTGGGTGTGTTGTGTGTGTGTGTGTGTGTGTGTGGGTGTGGGTGGGGGGTGTTTGTGGGTGTGTGTGTGGAGGAGATTATGATATAAGAAAAGAAAAGAAAAGAAAAATTTAAACCAATCAAAACATGCATTAGAAAATATACCCCTCCAAGATCAATCCCCAACAGTTCAATATGAATGTTCAAACAATTAGTACAGAAACAATCAAAATAAAAAATAGGCCATTTACAGAAATTTTGGCTTGAAACCAAAAACAATAAAAGAGACATTGCCTGAAAGAAAAAGGAAGTATTGCTTCTTTTAATTAAGCAACCTAATTGAAATGTCCACAAGATGATCAAGAAGATAAGCCTCTTTTAAAATGTTAACCATCCTTGGGAATCTACCAAATCAACCAAGAAGAACAAGGAAATTAACAGCTACACCTAAGTACACTAATCGAAATGTCCACATCACAAGCAACATGCAACCACTATAGTACACTGGAAGATCATTGTTTATGCAACCACCGGTTACTAGCAGCCTCAACACCAAAAAGTTGTACGGTTCTTGAATCCAAAGCAGCGAAAATTTCCAAATGGACTGAAAGAAACAGGAAGTATTGCCTGAAACAAACATTCTTAGCTATCTCCTACTAATCTTCATCTTGTTCTTTCACCAGCACCAGTCGTCCAACACTCTACTTAAAGTCATCCCAATGGTCATCAGAATAGATGACCAGCATTTGTATCCAGCCTCTTGCTTCGTCAAGAGAGTCGATCCGGAGTAAATACCTGGCCAACTAGCACTAACTGGTCGTGCAATAGCCAACGGTTGTACTCCGTGTTCTTTTGCCCAAACATTGTTTAAGAGAGCAGCCAAGGTTTCAAAAGACTGGCAACATTTGATATCAATGGAAATATCCATTGGTATCAAATAATCATCATGGATATCTTGTTTGTACAATTTCAGTACTCCCTGCTTATCAATAAGCACATCAAAATGATCCGATGCCCAACCTTTACAGCACCGACCACCTCAACAATGTGAGAAACATCCGTCAGATTCAAATGCAAGATCGAGAGAGAGATCGAGAACGCAAAGAGATATCGGGAGCAGCAACACCAACGGCAACCTCTACACCGTCGACAATAGCCACAACATCTACACCATCAACTGTAGCCGCCGCAACCACGCCAGCAACAGCAGAAAAATCCATCATCTCGATATCTAGAGAGCGCGCGCAAAGAAAGATCGAGAGCGAAGAGTTACGGATGAGAGTTACGTGATGTGATGTGTATCCATAACCTCTCTTATATGGGCTAGGTTGTCGAACAGATTACACAACTCATTCTAGCTGTAATTATATTTTTAGTTTGCTTAAGTGTTTGACAACCTAGCCTACATAAGAGAGGTCCTAGCCTATATAAGAGAGGTTATGGATACACATCGCATCACGTAACTCTCATCTGTAACTCTTCGCTCTCGATCTTTCTTCACGCGCGTGCTCTCTCTCTCTCGATATCGAGATGACGGATTTTTCTATTGTCACTGGTGCGGTTGCAGCGGCTATAGTTGACGGTGTAGATGTTGTGGCTACTGTCGACAGTGTAGAGGTTGCGGTTGGTGTTGCTGCTCTAGATCTCTCTTCGCGTTCTCGATCTCTCTCGAGATCTCGCATTTGAATCTAACGGATGTTTCTCACGTTGTTGAGGTGGTCGGTGTTGTAGAGGTTGGGCATCTGGTGATTTTGATGTGCTTATTGATAAGCAGGGAGTATTGAAACTGTACAAACAGGATATCCATGATGATTATCTGAGACCAGTGGATATTTACATTGATATCAGAGGTTGCCAGTCTTTTGAAACCTTGGCTGCCCTCTTAAACAATGTTTGGGCAAAAGAACACGGAGTAAAACCATTGGCTATTGCACGACCTGTTAGTGCTAGTTGGCCAGGATATTTACTCCGGTTCGACTCTCTTGACGAAGCAAGAGGTTGGATACAAATGCTGGTCATCTATTCTGATGACCATTGGATGACTTTAAGCAGAGTGTTGGACAGCTGGTGCTAGTGAAAGAACGAGATGAAGATTAGTAGGAGATAGCTAAGAATTGGAATAAACTTGGAACTAATAAGATTAGTAGGAGATAGCTAAGAATGTTTGTTCTAGGCAATACTTCCTATTTCTTTTAGTCCATTTGGAAATTTTTGCTGCTTTGGATTTAAGAACAGTACAACTTTTTGGTGGTGAGGCTGCTAGTAACTAGTGGTTGCATAAACAATGATCTTGCAATGTATTATAGTGGTCGCATGTTGCTTGTGATGTGGACATTTCGATTAGTACTTAGGTGTCGCTGTTATTTCCTTGTTCTTCTTGGTTGATTTGGTAGATTCCCAAGGATGGCAAACATTTTAAAAGAGGCTTGTCTTCTTGATCTTTATCAGTTTGTCGATCATGCTTTTGTGCAAGGCTCCTAACCCATCAGTTACTTAAAGACGCAACTCCAAATCCTTCAGATAAAGCATATCGTCCTGCAAAACTTTAAACATAGAGCACCAGACATGTTGAATCACCAATTGTAACAAAAAAATAAAAAATACACACTTGGATAGCATCACACCTTCAAACGCCGTATTATGTCAATAATCCATGAGAGCCGTCCAGTTGCTAGAGTATCCATGAGATGCCTGTATTCCTTTTCAGGGAGATCAGATAAGCACATACCACTCCTACATTTCTCAACCATATCTTCAAACTTCTGAGTGGAACCCACAACTTGCAAGAATAGCTCAACGGGCATGGCCTTAATAGCGGCATCAAGTGCAAATAATTTTCCAGTGCTGTGAGGATTCTTCAGGTCATAGCCATGTTTACCAGAAGATAAAGTCTCATCCCAATCAGGTGAACCACTGACGTAGCCCCATAGATAGACATGCAGTAGCTTTGTACGAACCATCTTTGCCAATACAAAGCCATTAGCACGCATGGCTTCTGACTTTTCAGCTTGGTCCTCTAATTTTGTACTTTTAAAAATTCTCTGGACACTATCCAGTACCGGAACAGATTGACCATTCTTTAATCGAGATGAGCACTGGGATCTGATTTCCATGTCAAAAGACCTAAGTTTCTCATGAATTTCACCCAGAAGTTCAGGGGATACATCAAGAGATGGTTGCAGAACCACATCCGTTGTACGTTTGCGACTATAGTTTGTGATGACGGGGACACTAACACGAATACATTTGCAGTGTCCTTCTTGCTGGAGTTTATTCAGACAACGGTCTACAGTCCTTCTGTCCATCATTGTCTGCTTGTCCTTCTCAAGACTCTCAAGCTCCCTCTTTAGTTCAGGTCTTATAATGAACTTCTCCTCCTGTTTAAAGAGTTTAAAATTTATATAAGCTTAAATAAATGTACATCTAGCCAAGTAAAATAAACAAACAAGAGTTGCTGGATGATGAGAAAAACCTGCAACCTTTGAAGTATCCACTGCTCCCTCCGGGAACTAAATGCAGTCAAAGTGAGACATGGGTACCTCTGATATGACCGCTGTCTAGGGAGTGTTGACAATTCAAGGGGGGACGTTTCTACTGTAGCAACATTTGGTACAGCAACTTTGCTCCCCACTAGTAGTTCTGCATGAGAAACTGTACCGCTCAGCTCATAGGCTAAAATACCGCTTAGCTCATAGGCTAAAATCTATTACTCTGCTTTAGAAAACATCATGATGTTGCACTCACCATTTGCTGGAGAATGAGGAAGTTCCGGTTCCATCACTTCTTCATGAGCTTTTCTGTCGTCATCAACGTTAGAAGTCCAAAGATCTAACTCCGGGATTGCTAGAGCTGACTTCTCGTGACAAGCAAGATCCCCAGCAGGTGGATTAGAAGCACCATTTTCACTTGAGAAATTTTCTGCCTTATTAGATGCTTCTGGATTGAAGTTCCCATAAGTCCAAACTCGATAAGCCAGGCCTCTATTATGGTTTTCAGCTTGTAGATGCATCCCGAACCTAGAGAACATGTTAAGAAGCCGGGTATAGTACCGTTTATTGTTTATCCCAAGCCTCTTGCAGATCTATACAAAGAATTTCATATATTCATAAGAGTTAGGTAGGCAATCGCAAGAAGGTTCAGAGAGATGTATAAGCAGGCTTCTTCCTAAATCAACAGGCAACTTTAATGTAAATAAATAGGAAGAGCCTATTTGAAATATCAAGAAATATTCAGGGGATAAAATGCCAATGTCAAAATTTCAGAGCACTCAAATTCAAAACAAGAAATAAATACACACACCTCAGTAATTGTTAATCCTTTTGATCCTTCTGCATCAACCATATCATATATTTGATGTTCAATGGGAAGCTCCACAAGCTGGTCAGTTATTTGACCTCTCTTTCCCAACTTCACCTGTTGTTCTGCGTCAATATCATTGTCTCCATGTCCAAGAGTTTTAGGCTCAAAAATTTTTGGAGAAAAGCTTTTCAGCAAACGCAAACAGCTGACCTCCTACAACACATACAACCGTATCAAGTATCCTTTTTGAAGATCTCTTGTCCACAAACTGAGAAATCATTCAGATGGAGAAAACAAGATATTTGCGTAGTCTAAAACAAGCAATGTAACTTCTTCACTTACCAAAGTCACAAACAATTAAGAGAATAAACATATGAAGTGTGAACACCAATCTATTAGTTAAATAAGAGGGAAAGAAAGAAGGGAGGAAAAAAAAGGAACAACTGCTTAGAGGATGAAAATGAAATGAACGAGGTAATTTTAACAGTAATGATGCATGAAAAGTAAAAGCAGAGAGGCAAAAAGGAGGGGCAAGACAAATTAGCAGTATGAAGTAGAAGATTCATCATTCATAAACAACTTTCTAGTTACCTTCTTGTTTACTTTTGCGCAGAACTCCTCAACAACACGAGCATCTTTCAGCCTGCTACAGATCTAGAAGCAACATGTACTACAACAATTTAGTAAAACATTTTAAAGGACAAATCAGTTAAGCACAAACCAACACATACATTTCTCCAAGCCCTATGCCCGGTTGATCTTCTATAACCAAGGTCTCGCTTAATATCTGCCACAACAAGAATCTTCAACGGGAAAAACATATTGTCAACAAAATTAACTTAATAATCCACATACGGCCAGATGGACAAGAAATGAAAATGCGAGTCACCTTGCCGTCTGCTTGTTCAAGTATATCGCAAATGGCTTTCAATGCAGGCAGATAATCTTTTACGTGCACATCCTCTTTCACACATCTTTCAGCAGCACCATCACCAGTCACAGTATTTACACCCATATTTTCATTACCAACCGTACATTTGTCCTCTTTGGTAATTTCAAGTCTTTGTTGACAACCCAAATGCTTTGCATAACGATACAAGTGGAGCATATTGGTATTCACAATTGAACTATTTTTTGGCACGCCATCACTGCTAGCTTCTTTGGTCCTCACAAGTGTCGACTGCCTCACAATTAGCCCTCGGCACTCAAGATTCCTCAATACATAGAAAATGTTATTCCCTTTCATGCCAAATTCCTTAGCAAGTTCACTTTGGGTGATACCCTCCGTTCTGTAGAAACCAAACATGGCAACATAAACAACTCAAAGCAATATTCAGGCATTCAAACAGTTTACTGGCAACAGTGCAATCACATTTTTCTCTGTCTGATAGTGCTCAAGTGTCTAGATGGATAGTTTAAAAATACAAGTCTATGTAAATTGAGGGTGCTACAGTACCAGAACTCTAATGGAACTTTTTCCAAATTTAAAATCAAAGGTACAATTTTGAATTCGGAAAAAAGTTTAATTTTCCAGGTGAATTTCTCACATATGTTCCAGCATCAGGTTGAAAAAGCTGAACTTTTTAGAAATTGGGAATATACATGCCAATATACGAAATCAGGGAAAACCTGGCAATGGCGAGGCGCTCAAGGGCACGGCGCTGGGGCTGCGAGACTCCAGCATCGGAGGCCTTAATATCATAAATACCGACGAAGCTATTACGGAGATGCTCAGCGGCGACGATCTTCAAACTCAGCCTCTCCGACTCCTCCAACGACTGAATTTTGGGGTCATTCGAATCAAAAGAGACGCCTTTTGCTTCGAATTGTAGTCCAGGGACGTTAAGGAGGTTAGTCCAGACGGCCTTCTTCACGTTGGGGCAGAGAGGGAGACCTTGGGAGGATAGAGGAGATTGAAGTTTGGGCCAGAGAGTTGGTAGGACGAGTCCGGTGACGCCATGGGAGCAGACCTCTTCGAGTGCTGCGTGGACGATTGAGTCCATTGGCGAACAAGGAAGAAGAAGAGCATGAAACAGTTGCCGGTGGTTGAGTCCTTGGTATTGGCGCCGCGGCGGCGGAGGAGGAGGACTGTGGGTGGTGGAGGGAGGTTTAGGGTTCGAATCGTCCCAGCGGAAAAGGATCGAGAATTTTAAGCAAATTGCGTGAGATTTTGTATTTTATTTTTTAATCATTAATCGTTTTTCCTTTTTTTTAACCCGCGCTTTTAATATCCCGGGAAAAGTTATACTAGCAACATTCCTACCAATTTTAGGCCTCCACTCGGTCCGGAATGCAAGCGTGTTATGGCCAAAAATTTCAATACTTGTACACCGTGTAGTATTTAGACAAATCACTCGTATAATATCAGGTCTACATTTTCCATCGAGTTAAGTTACCTAATTCACCCAAGTGAACACACACTCAAACTCTCTAAAACAAGAGATTTGGGGTAAAAAAGTTTCTTCATTATAAAGAATTTCTTTACAAGACAAGTTATACAAGACTCTCTCTATCTTATAAGCTCTTATTCTTGGATGCCTCTCTCAATCTCTTCAAAACTTAGCTCTTCCAAACTACCTTACAAATGAGTTATTCTACCCTTTTATAGGTTTTAAAGAACTCCTAGAAAATATCTAGAGTACTCTCATTCTACTAGGTCCTAAAATATTATACACAACTCTTAGAACAAAGTAGAATACTCTTACAACTCTAAAATATTTCCTAATCATCTAACATCCTCTTAAGCCTTCAAGCAGCGTCCAGCATATTCCAAATCTCTCCATAATTTTCTAAATACATCTAGCATATTTCGCAACATTTTGGATTATCCAGAATTCTCTAGCTACTTCCTCAATCTTTTGGACCTTTTTGGACGCTTCTTGAACATCTTAGAATCTCTTTTAAGCTTCTACCAATTTCTAAGAGTTTTCAATGTCACGAAAGTTGGCAATCCGTGATAGATAGGATTCAATCATGGTCAATAATATGGTCGAAAAGACTAGCAAGCGATTGTTAATATATTCTTTTATATGTTATTGTCCTATTGATTTGAGGGCTATGCTCGATTCAAAATATGTGCAAGATTCGATCGTGATTGATAATGATAATATGATCGAAAAGATAAGCAAGCCGGATGATTGTTAATAGCAGCAACATTTGGGAAAAAACTTTAACCGCGTTTAGTAGTTGTCTTGATGCTATCACGCTACTGATTTGAGGCATCAGCTCGATCACGAATGCAGACAAGATTCGATCATGACCAATAATACAGTTTGAAAAGATTAGTGAGCAATTGTTAATATACTCATTTGTACGCTATTGCCGAACTGATTTAAGGCCTATGTTTGATTTAGAATACGCACAAAATGCAATCGTGGTTGATAATACGATCAAAAAGAAAAGTAAGCGAGATGATTGTTAATAGCAACGTTTGTAAAAAAAATTTTAACGTCGTTTATTAGTTGTTTTGGTGTTATTGCACTACTAATTTGAAAACACCTAGTCGATCTTGAATACAAACGAAATTTGATCATGGTCAATAATACGGTAAAAAAGATCAACGAATAAGATAGTTGTTGATAGTTTTCATGCTCGATTAGGCTTGCGATGCAATTACGAATTAAGCTTTTAGTTATTTGCACAATTTATGCAACAATATTCGTAATGTATATTAAATTTATTTGATTTTACTTTTTAATCTCGAATAAAAGAGATTCTTGCTTATTTAGAACTTGAACTCGAGTTTCACAAGCATTAAATCATTTGAAGTTGAGTTACACCAATGTTATCTGTCTCGTACTGTATAGATCGATACCATCCATACCGATCTCATTGTGGTACTGACCCACCATTGTATCGTTCCGACAATCGTTTTTTCGATTGTTCCAGCTAGTACTAAACTAACTCACATTTTTTTCTTTTTTTTTAAATTTTCCATTGATAATTTTTTAGATAATTACACATAAATTGAGATTAAAATCATCCCTTTTTGTGTTTGGTGATTTCTTTTTAATTTGTAAGATTTTATTTTATATGTTCATATAATTTGTTTGTTTACAAAAATTATTTAAAAAATATACATTAATTTTAAAAATAAATTCAAAACTGTATACTCGTCGGTACGAGATTGATAACTTTTTACGTCAAATTTTAAGCTTATCTATGTTTGCCCTAATCATACGTGACATGAATTTTTGTCTCATACAGCTCGGGTCGAAGACCGAGAAAAGTTTATAACCAATTGACCCAACTATCGATCAAACAGAAATAAGCCACAAACTTATCCAACACGAAACCCAATAGTGTAATTTTGCAATATCATACAAGAGACTTGGTTGTGGGCCTAAGCCCTCCCATTATCCATACATAAGTCTCCCATCTAGATGGATCATTATCGTATAAAAAAATCATGACATAAATAATTCAAATCGTCAAATAAAATTATGATGAATTTTAATTTATATTATACGAGAAATTAAAAGTGGAAATCGTACCTTTCATTTAGATGAACGACTTTGACAGGGCAATCAAATGCTCCACTAGGCAATAGGATTCGAGTATGCTCTAATGTATTTTTGCATTACAAAATTATAGCGTGATAAAACGACATATTTTTGTGCGATGTTGGGTTCGAAAATACTCTAGTGCGATAAAACAACACATTTGATTATATAGTTTTGTTACATTAAAATATTATTGTACTACAGTCAATTGGTATCACATGGATCACAAGAGCCGCGTCTCAGACAGCAGCAACCGACCCATGGGTTCCCCCTCCTGATTAATGCCCACACAAATTACAAAGGGGGAGAATCCCGCAGAGCAGGTGAAGTAAACGATGTGAGAGAAAATATTCTGAGAGAGAAAACACCAGTAGGGTCCTCCGCGGTGTACTGTCAAATCTCTACACACATATAGATTATAGATATAGATATAGATATATATGTTTCTCTCTCTCTGTTCATGATTTCAGGGCCTTAGCTCAATTCCCAGCGCAGGCGGGGATTTGATTCCTTTCCCGTACTTTCTCGGGTAAATTGCGTTTTTCTTCTGGGAAATATGTTCGAGGTAAGCTGGAAGAAAATTCCGAGAAAATGTGTTGATGGGTATATTTTTTGATTTCTCATTTGAAAGCTTAGACTTTTCTGAATTCCTCTGCATTTTTTTTAATGGGTTTGTTTGTCCATCACATACTTTTCAAAGAACACTTTTGTTTTCCCACTTTATTGAGAATCAGATCTCTCTCTCTCTCTCTCTCTCTCTCTCTCTCTATCCAATTGACTTCTTTCTGGTCTCAGCTGCTCTCTGTAAGTTGGGTTTAAGACCATTGGATTAATTTGGAAGAGAACATATATTCTCTGATTACTGTTTAGACCTCTCCCTTTTGGTTTATTTTGGGAGAACTTTTTCTTACAACTGCTGTGTGGGCATTGTATATGGATTTCTCAAAATTTTCTGAGATATCAAAACTCATTACCAGAACTTTGGTTAGTTTTTTGGAGAACACAACAAGGTAAAAGATTTTCCTTTTATGGTAAAAGGTGCCTTCTTTTTATGCAAGTCATTATTCTTCTGACTGTTGTTACTACTTATTTTTATCTGTAAAATAATTTGGATGCTATGATAGATTGAGTTACATCAAATTAACATCCATTAAATGAGATTTTCTTTAAAAGGGTTTCATTAACCCGATTCGATTTTTTTCTACTTCTAAAGAACTAAGCCTACTTTTGTAGTTCTTTTTGATTAAGAGAAAATTAGTGTATAAAAGGTTAGACCTGTGCAATCAAAGAGGTTAGATAGACTCCCAAATCCTATATTTACATGCTATTTCACTGATGACACACATAAGAAGCCACCCAAAACTGGTAAGAATTATTTGTATCTTTTTTTTTTTCCCTTTTTGGTGGGATCAGCTGTTCAAATACCTACCTATGGCGGAGGAGACCTCAGGTAACTTAATCAGGCCAACCCAGAAGCCGATCACAACTATGAAAAGCACCTATTGGAAGCAGCTAGAGTGATCACCCAAGATTGATGCTCACTACTGTGAAGTTGGATAGAAGAAACCATTTAGCCTGGTCTCAGTCGGCAAGGATGTTCATAGGGAGCAGAATGTGCCGCCCCTATATATTAGTAAAGCTCGAAACACTTCCACGACCTCCTACCCTTGGCCTCCCATCATGGTCCGCCTAACCAGCTCATCTTTTCTCAGGAAGCAACCGCTTACCCCAAATCTGTCCCGTCAGTTGTTTATCAAGGCAATTCACACGATCACGAGTCCGCTCCCGTAGAGCCTCTTTGACGGCACTAGCCTACGGGTTCTTGGAGGAAGAATCCGAATCGTGTGCCCAACCGGAGCTTAAATCACTGTCCTCACTTTCACTTTCTCGGATCCTATCTTTATCCGATGAATCTATTGTCTATGCCATCTTTTTTTCTCATGTAACGAATTTAATTTTTTGAACCAAAAAAGAATTCTGCCCTACAAGCTCACCCCTAAAATCCCACCTTTGGTTGCATTTGATTGTGCAATTTTGAAGTATGCAGGTTTAGGACGATGGGTTTTCTTTAGAAAAGAGGACCATTGTGAAGTTTTTTGTTTTCTTACAATTTGTCTTAGTGTTTTTAGGTGTATAACATTTGGGTTTTGTTGTCTCAACATAAAGTAATGGAAGGTGACATATTTCCTGGCATTGGTGCAGGATTGGAGTGGCTTTAAATGGACAAAGGTGTAATTGAAATGGAAGGTGACATGTTTCATGGTATCGGTAATGGTATCCAAGTAGAAGGCAAAGTATTAGAGACATTTCAGAAGAGCTTCGTGCAAGTCCAAGACATTCTGGACCAGAACAGGTTGCTAATCAATGAGATTAATCAGAACCATGAATCCAAGATGCCTGATAACTTAACTCGAAACTCCGGACTAATTAGAGAGCTTAACAACAACATTAGGATGGTGGTCAATCTTTACTCCGACCTATCAACCTCTTTTGCGAATTCTGGTGCAGCTTCATCAGAAGCGGAATCAGGTAGGACGACAAAGTCAGATGGAAAAAGTGGCCAGAAAAGAATGAGATCCGGGTAATTGATCAAACCAAGGTCTTCATGATCTACAAGCCTTTTAGTGTTGAGAAAGAGCCTTGTTCAGCCTTACTGAATAGATACTGTTGGTTTTAGTTTCAGCTATTTGCGTTTAGTTTTCAACTTTGTCTCAACATTTTGCCACAGAAATAAAAGCTCAATATAGCTACCACCAGTGGAGTTCTGTTCAAACTGTTTATCTTAGTGGAAACAAGCATCCATTTATTGCCAAATAGTGTATTTTGAAGTCTCATGTTACTATCCTAGAGAATTAGATTGGGTTTTGGTGCATTTTGCGATCACACCAAAATATCGTGCTTAGATAATCACACCGAGCAGTAATACACGACTCAAATAGGCACACCGAGTTAACGGATCTTTTGGACGAACATATTAGGAAACCGTGCTCAGACAAAGTGAGATGGAAAAGGCGGCCTGAAAAGAATGAGATCTGGGTAACTGATCAAACCAAGGTCTTCTTAGTTTCAGCTATTTGCTTTAGTTTCTCATTTGTCTCAACATTTTGCAACAGAAATAGAAGTTCCGTATAGCTACCAGAATTTGACTTCTCTTTAAACTGTTTATCTTAGTGGAATCTAGCATGCATTTGTTGCCAAATAGTCTATTTTGTCATGTTAGTTTCCTACTGAATGAGATTGGACTTTGGTGCATTTGCAATGATAAATTTGTTGGCTTTCCGATAGTCTCACCCGTGTGGATGTTAGCTGCTTAAGGATAACTTCTCACAGCCTATGAAGACTTCTGGTGCATGCTCAATAACTTGGGAGGATCTCACGCATGATGAGCTTTAATTGCTCTTTGGAGGGTTTCTTCCTAATTCTACCTATGAAATGGGAGAGCCTGCACAGCAGGCGTGCTATGCAGCAAAATTACGTCATTTTAGCATAAAAACAAAGGCTCCTACTAGTAGAAATCTGCCTGAAATAGTATATTGTGTGCTAAAACGATCGTTTGGTGTATAACACGCGCTGCTGTGCACTGTACACAACAAGGCCTCCAAGTTGTTTTGTCAATATATACGCAAGTCTGGTAGGAAGACAAGTAGTGCAAAGAGAGTAGAGAGCGGGTTTGAGCAGTGGGAGCTCCTCTTTTGGTGAGGTAGAAGGAAGTAGGTGTGAGGTAATGAAAAAATTAGAAGGCGCGAGACAGAGAGGGTGTGTGTGAGAGACAGAGAAAAAGAGTTTGAGTTTCCTTGTGTAAAACTCCCTCGATATTTCGTATAAATATTGTGATTCGTTTCGTGAATGTTCCCGATTGGAAAATCATATAAATTTCTTATGTCTTTATATTTTGTATGTTTGTGTGATTGATTCCGGGCACAAAAGAATTTTCAGTTTGATTATTATCCCATCCTTGAGTTTTATCAAAAGGCTAGAATCTGAATTGGGGTCTTGTATAATTGTGTTCTACCATCCATCTGCTTTTTGAAATTTGTTTCTGTGCTTTTGAGTGGGACTTTTCAACAACCCTATTGTCTGTCTAAACATATTCCTTCCACTGTCTTTACCTTTAAGAAATTGTTGGTATATATATACTGCTTTTGATGAACTTTCTGGAACTCCAAACAATAGAAAGCACCACAGCAATAGATTCTCACATAATGGATGATTGCATTTGACCACTTTGTTGTGCCTAACTAGTATTAGGGGGTGTTTGGATGATACTGAAAATCTGTAAAAATGTTGGATAATGATGCATAAAATAGTTTTTGTACTTCTCGGAGAAGTTTGAGTCCTGATGGGGAATTCTGTTCTTGAAAGCCTTTGTCTGGCTTTAGGACGAGGAGCGATTCCATTATGCTCCTTGTATATGAACATTCTCTTTTAAGTTTTAGCTTCTCTATCCCTCTCCCTTTCATTTTAGCCAGAAGGGTAGTGTTTAAATTTGTATAGATAACTCAAAAAGCTCCTCTAGAAATAGTTCTAGTATTATGCATTCTCAGGTTTATTTTTCAGAACGTATTCTTGTAAACTGCATTCTATAATTCATGACTGAACAACCAAAATGAAAAACAACAAAATACAATATGAAAAATGATGTCTTCCAAACACCCCCTAGTCTCTCAAAAAAGTACCAGTAGCCAAAATTGCTTAAGAAAATCAAGTTTAAGAGAAAGTTTGGGTGCTTAGAGAAAGTGAAGGGCCCAGTGAAACTTTCCTCCAGTTATCATTTCCCCTCTGTTTTGATCCTTTCCTTTTGTCACTTGTACAGTCTCATGATCCGTTTGTTAGCAGGATAAATTTCAAAAAAATAGAAAGGGATATAATAGGAGGAACTATATACTAGAAGGGGAATTGTTACATGAACAAGTTTAAGAACACGAATTATTTGTGCACATCCAAACATATTTGTATCCAGATTCATTGGATGCACGTGGGATTCTCCATAATCATGATCTATTATATATAGTACCGAATTTTACATACACAAAGTGATGTGGTACCCTTGATCACGCATCCAAACGTTCACCAAGACTCTTTCTCCTAGAGGCTCCATGCCCACAGCTGACATCACAATCTGACTAGGGTGTCACCTTTTTGTTAAAAACTTTCATGCACAAAACCGGACATAGAAATATCCAATATTATTTGATAAATGTGTGATCATTTATTATTTTATAAACTCTATGTGTATCGAACGATTTCAAATACATTTATATCTAAATATGTGCACGAAAATCTGTGTTGAGAGACTTTCTCTCCAAAACATTCATGGTCCACAAAACCTTGGATTCGGTCTTTCTAGTTTCTTTGTTTTTTCTGCTGATTTGGGTGGGTTCCATGTGCTGGACACCTGCAAATAGGTAGGTAGCTTAGTCTTTGGGATAGGGGTATGATTAAAAGCACGATTAAAGGCATACGAATCAATAATCTCCAAAAAGGTTTTTAAATGACCAGCACCAAGTTCAATTCATTGCATTTGGATAGAGAAAGTCAATACATATAGACTATATAAATATGGAATATAAGTATGTTCGAAACCGTTTAATTCATGTGGAATATGTGAGATATTGCATAATAATATGAACTTCATGTGTATTTAACGATTCATGTGTATTTAACGATTTTAGATACATCTGAATCCGAATATGTGTGTAATCTTGCTCTTTGGATATGCCTAATTTACACTTTTATAGTTTCTTCTTTTCTTTACTCTTGATCTTGTTAACCTATAAAGTTGCTCTTAATTTTCAATTTTCAGATGAATCCAACAATTTACAAGTAAAACACTTGGAGATTCCGTGATGGTAGCGTTGTAGTGCAGCCAATCAACCTCGAATCACATCTTTTTAGGAAGAAAGTTGAAAAGAAGTTCTTCAAAGTGTAATCCATTAGAATCATAAGTAGAAAAGAGAGCAAATTGTAGTATATCGAATTGTGTTCGGACCAAATATGAAGCAAACGGGTGTAGCCCAAACATTAAGGGGATTTGGATCGGACTGTGGTACTAGGCCGAACTGTGCTATTGGAGAACTACCCTAACACAGGGCCCATCTGGGACGACGCATGGCCGAATACCGAGTTGAGTCGAGCATCCGGCCCAACAATGGACACAGACCAGGTGACCCATGCAGGTCAAGGCTAATGTTATTTATGGCAGTTACTTGCCAATGGTGTCACCTTGGCACGAGCCCTACACGAGCTGACTTGAGACTCAAGCTTGAACTATCTATAAGAGATAATACACAACCCTGAAGGAACGCCTAACGAATTGTTACTGGGGATACAGTGGTGTTGGATTTGATCAAATTCACTAATGAGTTACACCAATATTTTTCCCAAATAAATGAAGAGACAATGAACACACAAGTAAAACCTTCACCAATTATTCTTCTATATTCACAAATTCATTGAAGCTGCTGCTCTGCTTTCTCCATCAACATTGCAAAACACTCTTGCCAGTCTGAAACCTTCTCTTCACCATTGATCACCTGTATCCCACGAAGAGGAAATTTTCATGATTCGAAGTAGATAAAAAGCCTAACTGAAAGTAGAACAATATCAATAGCATTTCACATGACTAATATTCAAAGGGTGCAGCACAAATGTTTTCTGGTTATCATTTTGGTTTGTAGTATCAGAAGCTAAATGTACACAACCAATGACTCGGGGTCTGACAACCTTAAGGTTTCTTGGCAAGAACTCACTATCGCCGACTCTCTCTTCGGTCAAGGAGGCTCCGCGTAGAAAGTAATTTTCGGAATCATTGGGATCGATCATTTTCATGGATCAGTTGACACCCTGATACACAATCTGCTAAAAAACCTATAGTGGTCGCGTTTCTTAAATATTTCCTCAGAATAGTTCATAGACAACTTATTTTAGCATCCAATGTTTAGGTTAAGGACAAGATGAAGCGACCCTGTGAAAGAAAAGATTCAAGGATACATAGTCTGTAGGATTCCACATCATAGCATCTATGCCCGGATTGAGCATATCTAAGAAAGACAGAAGTGGTTGCCTTGCGACAATTTTTCTCTTAACTGTGCAGGAATATGAGCAAAACACTTGCATCCAAACACTAGAAAATCCCTATAGTATTGCCCAGAACTCAATGGAGAAAACAGGTAAATATAACAACAGTCGTACAAAAATATGGATTGGTTTAGCCAACCTCGAAAATTAGTCCTTGTTGTGGGATCGCATCAAGCGCTTCCGTGCATATGATGGCAGCATCCTCCTTGCTAAGACGTCCCTGTTCTGTGCTACCCTGCCACGAAGAATGTGAAACTAATTTCTGATTGTTTCGTCCACATAGAACACAAAAGCATCAAGAATATATATTTACTCCACCCTACTTGTTGTGCTCATTCAAAACAAGCAACTCAACGGAGTTAGTTACAAAATAAGAAATCAAAACCAGCAAACAACAAGTGCATTGCAAAGGGATGCGGTGACCACTTTAGTATACGATACATCTTAGCTACATTCGTCGGTTGTAAATTTTCTGTTTCCTTTAGCACTTAGCATTATCATATTGGTTTTATGCATAAATGAAGCCTTTGAATTTTAAGAAAATCGACAAGAAGATTCCGTTTATTTCCTTTCGAACTTTTCTCCAAGCAAGATACATGAAGTCTACAGGAACAAAAGCAAACGGTTTATTGCTATTTGGAAATCAAAAGGAAAAGCTAAATAGCTGCAAAATACATTGCCATAACATGTTCGGAAAGTACATTGTGATATTTGGCATAGTCGCAAAACATCGTCGTACAATAGACCCTGTTAGCAGCTATTCACACAAGCATATGATGTGTAAATCTGAATAGAGGCCAAGAACTAAAAAATCCAAGGGGTTGCCCCGTCGTAAACTTCACAACCGACCACCTATAGCGTTTATTATTTCTCGAGCAAATAGACTGCATGACTTTGAATGCTAAGACTTTCTGTTCATGTACCGAAATGTTCACTTCAACACACTTACAGCTCATCCTTTCCTAAGCAAGGTGTAAGTTCATCTACCATACAAATCCCAGGCAAAAAATTTAAAGCAGGTGTTAGTTACTGCAAAAGAAAAAAGAAGCTGAAGCAATTACCTTTCCCTATATGATATGAGAAAAAAATGCAAAATACGTACCCATTTCCAGGCAGTACCTCTATGTTCTATCTATTACGTATAGGTACAATTGTCAATCATATATGATATAGAAGTCATCAAAGGTTGGACTGGTTTGTTCACCAGTCCGTTGAGTAAGGAAAATACAGATAGATTCAAAACTATCCCTTGGTCGAGGGCACGATGAGGATCAGGTTAAAATTCCGCTGAGTCAAGTAGGCAAAGCGGAGTCAAGCCAGAGAAAATAGAAAGCTGCGTAACCAAAGCTCACACTCTCGATTAGTGTGATTTCGCTTCTCCTTATGGAATCTTCTTTTCAAGTAGACGACATCATTGTAAACATCAGTCAATTGTACCTCTTTAAAACTGAAGCCTTGCTTCCCGCCAGGAGTATCCTGTAGTGACCCTGCTCTGACAATGGTGTACGGAATTCCTGAAGCCATTACCAGCGCTTCATCTTGCTCTGCTAGTTTTCTTGCTTTACTATTCATAAGCGCTTGAATCCCACCAGCACCTTTATAAACAGACAACTGCAATCTTATTAATTCAATATATCAAGCAAAAAATTGACTAGCTACGAGTGATCGATCTAATCCATTCTAATAGAGTCTGGCATGCTCGAATCCTACACTTCAGACCACTACCGTATAGAGTAGTGTACTTACACATGCACAAGAAAGAGAGGAAGTACCTGGGATAATATGATCACATGTTCTACTCCTTTAAGGCTCTCAACTTGGGACAAGAAACCTTCCTTCAGAAAAGGACATTAGAGGAATTTTTCCATCAGTTAACTGAGTCCATAAATGTTGAATGATCGCAAATATGTGAACCAGAAAAAACAACGCCAAAATGGGTAAAATGAGGATTGACATAACAAGGCTAAATCCCATCAGCAGAAAGGTAAGTAGGGTGTAAAGGATGTATTGCAGTTCACTATGCCATTGATAAAGTTGAAACGGTAACAGACGTGAGGCTAAGGTATGCATACATTTGGGCATATTATTGCACGTACACCTCTTAGAGCCTTCTTTTGGAATGACCTGTCCTTTGTATCTCCAGCTATTGGCTTTCAAGACAACAAATACAGCATGTAACAGTAAATAGTATCATCAAGAAACTGAACTGAAAAGACATAATGCAAAAAGAAAACTACCGAACAAGGGTACGCACTTGTCACTAGTTTGAAGATTGCCAACACACGCACCTCAAGATAAGTTCCAAAGGCTTCAACAGCAGCTCGTTTGTCCTTCACCAATGCTTTAACCCGAGTTCGTTTGACAATTAACGACAACAGTATCATCTGAAAAGTTGAAAATATATATACAATAAGGTCACAGCAACATGGTATTCAAGCAATACCAGTCAAGTGCAGCTTGAAAGCGATTGATACTATACATGAGAATGATGCATTAGCCTTGTTATTACCATTTTACTCCTTCAATCCTACAGGACAATAAAGGATTCGAAACAATTTTTTGAAATCCTTACGCGAATCCAGAACGTAACTGTCATTAAATCTCATCTAATCAAAAGTGCAGTTCTTTTTTCTCTATAGTTGTAGTGGCCAAGAAAATCACAAAGGCATGAAACATGGAAATTTGTGGCATAGCAAACCTGGCCAATGTCATTATCTCCATCAGTTACTAGAACTGCATCCCGAACCTCATCTTTTTCTGTGTATGAAAAGCAAAAAGAAAATGTTTTCAAGAGCCTCAACCCAAGAACAGGCATAATAAGTGTAGAATCCATAAATTGTTATACCAGACTACCTGGATATTTATCATCTTCTTCCAAAATGGACCCATCTTTTGGGAGGCGATCAGATGCCCCATACCATTTCCTTAACTTTGGCCCCCCTACAAATGAAGCGTACATCAAGACCGCAACTTGTTTTGTTACTATATAAACTTTAATGTTGTGGGAACTTAAATTTCTGGTGAGGCCAACACAATGAGAGCCAAAAATATCGAAAGATGATGATTTGTGTTATTCCACAAAGCATCCCCATTCTACATATTTTATATTGAATTGCTCCATAAGAATGTACAAGAGCAAGTGCAACCTTCCAAAGCCAAATTTTGGCCACTATCCACCTTTTGATGGGACCCAAGATGCAATTGGGACTTGATTTTTCACAAAGCCTTTAGCTTTAGGAGAAAACTTAATTCCTTGAGTTTAGAGGACTTTTGCAGCTCTTTAAATGAAAATGAGTTACCTACTATATCGGAGTAGTGGAGAGAGAATTTGATCTTCTCCCTCTCCTCTACTCACTAGGACATTGTTAACCTTCTTTCAAGTGAATGACGTGACCAATGGGTATTGGGCCTGAGGGGATAAATTCGCAGAGACTCGACCCAGGACTTTCCTCACAGAGTGACGTCCTTTATAAGACTCGAATTTCTCAGTTGAACTAAAAAAAAATTGTTCGAGCTCTTTTGGCTTACTTTTAGCCACACAGGGCGGCTATAGGCTTGTGTCCCAAAGTGACGTCAATGGGTATACTCGAGAAAGCTTTTGGAACTATACCTCAACTTAACACGCAGGGTCATCAACTTGAAACGGAAGAACAAACATTTTTTTGCATTGGGGGAGGTTACAAAATTTTAGAATTTTAACACTTTAGCAAGTTATATGCATCTCTAGCATCAAAACCTCTTTCAAAAAGCATTTGGTCAGATTGCTAAAGATGAACCACAATCTCTACCCAGAAGTGATCACGAATAAAAACTAGCGAAAGTGCACAAAAGGATAACAAGGGGAAACCTTCAATGTAGTCAAGAATTTGCTCAACGAAGCTGGGTTTGTTCTTGGACGAGAAGCAGACGAGGGAATGCTTTCTGAAATTGAACATAACGGAGGAATTACCGACAGTGAAAGAATTTCGAGATGAGTGGAAGTGGGAATTGTGGAGAGAGAAGCTGGAAGAGAGAGAACCGGCCGCCATTCACAGATATGGAAGCCTCTTTTCGGGACTCGCGCTTCCTTTTTCACGTTTCTGTCTTCCAACCGTTGCTTTGTAATCCGCCAAAGTGGATAACGCTGAGATGGACTCCTTTCTCCGCAAGGACAGTCATAAGTGAGAGTCGCAAAAAATTAGATTTTGCTATGAATTTAAATTATTGTATAAATTATGAACAAATATTAGAAGTCATAGGTCTCCATGTCCTCCTCTCTTCTTTCACATTTGCACATGATGTACAAAAATAAAATGATTTGTACTCATAGTATTTTTTAAAAGAATTAGCGAAATATTCTTGAAACAATTTGTAGGAATAAACAAATTTTTGGAATTTATTTAATTTCTGAAAAAATACAATAGTGCGTAAAATTTAACGACAATAAAATTAAAAACGCAAACCGAGGCCCGTGAATCTCACAGTGTCCTTAAGACAAATTGCGCCGCCTCACCGGAGTGCTTGAGGATATGCTCGGCGTTCGTCTCCCAGGATACAACGGTTGAATTCGGATTCGGTAGCACCTCCCGAAGACCGGCTTTCGAACTAATTCGCCTTGTACTCTCTCTTGATCGAAGAACACGAAGAACACTCAAAGAATGGAGGAGACTTGTATCAATT